>OZ024740.1:118941860-119011860 GCA_964016885.1 Eledone cirrhosa
TAAAATAAAAAAAAAAGAAATAGAGGCGCATGTGGTCAGCAGTCACTAGAGGTTTGAACCAATAAAATGTTGAGGAACAGATAAATGGCTTTCTGAACATAAAAACAAAACAAAAACACAAATCCTGTCAGTAAATAAAGATTTATAAGTTGTCATTGACACCAATAAACATCTCACACACATGTACACATTTACACTCACATATGAAGAAGGATAGAAATGAGTGACATATATAGAAAGATTTATAAATATGTATGTAGAAGAATGTGTATGTGTGTATACATTTATACACACACACACACACACACACACATATATATTATATATATATATATATAGATATAGATATAGATAGGTAAATATACACGGGTGTGTATGATTGTGTATAGAAGATTATATTAATAAGAGGAATTCCAACTTTGTCTGATTTACTCGTTTTATTTACAATCCTTTAAAATATATAATGGTATTATAATGAAATAGTATGATAGAATATTAAATTCTACGTGTTAATTGAACAAGTACTTTCATGCTTTCGCAATCTTCAGGTTCATAATATGTGGTGACAGTCGAATTTGCAATTTTCAACTGTCATATATATATGTGTGTGTGTGTGTGTGTGTGTCTGATATATATATATATATATATATATATATATATATATATATATATGTGTGTGTGTGTGTGATGGTAGCTAAAATGTTTCCATAGATGGTATGCCGGTTGAGTACTCTATGCTCTTACAGAGCAGAGTATGATATAATAGAAAACGAAAATCAGTGATGCATCTGAACTCAATTTATTGTGTGTTACAATTGTTTCACCGGCAGACAGCTCGAGATGTGATCATTGTGTGGATCTCTCTGATTCTGGACCCGCAGGTTCGACGGACACGTCTAATGATTCCGGAACATATTCTCTCACGAGATGTGATCATTGTGTGGATCTGTCTGATTCTGGACCTGCAGGTTCGCGGACATGTCTAATGATTTCGGACCATATTCTCTCACTGAGAGAATATGCTCCGAAATCAGGTGAGAGAATATGCTCCGAAATCATTAGACGTGTCGGTCAAACCTGCGGGTCCAAAATCAGACAGATCCACACAATGATCACATCTCGAGCTGTCCGCCGGTGAAACAATTGTAACACACAATAAATTGAGTTCAGATGCATCATTGATTTTTCGTTTTCTATTATATATATATATATATATATATATATATATATATATATATATATATATATATATATATATATATATATATATATATATATATATATATATATATATATATATATGTGTGTGTGTGTGTGTGTAATAATATTGCCAGAATTAATAACACTCACTGTTTGGTTGGTTTTTGCTTCTGTGTCTTTTATATCGGTTAATTTAATTTATTCGGTCCTCAATGTTACCATTGACTTACCAACGGTCAAAAATACAGATACAATATAGACACAAACACATATATATATAGTCTAACAAAGTTCTTTCTTTGCACATCTGCAACATCGTCAGTGGTGCTATTATGTTTCTTCCCATTGTATTGTATGCCTACGCCATCTTTATTTAGTCGGTTTATTTATTTATTTATGTTTCGATACACGATTTCATATCAAAAACCTCGCAAAACTATATATATATATATATATATATATACTTGCACCTGTCTAAGACAATGTCACTGGATCGAGATCTTTGGCGCTACGCAGTAATACAGAAGAGCCGCTTTGCCTATGTACAAAGCGAAACCTACAGTCAGTAGATATCTCTTAACCAAATATACACCCCCATTCCACTACCCCTACCCTATCCTCCCACTCACACCAACACCACCCTCTCTCTGTAACGTTGGTACCACAACATCCAGTCCAAATAAATGAGATAATGAGATTGAGATCGAGATCGTGTAGGTGTCCCGCAAAAAAAAACCAAAAAATAAAAAACACTCCATGCTGGAATGTGGCCATGTAGGTAACACGGTAAAAAGTTCCCAGTTCCACATTGTAAATGTGGTTGGTGTTAGGAAGGGCATCCAGACGTGGAAAACCTGCCAGATAGTCCTATATGAGCGAGACACGGTCACCCGACCTACCTTGCCTCTAGTGGGACAACTCCCGTCTAACCCATGCTAGTGTGGAAGATGGACGTTAAACGAAGATGATGATGATGATGGTGATATATATATATACATATATACATTTGCTCTACAGTTTTCATATATATTTATTTATATATATATTATGATTATCGAGCCCTCTTCGGATTTTAGTCTCCACATTTATTATTGTTACTATATATAAATATATATATGATTTATATATATATATATATATATATATATATATATATATATATATATATATATATATGATTTATATATATATATATATATATATATATATATATATATATATATATATGATTTATATATATATATATATATATATATATATATATATACATATATAAATCATCATCATCATCATCGATTAAAGTTTATCTTCCACGCTAGCATGGGTTTAAACGGGAATTGTCCCACTTGAGGCAAGATTGGTTGGGGTGACCGTGCCTTGATCATATAGGACTGTCTGGCAGGTTTTCTACGGCTGGGTGCCCTTCCTAACACCAATCTCATTTACAGTGTGGACTGGGAGGTTTTTACCATGTTACCTAGATGGCTACATTACAACGTGGACTGTGCGTTTTTTTGTCGTGATACCTACACGACCTCATCTATTTTGAACTGGATGTTGTTTTACCAACATAACTTTACAGAGAAAGGGTGGTGTTGGTGGGAGTGGGAGGGTGGAATAGGGGTAGTGGGATGAGGTGTATATTTAGTTAAGAGGTGCCTACTGACTGTAGGTTTCGCTTTGTACATAGGCAAGGCGGGTCTTCTGTATTACTGTGTGGTGCCAAAGATCTTGGTCCAGTGACATTTTCTTAGAGAGGAGTAATTGTGTAAGGTCGGAATTTATCAAATTATCCCAGGTTTTTCTGAGTCTACCTACTCCGTATATATATATATACATACGTATGAAGAAAGTACTCAAGTGCAGAAATGTTATAAAGATCTATTATAAAATAGAGTGAAGACCGTTAAAAGACAGAAAAATGGAGTTGCCATTGGCTGCTATGAGGAATTGAACCCCATTTCTTCCAGATACTGGCTAGATGCTTTAACCTTTAAGTAATCTTGGTGTGGTTGCCAGTTAAGTCGCTGATGATCTGACCATGCACAGGTTGTGCTGGGTTACATGTTACCAATAGCGCCGAAAAGTAAGCTAACATGATATGATGGCTGCTCCCTCGTTATCGAGTATCGCCATTGCACGAGGAGAAAAACAAATATTAATAAATAAAGAAAAAAATAAAAGAAAAAAAATAAAAGAAATATATATATATATACACACATGCATATACATATATACACACATATATATATATATACATACACACATATACATTAATAACAATAATAATAATAATAATAACAACAATAATAATAACGACAACAACAACAATAATAATATATATATACATATATATATACACACACACACATAAACATATCTATACACACACACACGATAGCAACTAACAGCGCTGCGATCGAATGTGGCTTTTTATCCCAGCCAATGATCTAAAATGTCTTGCACAGAGTCAGCAACTAAAACACTCACTGGGGATAGCCGGCATGTCGCTTGAGCCCTCCTGATGATTTACATTCTCTACCACATGTTTGGCAAGCATGATGAGTAGCATCTCCAACAGCAGCCTGGTAGTCAACCACTGGTCTTACTTTATGACTGCGAAGATGACTTTCAAGTCCAGCTTTGCTTAGGCAGAGTCTCGCACAGACGCTGCATGTCAGCACCATAGGAGGACCCTTGCCGTCTGGAAGTGCAACAGCAATGTCCTTCATCACATCCCGCTTTACTTTCTCGTATGCGATTCGAGATGCCTCAAAGGCAACTTTTCTCTCATATACAGTCTTTCTCCATTTATTACGATCAGCAGCAATATTTTCCCATGTATCAGCAGAGATGTTAGCGTCTTTCAAAGAGGCTTTCAATGAATCCTTATACCTCTTTTTTGGTTTATGTGGCGGTCGTTTTCCTTTAACCAACTCTTCATAAAAGAGTTGTTTTGGTATTCTAGAATCCTTCATCCTGGCAAGGTGACCACTCCAACGGAGTCGTTGCTTCAGCACAAGAGCTTCTATACTGTCACACATAGAGCTTTCCAAAATCTCGACATCACTGATGTGGTCCCTCCAGTGAATGCTATCGATCCGTCTGAGACACATCTGATGGAAACGCTCCAATTGCTTAAGGTGGTGTCGATATGTGACCCAGGTCTCGCAGGCATAAAGAAGACAAGAGAGCACACATGCCTTGTACACATTTACCTTTGTCCTCCTGCATATGTCTCGCCGACCCCCAGAGTCGCTTTTCTAGCTTTCCGAAAACATCACTTGTTTTACTAATCCTAAGTGAGATTTCACTTCTCAAGGTTGCTGTATCGATTGACAGTGCTTCCCAGGTAGACAAACTGATCAACCACTCCAAGTCGTTTACCATACACATAGATATTTAGTTCAGTGTACTGCTTACCAGGGGCAGGTTGGTACATGACGACGGTTTTCTTGAGACTGACAGTCAATCCTAGGGCAGTGCAAGCGTCAGAAAATGCATTCAAAATGTGCTGCATATCACTCTCTGTGTGCGCTACAAGGTCGCAATCATCTGCATACAAGAGGTCTCTTATGATTGATGTAAATACTTTTGTCTTTGCAGCAAAGCGCCTGATGTTAAATATGCTGCCTGAGGTTCGATATCGGGTGTAAACACCATGCTCGCATTTCCTGAGTGCAATACAGAAAACCATTGCAAAGTATGTGGCAAACAGGGTCGGTGCTGGAATATCCCCCTGTTTCACTCCATTTTTTACTGAGATAGGCTCCGACATGTTACCTCCGACATTAACCCAAGCCTTCATGTCGTCATGGAAAGACCTAACTAAAGCAAGGAACTTATCAGGGCAACCAAGTTTCTGGAGAACCTTCCATAATGCATCTCTGTTAACAGTATCGAAAGCTTTTGTCAGATCGACAAAAACCTGATACAAATCCAAACCTTGTTCCATGCACTTCTCCTGGAGCTGTCTAGCTGAGAAGATCATATCAGTAGTGCCGCGTCCAGAACGAAAGCCAGATTGACTTTCTGGAAGAACACAATTTGCAATGTGTGTCAGCAGACGGTCCAGAAGCACCCTACATAAAACTTTCCCTACGACAGAAAGCAATGGTATACCTCTGTAGTTCCCACAATCATTCCTGTTACCCTTTCCCTTGTACAAGACCACTAATACTGCATCTCTCCAGTCCCCAGGTACGGATTCATTAGCCCATATCCTGCCAAACAAAGAGTGAAGATGTTGCCGGAGTCTCTCACCACCATATTGTAGGAGCTCAGCATGTATGCCATCCATATCTGGAGACCTTCCACTGTTCAGCTTCGAGATAGCCACTGCAACCTCCACAACCGTCGGAGGTCCTGCGAGAGCTACTTTCACAGGACTTTCTGGAATGAGACTGAGGAAATCTTCACTGACGACAGACGGCTGATTCAAAAGATCACCAAAGAGCTCTCGCCACCTTCGTAGAATTCCTTGTGAGTCATGAAGAAGTTCCCTGCCATCCTTGCTGCGAAGCGGTGTCACCAGAGAAGAAGACGGTCCATAAACCTCACGCAAGAGACTGTACAACAGCTTTGTGTTATTGGTATCTGACGAAGTTTGTATCTCACCAGCCTTCTCACTCCACCACTGTTGCTTCATCTGAGAAAGACTCTGCCTAACACGTGATTTTACATACTTGAGTTCCTCATGCAACGTATTCGTCTCCTGTGGTTTTGCCGTCAAGTAGCGTGACAGAACACGCCTCTTATCAGCCAACAAGTCTTCTATATGTACATCATTCTTATTAAACCAGTCCTGATGTTTTCTCTGCACCAATCCCAGAACACGCCTGCCTACATGATAAACCGACTTTTTAAGGGTCGGCCAATCCTCACCTAGATCTGCAGCCTGCATCTCTTCTTCCAATGTCCTCTTCACATTTTTATCCTTAAGACGAGCAGCATTCAATCTTTTAGGCAGCGCAACACCAGGAGCCCGGATTTTACGTTTAGTGATTAGTTTCACTTTTGCGAGTACCAGGCGGCGGTCCGTCCAGCACTCAGCTCCACGAAGAGCACGAACACACTGCACATCCTGTCTGTCACGCATCCTGACTAGGACGTAGTCCAAAAGATGCCATTCCTTAGACGCAGGATGCCTCCATGTTGTATTGAATTTGTTCTTTTGTTGGAACATGGTGTTGGTAACACACAGATCCAGCTCCTCACACATCTGCAGCAGGAGCATACCATTGTTGTTACACTTTCCCACCCCATGCCTTCCGATTACATTACATGTGTTAAAATCCCTACCCACTCTAGCATTAAAGTCACCAAGCACGATGACTTTGTCTGCCTGAGGAATATTTCTTAAAACACCTTTCAAGGCATAGTAAAAGGACACTTTTTCTTCATCGACAGAATTCATAGTTGGAGCATTCACACTCACCAGGGTCGCATATCTTCCTTTGTCCAGCGGAATTCTCATGGATATAAGACGCTCACTAATCCCTACTGGGAATTCTTCTAATTTATTCACAAGAACAGTCTTAACAGCAAATCCTACCCCAGACTCTCTTCTGTTTCCTTCATCTCTTCCTTTCCAGAAGAATGTATATTCTCCACAAAATTCTGTAAGATGACCATCTCCAGCTAACCTCGTCTGAGATAACGCCACGATGTCAAGATCGTAACGTCGAAGCTCATTTGCAACAAGAGCGGTCCTTCGTTCAGGACGCTCCAAGGAATCCCTGTCAAGCAGCGTCCGTACGTTCCAGCAGCCAAGACTTGTTTGGCTCTATTACAATGGCTGTGATAACCTGGGTCCCCATCCCTTATTGCCAATTATCTTTTTTGTTCCAGAACCTAAATTACCAATTATCTATTTTATATTGTTATGGAACATCATTGAATTTGAAAAAAAAAGTAACAATAATAGTAACAATAACAATAATAATAATAATAATAATAATAATAATAATAATAATAATAATAATAATAATGATTTCTTTATTAACCACAAGGGTTTACATAAAGTAGACATTAAGGACAGTGCAGGACAATGCAGGACGGTACAAATGGGCATTTCTGCGTGTAAAAAAAACAAAAATAGAGGATGTAACAAAAATAACAATGAAAATAACAATGAAAAATTCCCCAATAGGGGGGAGACTTCGGAGGGACATTTGTGGAGAAAGCCCAGTAAAAAGCCACAATGACCCTGACCACCAAGGCAAGTGCCCTCTCCCAGTTTTCCACCTTTAGTTTACAGATATATACTCAGAGTCGGCCCATTCACTCGGGCCATTCTTGCTTCTCTCACCCATCTTTCAACAAAATGCTGGGAAGAGAGCACTTCCTTCTCTACTCTGATTTTCCTTTTCAAATGAAATTTGAAAAAGTCAATCAGAGCATCACCGAAGAGGTAAGTGCTCGTCTTCAGCCCTTTCAAACGTGTCCACCATACTATCTCTTTCGCCATGGCCACCAGACAGATAAAAACTGCCTGCCCTTCCCGGCTAAAGGAGGAGGGCGGGGCAATCCTCACGATAGACTCAGATGATAGCTGGATCCGTCCTAAACGCGACAGCAGGTGTTCGACATAAACCCACAAGTCAGCAATTTTCGGACACTGGACGAGTGCGTGCAGGACGGTTTCGTCGCCCTGCGCGCATCTCGGACATGCCCGGCTGACGGCACCTCCATGCCTGTAGAGTTTATCCCGAACTGGCAAGGCTCCTCGGTAGCACTGCCAGGCCAGAGATTTCTGGAAGTTGTCCATAGGCCCTGGCCCGAAAGTTCTTCCGAAGAGATTGGCTAGTTGACTTTCGTCGACGCCTAGAGTTTCCCCAAGTACGTCGTCGCTCTTCCCCTCCACTAATCCTCTATAGAACGCCGAGGTGGAGTTTCCACCGATCACATTGCCCGATTGGTCGAGGGCTGTGAGCGCCTGAAGACATTCCAGTCTCCAGGCGCTCCCTCTCGGTCTTCGCTTGACCCAGGACTGCAGCTCCGTCAAGGAAACGAGCTGGGGAAAAACGCGTCTAGCAAACGGCGACCACACCTGATCACCGTCGAGGAAGAGGTGGAGATGTCGTAGCCTGAGCGCGTGCCTGCGCATCATCAGCCACGGCATGCCCAGCCCTCCACGTAGCGGGTGTTGACAACAGATGGACCGCCTGACCATCGGAGCACGTCCCTTCCACAAAAGGCGAAAGAGCAAACGCTCCAGCGCAGTCAGGCGAGGCTTAGGACAAGGTACGACGGTTAGGCGGTAGCAGATGACAGACGCGATGTACGCGTTAGCCACCTCCGCTCGACCTTTCAGGGATAGCTTCCTCTCCGCCCATTTCTGGGTGAGAGAAGCCACCCTGCTCGTCACCTCGTCCCAGTTTTTGTCCGTCTGGAGGTCCGGACCGAACCAGACCCCTAGCAATTTAACCGGTCCGTCCGTCCAGCGCCCGACGACGCTGTTGGACGGCATGGACCTGCCTCTCCAGGTGCCGAGCTGCAGGCCCACTGACTTTTCCTGGTTGATCATTGCTCCTGTCACCGCTTCGTATTCTCTTAGTGTAGTGCCGATCGCCTCGATGTGTTTGGCGTTCGACACCACTACGGTGACATCGTCCGCATATGCTGACACGGATCTTCCGCATCCTAGTTCGCGCGGGACTCCCCTCAACGTCTCCAGTTTGTGCAGTAATGGCTCGAGAGTCAATACGTACAAGAGGGACGAGAGGGGACATCCTTGGCGGACCGAGCGCATGATGTTGAACGGTTCCGACAGGTTACCGTTCACTCTCACCACAGAGCAGATGTCGCTGTGCATGGCAGCGATCCAGCCTCTGAAGACGGGCCCAAAGCCAGCCGCCCTCAGGACTGCCGCTAGGTAACGATGGTCGACCCTATCGAAAGCTTTCGACTGATCTAAATTGATCAAGGACCCACCCGTGCCAGGTTCCCTAGCTACCCTCTCTACGATGTATCGCATGAGGTGGAGGTTGTCGTGGATGGATCTGTCGGGAATGGCGCATGTCTGCGCCTCTCCCACCAGACCACCAACGACAAGCGCCAACCTCTTTGCTAGCACCTTGGCCAAAATCTTAAACTCTGTGTTTAGCAGAGTTATGGGCCGGAAATTGTCTATGTTATCCCCCTTGTTCGGATCCTTTCTCAGCAGTGCCACCGCTCCTCGGCTCACAGAAATGGGAATTCTCCCGTTCTGTTGCCAGTTGCAGTAGACGTCCGCCAAGAGGCCTCCGAACAAGTCTGGCATCTGTACGTAAAGTTCATAGGGCAGACCATCCAAACCAGGCGATTTACCCCTTGTGCAGCCAGTCATTGCCTCCCTTACTTCAGCGGCTGTTATCGGCTTTTCGCAACACTTCGCCTCAGTGGCCGAGAGCCGCGGCAGTCCGTCGAGGTAGACACTAAAGTCCATCCCTCTACCCGGCCCCCCGCTGCCCCCGAACAGCTGAGCGAAGTGTCGCTGAAAAGCTTCACACATTTGCCCGGGATCGAGTAGCATGCGCCCGTCGTGGTCCACCAAAGACCGGATCGTGGCTTTGTTGCCACGACGCGCCTCCGCCACTCGGGCCCATTGAACGGCTTTCGTCCCCTCGTGTCTGAGAGCACGCACCCTAGCTCTGACAACGCAGCCTTCGTGCTTTGCATTGAAGAATTGGTCAAGGGCCAATTTCGCCGCAAGCACGTCGGTCGCAATGCCTTTGCTAAGCGCCTCGTCTAATTTTCTAACTAGTTCTCCCTCTGCTCTATTTTTCTCTATTGCTAAAGCCTTACTAAACCTAATCGATTCTATTCTAATCGCTCTTTTCAGAGCAAACCACCACTTGTTGTTGACGATGGCCCCCGTCAACGCCCGCTTAACTAGTTCGCTAATCCGGTCTCTGTAGGCCTTGCGCGCTGGTAAGGACGCGTTTAGCTTCCAGTAGCCGGGTCCTCGTCTATGAAGCCTATCTAAGTCAAGCACACAGATCACGAATTTGTGGTCCGTGTAGCTGACTATCTTGAATTGTGGACAGCCTATGCTAGACCTATCTATTTCCCTACAAAATACTCTATCTAGATATGATCTGGATGACCCTATGCGGTTTGTCCAAGTCCACATTGGCACATTCGGGAAATCCAATCGGTACCTGTCAGACAGTTCAAAACGCCTGAGCAGGTTGGTGAGGCTCTTGCACCCTCCACCCCTATCCGCTAATCCCACACAGTCCCAGCGTGCATCTAAGATCCCGTTCCAGTCGCCCACTAACACTGAAGAGCGGGACGTTCCAAGAAAGGTCTCCAGACGCCGGAAGAAATCAGGCCGCCCTGCTCCTGTCGGGGCATAGACGGCCACTAGCCTGAAAGCTTGCCCGTCTCCGCTGGTCACGTCCAGCACCACCAGCTTACCCTCTGGGTCCAGGAAGATGGCCCGTATGGCGAGATCCAAACCTCTCCGAAAAAGCACAGCAACTCCTCCACCGGATCCAGGACGGCTGGGAGATGCGTACACATCGTAGCCGCCGAAGATCGGTGCGAAGGCCCGTGCTTCGGAGATTCTGGTCTCGCTGATGGCCACTACATCTATGTTTAGTGACCTGAGGTCGTTGAGCAGGTGACCCTGCTTCCATGACGACCCCAAGCCACGCGCATTTATGCTGCCTATTCTGAGTGAGGTCATGTTTAAATAGAGTGGAAAAGATGGGAAAAACCACTTACCGTACTTTTGGTAGAGGAGGGATGGTTTTTACATCCCTTTTCACTTGATCGTCTGGTGAAGGGACCGTTGAATCGTCCCTTCGGCTGGTCGTCGGCTCTTCTAAGAGAATGTCTGAATATACTCTTCGATTGATGGTTCCTCCTAGGTCCCTGAAATCACCAACTGCGTTGGGGAATTTCGTTTTAATGTTTGTGTATTGTTTCTGTGCTATTTTTAGCAGTCTTATGTTAGTTGGCGTTTTGATTGGTGCTGGTATTATGTAGTCCTGTTGTGAAATGTCTGTGTGTTCAATTATGTAAGTCATTAGTTTCTTGTTGTGTGTGTTTATTGCCGTGCATTTGTTTTTCTGGGGGTGGGGTGTGGTTCTGCTATTTTCTTGTCGTTGTTGCTGGGTGTGTGTGTTTTGTTGTTGTGTTTGCGATGTTGGTGCTTGTGGTGGTGGTGTTGAAGGTGTTCTTGGCGGTGGGGTTGTCGCCGGTGGTGATGGTGGTGCTGGTGTGGGTGGTGATGGTGTTGGTGGTGTTGCTGCTGTGGGTCTCTTTGCAGTAGACTTTACCCTTTTCTCATTTCTTTCCTCCCTTTTCAAAGGCGACGATGCGCTGCTTCTGCGTTTGTGCCTTCTTGCGACCTTTTGCCATCCCTCTCCCACCTCACACTCCATGTCTGATTCTGTAAGGTCGGGGAGGGGTACCAGCTCCACTCTTTCACTTGTTGTTGTTGGTGATGTTTGCACTGGAGTCTCTGTTGCAGCTGCATTTGGTATTGCTGTTGTTGTTGTTAATATTTCCACTGCTGCTGCTGTCTTTGATTTCCGTGGAGTGGGTATGGGTGCCACGGACCTATCGTTCCTGGTTGCCGCTTGTCCTGTTGCTGGTAGCCGTGGAGCCGGATTCGGAAGGAGGGGGGTTTTCTCCTTTCTCAGGGTCTTCTCGTTGCAGAAGGCCCTGAGGTGAGTCTTCGATCCACAGCGAAAGCATTTCGGGCGTTTGCCCTCAACACTTATGGGCAGTTGAGTGCCGTTATCGAAGTCTATCACATCCGGGATAGCTTCGATGCACTCCTGGTTGGTTTGGATTAGCATCTCAATGGAGGAGCCGACCCAATCTTCTCTTACTTTTTTCTGTACTTGCAGTACAGTTGTTTTGTCCTCGATTCCGACGAGGACAGACGCGGCCAGCCAAGAAGGGGTCATTCCGGGTGGGACGTGGGTCAGTTTGACCCTCACAATTTTTTGCCCGCAGTAGGAGGGCACCAACACCATTTCCTCGCTCCTTAGGGTCACTACTGATTGGGCCTTTGCCTCCTGGGGTGTGGCAAAAAGTACGTCTACGGTGGCGTATTTTTTGCCTCGGGTGATGTGCGTTTTCCTCTGCCACACAGACCCCAAGGCTTTTTGTATTTGGGCCTCTGTGGCTCTTTCCACCCTACGGGATTTTGTACTTACTGTACGGTACGTGACCGTACAGTGCTCTTGGGTTTCGAAAAAATTTTTAGCTGCCTTGCAGATTGCTCGGTGTCCGTTCTTTGTCACCATCTTCTTCGCTTCCTCTAATTCCTCATTTGTTATGAGGATTGTTTCCAAGTTTTTCGCAATACCTGCAAATGAGATTGGTTTTTCTCTGCTGTTGTTGTTGTCGTCAGAGCTGCTGGTACTTTTGTTGTTGCTGCAGGTACTACGACTACTGCCTCCGCCGCTGTTGCTGTGGTTGTTGTTGGTGTTGCTGCTGCTAATGCTGTTGTTGTTTATGCTGCTGGTGATGCTGTTGCGGCTGCTACTGTTGTTTTCATTGTCACTGTTGCTGTTGTTATTACGGCTGCTACTGCTATTATTCCTGACGTCAGACCAATGAACTGGGTTTTCGTATTTCCCGCACACCTGTTTCGTCGCTGTCGTCGTCGTCGTGGAGAAACCTTGCACGCTTTGCACGAGACTTTTCTTTTCTTTCGTCGCTTGCGAAAGAGAAGGGAGGGAGAGAGACACATTTAAAGAAGGGAGGGAGAGAGACAATCTTCTCTCTGCTGTAGTGATGATTGAGGAAGAAGAAGACGGAATGAGTGGGAGTGACGTATGAAATTTCTTTTTGGTAGCCATGTTTTTTTTTGTTTAAAATGAAATTTTGGGTACAAAACCCCAATAACTGGTTATTTAACCCCGAAGGGCCAAATAACGGACAGAAAGACCCCTCTCACGAGGAGGAGGGTGTCTTTATCAACAATTTGGTTCAAGTTTTAAACAATTTACAATTGTTTTAACGGTTAAAAATTACTATACCTTACAGAGCCGAGCCTCCGTCAACCATGGCATTCAATAATAATAATAATAATGATTTCTTTATTAACCACAAGGGTTTACATAAAGTAGACATTAAGGACAGTGCAGGACAATGCAGGACGGTACAAATGGGCATTTCTGCGTGTAAAAAACAAAAACAGAGGATGTAACAAAAAATAACAATGAAAAATTCCCCAATAGGGGGGAGACTTCGGAGGGACATTTGTGGAGAAAGCCCAGTAAAAAGCCACAATGACCCTGACCACCAAGGCAAGTGCCCTCTCCCAGTTTTCCACCTTTAATTTACAGATATATGCTCAGAGTAGGCCCATTCACTCGGGCCATTCTTGCTTCTCTCACCCATCTTTCAACAAAATGCTGGGAAGAGAGCACTTCCCTCTCTACTCTGATTTTCCTTTTCAAATGAAATTTGAAAAAGTCAATCAGAGCATCACCGAAGAGGTAAGTGCTCGTCTTCAGCCCTTTCAAACGTGTCCACCATACTATCTCTTTCGCCATGGCCACCAGGCAGATAAAAACTGCCTGCCCTTCCCGGCTAAAGGAGGAGGGCGGGGCAATCCTCACGATGGACTCAGATGATAGCCGGATCCGTCCTAAACGCGACAGCAGGTGTTCGACATAAACCCACAAGTCAGCAATTTTCGGACACTGGACGAGTGCGTGCAGGACGGTTTCGTCGCCCTGCGCGCATCTCGGACATGCCCGGCTGACGGCACCTCCATGCCTGTAGAGTTTATCCCGAACTGGCAAGGCTCCTCGGTAGCACTGCCAGGCCAGAGATTTCTGGAAGTTGTCCATAGGCCCTGGCCCGAAAGTTCTTCCGAAGAGATTGGCTAGTTGATTTTCGTCGACGCCTAGAGTTTCCCCAAGTACGTCGTCGCTCTTCCCCTCCACTAATCCTCTATAGAACGCCGAGGTGGAGTTTCCACCGATCACATTGCCCGATTGGTCGAGGGCTGTGAGCGCCTGAAGACATTCCAGTCTCCAGGCGCTCCCTCTCGGTCTTCGCTTGACCCAGGACTGCAGCTCCGTCAAGGAAACGAGCTGGGGAAACACGCGTCTAGCAAACGGCGACCACACCTGATCACCGTCGAGGAAGAGGTGGAGATGTCATAGCCTGAGCGCGTGCCTGCGCATCATCAGCCACGGCATGCCCAGCCCTCCACGTAGCGGGTGTTGACAACAGATGGACCGCCTGACCATCGGAGCGCGTCCCTTCCACAAAAAGCGAAAGAGCAAACGCTCCAGCACAGTCAGGCGAGGCTTAGGACAAGGTACGACGGTCAGGCGGTAGCAGATGACGGACGCGATGTACGCGTTAGCCACCTCCGCTCGACCTTTCAGGGATAGCTTCCTCTCGGCCCATTTCTGGGTGAGAGAAGCCACCCTGCTCGTCACCTCGTCCCAGTTTTAGTCCGTCTGGAGGTCCGGACCGAACCAGACCCCTAGCAATTTAACCGGTCCGTTCGTCCAGCGTCCGACGACGCTGTTGGACGGCATGGACCTGCCTCTCCAGGTGCCGAGCTGCAGGCCCACTGACTTTTCCTGGTTGATCATTGCTCCTGTCACCGCTTCGTATTCTCTTAGTGTAGTGCCGATCGCCTCGATGTGTTTGGCGTTCGACACCACTACGGTGACATCGTCCGCATATGCTGATACGGATCTTCCGCATCCTAGTTCGCGCGGGACCCCCTCAACGTCTCCAGTTTGTGCAGTAATGGCTCGAGAGTCAATACGTACAAGAGGGACGAGAGGGGACATCCTTGGCGGACCGAGCGCATGATGTTGAACGGTTCCGACAGGTGACCGTTCACTCTCACCACAGAGCAGATGTCGCTGTGCATGGCAGCGATCCAGCCTCTGAAGACGGGCCCAAAGCCAGCCGCCCTCAGGACTGCCGCTAGGTAGCGATGGTCGACCCTATCGAAAGCTTTCGACTGATCTAAATTGATCAAGGACCCACCCGTGCCAGGTTCCCTAGCTACCCTCTCTACGATGTATCGCATGAGGTGGAGGTTGTCGTGGATGGATCTGTCGGGAATGGCGCATGTCTGCGCCTCTCCCACCAGACCACCAACGACAAGCGCCAACCTCTTTGCTAGCACCTTGGCCAAAATCTTAAACTCTGTGTTTAGCAGAGTTATGGGCCGGAAATTTTCTATATTATCCCCCTTGTTCGGATCCTTTCTCAGCAGTGCCACCGCTCCTCGGCTCACAGAACTGGGAATTCTCCCGTTCTGTTGCCAGTTGCAGTAGACGTCCGCCAAGAGGCCTCCGAACAAGTCTGGCATCTGTACGTAAAGTTCATAGGGCAGACCATCCAAACCAGGCGATTTACCCCTTGTGCAGCCAGTCATTGCCTCCCTTACTTCAGCGGCTGTTATCGGCTTTTCGCAACACTTCGCCTCAGTGGCCGAGAGCCGCGGCAGTCCGTCGAGGTAGACACTAAAGTCCATCCCTCTACCCGGCCCACCGCTGCCCCCGAACAGCTGAGCGAAGTGTCGCTGAAAAGCTTCACACATTTGCCCGGGATCGAGTAGCATGCGCCCGTCGTGGTCCACCAAAGACCGGATCGTGGCTTTGTTGCCACGACGCGCCTCCGCCACTCGGGCCCATTGAACGGCTTTCGTCCCCTCGTGTCTGAGAGCACGCACCCTTGCTCTGACAACGCAGCCTTCGTGCTTTGCATTGAAGAATTGGTCAAGGGCCAATTTCGCCGCAAGCACGTCGGTCGCAACGCCTTTGCTAAGCGCCTCGTCTAATTTTCTAACTAGTTCTCCCTCTGCTCTATTTTTCTCTATTGCTAAAGCCTTACTAAATCTAATCGATTCTATTCTAATCGCTCTTTTCAGAGCAAACCACCACTTGTTGTTGACGATGGCCTCCGTCAACGCCCGCTTAACTAGTTCGCTAATCCGGTCTCTGTAGGCCTTGCGCGCTGGTAAGGACGCGTTTAGCTTCCAGTAGCCGGGTCCTCGTCTATGAAGCCTATCTAAGTCAAGCACACAGATCACGAATTTGTGGTCCGTGTAGCTGACTATCTTGAATTGTGGACAGCCTATGCTAGACCTATCTATTTCCCTACAAAATACTCTATCTAGATATGATCTGGATGACCCTATGCGGTTTGTCCAAGTCCACATTGGCACATTCGGGAAATCCAATCGGTACCTGTCAGACAGTTCAAAACGCCTGAGCAGGTTGGTGAGGCTCTTGCACCCTCCACCCCTATCCGCTAATCCCACACAGTCCCAGCGTGCATCTAAGATCCCGTTCCAGTCGCCCACTAACACTAAATAGCGCGACGTTCCAAGAAAGGTCTCCAGACGCCGCAAGAAATCAGGCCGCCCTGCTCCTGTCGGGGCATAGACGGCCACTAGCCTGAAAGCTTGCCCGTCTCCGCTGGTCACGTCCAGCACCACCAGCTTACCCTCTGGGTCCAGGAAGATGGCCCGTATGGCGAGATCCAAACCTCTCCGAAAAAGTACAGCAACTCCTCCACCGGATCCAGGACGGCTGGGAGATGCGTACACATCGTAGCCGCCGAAGATCGGTGCGAAGGCCCGTGCTTCGGAGATTCTGGTCTCGCTGATGGCCACTACATCTATGTTTAGTGACCTGAGGTCGTTGAGCAGGTGACCCTGCTTCCATGACGACCCCAAGCCACGCGCATTTATGCTGCCTATTCTGAGTGAGGTCATGTTTAAAATAGAGTGGAAAAGATGGGAAAGACCACTTACCGTACTTTTGGTAGAGGAGGGATGGTTTTTACATCCCTTTTCACTTGATCGTCTGGTGAAGGGACCGTTGAATCGTCCCTTCGGCTGGTCGTCGGCTCTTCTAAGAGAATGTCTGAGTATACTCTTCGATTGATGGTTCCTCCTAGGTCCCTGAAATCACCAACTGCGTTGGGGAATTTCGTTTTAATATTTGTGTATTGTTTCTGTGCTATTTTTAGCAGTCTTATGTTAGTTGGCGTTTTGATTGGTGCTGGTATTATGTAGTCCTGTTGTGAAATGTCTGTGTGTTCAATTATGTAAGTCATTAGTTTCTTGTTGTGTGTATTTATTGCCGTGCATTTGTTTTTCTGGGGGTGGGGTGTGGTTCTGCTATTTTCTTGTCGTTGCTGCTGGGTGTGTGTGTTTTGTTGTTGTGTTTGCGATGTTAGTGCTTGTGGTGGTGGTGTTGAAGGTGTTGTTGGCGGTGGGGTTGTCGCCGGTGGTGATGGTGGCGCTAGTGTGGGTGGTGATGGTGTTGGTGTTGTTGCTGCTGTGGGTCTCTTTGCAGTAGACTTTACCCTTTTCTCATTTCTTTCCTCCCTTTTCAAAGGCGACGATGCGCTGCTTCTGCGTTTGTGCCTTCTTACGACCTTTTGCCATCTCTCTCCCACCTCACACTCCATGTCTGATTCTGTGAGGTCGGGGAGGGGTACCAACTCCACTCTTTCACTTGTTGTTGTTGGTGATGTTTGCACTGGAGTCTCTGTTGCAGCTGCATTTGGTATTGCTGTTGTTGTTGTTAGTATTTCCACTGCTGCTGCTGTTTTTGATTTCCGTGGAGTCGGTATGGGTGCCACAGGCCTATCGTTCCTGGTTGCCGCTTGTCCTGTTGCTGGTAGCCGTGGAGCCGGATTCGGAAGGAGGGGGGTTTTCTCCTTTCTCAGGGTCTTCTCGTTGCAGAAGGCCCTGAGGTGAGTCTTCGATCCACAGCGAAAGCATTTCGGGCGTTTGCCCTCAACACTTATGGGCAGTTGAGTGCCGTTATCGAAGTCTATCACATCCGGGATAGCTTCGATGCACTCCTGGTTGGTTTGGATTAGCATCTCAATGGAGGAGCCGACCCAATCTTCTCTTACTTTTTTCTGTACTTGCAGTACAGTTGTTTTGTCCTCGATTCCGACGAGGACAGACGCGGCCAGCCAAGAAGGGGTCATTCCGGGGGGGACGTGGGTTAGTTTGACCCTCACAATTTTTTGCCCACAGTAGGAGGGCACCAACACCATTTCCTCGCTCCTTAGGGTCACTACTGATTGGGCCTTTGCCTCCTGGGGTGTGGCAAAAAGTACGTCTACGGTGGCATATTTTTTTGCCTCGGGTGATGTGCGTTTTCCGCTGCCACACAGACCCCAAGGCTTTTTGTATTTGGGCCTCTGTGGCTCTTTCCACCCTACGGGATTTTGTACTTACTGTACGGTACGTGACCGTACAGTGCTCTTGGGTTTCGAAAAAAATTTTCGCTGCCTTGCAGATTGCTCGGTGTCCATTCTTTGTCACCATCTTCTTCGCTTCCTCTAATTCCTTATTTGTTATGAGGATTGTTTCCAAGTTTTTCGCAATACCTGCAAATGAGATTGGTTTTTCTCTGCTGTTGTTGTTGTCGTCAGAGCTGCTGGTACTTTTGTTGTTGCTGCAGGTACTACGACTACTGCCTCCGCCGCTGTTGCTGTGGTTGTTGTTGGTTTTGCTGCTGCTAATGCTGTTGTTGTTTATGCTGCTGGTGATGCTGTTGCGGCTGCTACTGTTGTTTTCATTGTCACTGTTGCTGTTGTTATTACGGCTGCTACTGCTATTATTCCTGACGTCAGACGAATGAACTGGGTTTTCGTATTTCCCGCACACCTGTTTCGTCGCTGTCGTCGTCGTCGTGGAGAAACCTTGCACGCTTTGCACGAGACTTTTCTTTTCTTTCGTCACTTGCGAAAGAGAAGGGAGGGAGAGAGACACATTTAAAGAAGGGAGGGAGAGAGACAATCTTCTCTCTGCTGTAGTGATGATTGAGGAAGAAGAAGACGGAATGAGTGGGAGTGACGTATGAAATTTCTTTTTCGTAGCCATGTTGTTTTTTGTTTAAAATGAAATTTTGGGTACAAAACCCCAATAACTGATTATTTAACCCCGAAGGGCCAAATAACGGACAGAAAGACCCCTCTCACGAGGAGGAGGGTGTCTTTATCAACAATTTGGTTCAAGTTTTAAACAATTTACAATTGTTTTAACGGTTAAAAATTACTATACCTTACAGAGCCGAGCCTCCGTCAACCATGGCATTCAATAATAATAATAATAATAATAATAATAATGTTTTCTTTATTAACCACAAGGGTTTACATAAAGTAGACATTAAGGACAGTACAGGACAATACAGGACGGTACAAATGGGCATTTCTGCGTATAAAAAAACGGAGGTTGAAATAAAATAACAAAGAAAAATTCCCCAATAGGGGGGAGACTTCCGAGGGACATAATAATAATAATAATAATAATAATAATAATAATAATAATGATTTCTTTATTAACCACAAGGGTTTACATAAAGTAGACATTAAGGACAGTGCAGGACAATGCAGGACGGTACAAATGGGCATTTCTGCGTGTAAAAAAACAAAAACAGAGGATGTAACAAAAATAACAATGAAAATAACAATGAAAAAATTCCCCAATAGGGGGGAGACTTCGGAGGGACATTTGTGGAGAAAGCCCAGTAAAAAGCCACAATGACCCTGACCACCAAGGCAAGTGCCCTCTCCCAGTTTTCCACCTTTAGTTTACAGATATATACTCAGAGTCGGCCCATTCACTCGGGCCATTCTTGCTTCTCTCACCCATCTTTCAACAAAATGCTGGGAAGAGAGCACTTCCTTCTCTACTCTGATTTTCCTTTTCAAATGAAATTTGAAAAAGTCAATCAGAGCATCACCGAAGAGGTAAGTGCTCGTCTTCAGCCCTTTCAAACGTGTCCACCATACTATCTCTTTCGCCATGGCCACCAGACAGATAAAAACTGCCTGCCCTTCCCGGCTAAAGGAGGAGGGCGGGGCAATCCTCACGATAGACTCAGATGATAGCTGGATCCGTCCTAAACGCGACAGCAGGTGTTCGACATAAACCCACAAGTCAGCAATTTTCGGACACTGGACGAGTGCGTGCAGGACGGTTTCGTCGCCCTGCGCGCATCTCGGACATGCCCGGCTGACGGCACCTCCATGCCTGTAGAGTTTATCCCGAACTGGCAAGGCTCCTCGGTAGCACTGCCAGGCCAGAGATTTCTGGAAGTTGTCCATAGGCCCTGGCCCGAAAGTTCTTCCGAAGAGATTGGCTAGTTGATTTTCGTCGACGCCTAGAGTTTCCCCAAGTACGTCGTCGCTCTTCCCCTCCACTAATCCTCTATAGAACGCCGAGGTGGAGTTTCCACCGATCACATTGCCCGATTGGTCGAGGGCTGTGAGCGCCTGAAGACATTCCAGTCTCCAGGCGCTCCCTCTCGGTCTTCGCTTGACCCAGGACTGCAGCTCCGTCAAGGAAACGAGCTGGGGAAAAACGCGTCTAGCAAACGGCGACCACACCTGATCACCGTCGAGGAAGAGGTGGAGATGTCGTAGCCTGAGCGCGTGCCTGCGCATCATCAGCCACGGCATGCCCAGCCCTCCACGTAGCGGGTGTTGACAACAGATGGACCGCCTGACCATCGGAGCACGTCCCTTCCACAAAAAGCGAAAGAGCAAACGCTCCAGCGCAGTCAGGCGAGGCTTAGGACAAGGTACGACGGTTAGGCGGTAGCAGATGAGAGACGCGATGTACGCGTTAGCCACCTCCGCTCGACCTTTCAGGGATAGCTTCCCCTCCGCCCATTTCTGGGTGAGAGAAGCCACCCTGCTCGTCACCTCGTCCCAGTTTTTGTCCGTCTGGAGGTCCGGACCGAACCAGACCCCTAGCAATTTAACCGGTCCGTCCGTCCAGCGCCCGACGACGCTGTTGGACGGCATGGACCTGCCTCTCCAGGTGCCGAGCTGCAGGCCCACTGACTTTTCCTGGTTGATCATTGCTCCTGTCACCGCTTCGTATTCTCTTAGTGTAGTGCCGATCGCCTCGATGTGTTTGGCGTTCGACACCACTACGGTGACGTCGTCCGCATATGCTGACACGGATCTTCCGCATCCTAGTTCGCGCGGGACTCCCCTCAACGTCTCCAGTTTGTGCAGTAATGGCTCGAGAGTCAATACGTACAAGAGGGACGAGAGGGGACATCCTTGGCGGACCGAGCGCATGATGTTGAACGGTTCCGACAGGTGACCGTTCACTCTCACCACAGAGCAGATGTCGCTGTGCATGGCAGCGATCCAGCCTCTGAAGACGGGCCCAAAGCCAGCCGCCCTCAGGACTGCCGCTAGGTAACGATGGTCGACCCTATCGAAAGCTTTCGACTGATCTAAATTGATCAAGGACCCACCCGTGCCAGGTCCCCTAGCTACCCTCTCTACGATGTATCGCACGAGGTGGAGGTTGTCGTGGATGGATCTGTCGGGAATGGCGCATGTCTGCGCCTCTCCCACCAGACCACCAACGACAAGCGCCAACCTCTTTGCTAGCACCTTGGCCAAAATCTTAAACTCTGTGTTTAGCAGAGTTATGGGCCGGAAATTGTCTATGTTATCCCCCTTGTTCGGATCCTTTCTCAGCAGTGCCACCGCTCCTCGGCTCACAGAACTGGGAATTCTCCCGTTCTGTTGCCAGTTGCAGTAGACGTCCGCCAAGAGGCCTCCGAACAAGTCTGGCATCTGTACGTAAAGTTCATAGGGCAGACCATCCAAACCAGGCGATTTACCCCTTGTGCAGCCAGTCATTGCCTCCCGTACTTCAGCGGCTGTTATCGGCTTTTCGCAACACTTCGCCTCAGTGTCCGAGAGCCGCGGCAGTCCGTCGAGGTAGACACTAAAGTCCATCCCTCTACCCGGCCCCCCGCTGCCCCCGAACAGCTGAGCGAAGTGTCGCTGAAAAGCTTCACACATTTGCCCGGGATCGAGTAGCATGCGCCCGTCGTGGTCCACCAAAGACCGGATCGTGGCTTTGTTGCCACGACGCGCCTCCGCCACTCGGGCCCATTGAACGGCTTTCGTCCCCTCGTGTCTGAGAGCACGCACCCTAGCTCTGACAACGCAGCCTTCGTGCTTTGCATTGAAGAATTGGTCAAGGGCCAATTTCGCCGCAAGCACGTCGGTCGCAATGCCTTTGCTAAGCGCCTCGTCTAATTTTCTAACTAGTTCTCCCTCTGCTCTATTTTTCTCTATTGCTAAAGCCTTACTAAACCTAATCGATTCTATTCTAATCGCTCTTTTCAGAGCAAACCACCACTTGTTGTTGACGATGGCCCCCGTCAACGCCCGCTTAACTAGTTCGCTAATCCGGTCTCTGTAGGCCTTGCGCGCTGGTAAGGACGCGTTTAGCTTCCAGTAGCCGGGTCCTCGTCTATGAAGCCTATCTAAGTCAAGCACACAGGTCACGAATTTGTGGTCCGTGTAGCTGACTATCTTGAATTGTGGACAGCCTATGCTAGACCTATCTATTTCCCTACAAAATACTCTATCTAGATATGATCTGGATGACCCTATGCGGTTTGTCCAAGTCCACATTGGCACATTCGGGAAATCCAATCGGTACCTGTCAGACAGTTCAAAACGCCTGAGCAGGTTGGTGAGGCTCTTGCACCCTCCACCCCTATCCGCTAATCCCACACAGTCCCAGCGTGCATCTAAGATCCCGTTCCAGTCGCCCACTAACACTAAAGAGCGCGACGTTCCAAGAAAGGTCTCCAGACGCCGGAAGAAATCAGGCCGCCCTGCTCCTGTCGGGGCATAGACGGCCACTAGCCTGAAAGCTTGCCCGTCTCCGCTGGTCACGTCCAGCACCACCAGCTTACCCTCTGGGTCCAGGAAGATGGCCCGTATGGCGAGATCCAAACCTCTCCGAAAAAGCACAGCAACTCCTCCACCGGATCCAGGACGGCTGGGAGATGCGTACACATCGTAGCCGCCGAAGATCGGTGCGAAGGCCCGTGCTTCGGAGATTCTGGTCTCGCTGATGGCCACTACATCTATGTTTAGTGACCTGAGGTCGTTGAGCAGGTGACCCTGCTTCCATGACGACCCCAAGCCACGCGCATTTATGCTGCCTATTCTGAGTGAGGTCATGTTTAAAATAGAGTGGAAAAGATGGGAAAGACCACTTACCGTACTTTTGGTAGAGGAGGGATGGTTTTTACATCCCTTTTCACTTGATCGTCTGGTGAAGGGACCGTTGAATCGTCCCTTCGGCTGAGAGAATGTCTGAGTATACTCTTCGATTGATGGTTCCTCCTAAGTCCCTGAAATCACCAACTGCGTTGGGGAATTTCGTTTTAATGTTTGTGTATTGTTTCTGTGCTATTTTTAGCAGTCTTATGTTAGTTGGCGTTTTGATTGGTGCTGGTATTATGTAGTCCTGTTGTGAAATGTCTGTGTGTTCAATTATGTAAGTCATTAGTTTCTTGTTGTGTGTATTTATTGCCGTGCATTTGTTTTTCTGGGGGTGGGGTGTGGTTCTACTATTTTCTTGTCGTTGTTGCTGGGTGTGTGTGTTTTGTTGTTGTGTTTGCGATGTTGGTGCTTGTGGTGGTGGTGTTAAAGGTGTTGTTGGCGGTGGTGATGGTGGTGCTAGTGTGGGTGGTGATGGTGTTGGTGTTGTTGCTGCTGTGGGTCTCTTTGCAGTAGACTTTACCCTTTTCTCATTTCTTTCCTCCCTTTTCAAAGGCGACGATGCGCTGCTTCTGCGTTTGTGCCTTCTTACGACCTTTTGCCATCCCTCTCCCACCTCACACTCCATGTCTGATTCTGTGAGGTCGGGGAGGGGTACCAGCTCCACTCTTTCACTTGTTGTTGGTGATGTTTGCACTGGAGTCTCTGTTGCAGCTGCATTTGGTATTGATGTTGTTGTTGTTAATATTTCCACTGCTGCTGCTGTTTTTGATTTCCGTGGAGTGGGTATGGGTGCCACGGACCTATCGTTCCTGGTTGCCGCTTGTCCTGTTGCTGGTAGCCGTGGAGCCGGATTCGGAAGGAGGGGGGTTTTCTCCTTTCTCAGGGTCTTCTCGTTGCAGAAGGCCCTGAGGTGAGTCTTCGATCCACAGCGAAAGCATTTCGGGCGTTTGCCCTCAACACTTATGGGCAGTTGAGTGCCGTTATCGAAGTCTATCACATCCGGGATAGCTTCGATGCACTCCTGGTTGGTTTGGATTAGCATCTCAATGGAGGAGCCGACCCAATCTTCTCTTACTTTTTTCTGTACTTGCAGTACAGTTGTTTTGTCCTCGATTCCGACGAGGACAGACGCGGCCAGCCAAGAAGGGGTCATTCCGGGGGGGACGTGGGTTAGTTTGACCCTCACAATTTTTTGCCCACAGTAGGAGGGCACCAACACCATTTCCTCGCTCCTTAGGGTCACTACTGATTGGGCCTTTGCCTCCTGGGGTGTGGCAAAAAGTACGTCTACGGTGGCATATTTTTTGCCTCGGGTGATGTGCGTTTTCCGCTGCCACACAGACCCCAAGGCTTTTTGTATTTGGGCCTCTGTGGCTCTTTCCACCCTACGGGATTTTGTACTTACTGTACGGTACGTGACCGTACAGTGCTCTTGGGTTTCGAAAAATTTTTCCGCTGCCTTGCAGATTGCTCGGTGTCCGTTCTTTGTCACCATCTTCTTCGCTTCCTCTAATTCCTCATTTGTTATGAGGATTGTTTCCAAGTTTTTCGCAATACCTGCAAATGAGATTGGTTTTTCTCTGCTGTTGTTGTTGTCGTCAGAGCTGCTGGTACTTTTGTTGTTGCTGCAGGTACTACGACTACTGCCTCCGCCGCTGTTGCTGTGGTTGTTGTTGGTTTTGCTGCTGCTAATGCTGTTGTTGTTTATGCTGCTGGTGATGCTGTTGCGGCTGCTACTGTTGTTTTCATTGTCACTGTTGCTGTTGTTATTACGGCTGCTACTGCTATTATTCCTGACGTCAGACGAATGAACTGGGTTTTCGTATTTCCCGCACACCTGTTTCGTCGCTGTCGTGGAGAAACCTTGCACGCTTTGCACGAGACTTTTCTTTTCTTTCGTCACTTGCGAAAGAGAAGGGAGGGAGAGAGACACATTTAAAGAAGGGAGGGAGAGAGACAATCTTCTCTCTGCTGTAGTGATGATTGAGGAAGAAGAAGACGGAATGAGTGGGAGTGACGTATGAAATTTCTTTTTCGTAGCCATGTTGTTTTTTGTTTAAAATGAAATTTTGGGTACAAAACCCCAATAACTGATTATTTAACCCCGAAGGGCCAAATAACGGACAGAAAGACCCCTCTCACGAGGAGGAGGGTGTCTTTATCAACAATTTGGTTCAAGTTTTAAACAATTTACAATTGTTTTAACGGTTAAAAATTACTATACCTTACAGAGCCGAGCCTCCGTCAACCATGGCATTCAATAATAATAATAATAATAATAATAATAATGTTTTCTTTATTAACCACAAGGGTTTACATAAAGTAGACATTAAGGACAGTACAGGACAATACAGGACGGTACAAATGGGCATTTCTGCGTATAAAAAAACGGAGGTTGAAATAAAATAACAAAGAAAAATTCCCCAATAGGGGGGAGACTTCCGAGGGACATAATAATAATAATAATAATAATAATAATAATAATAATAATACACTATTAATAATTATTAATGCACTCGTGCAATGCCTGTGCGTGACGAATATTTTTAAAGTGAGGAAAGACTGTGCACTGAGCCAATCCCACTCTCTGAGCGACAGTAGCTATAACCCGAAAAGAAGAAGAGATCAACATCATCGGTAACTACTGAGCCACAGGTTTTATGTCGGAGTTAACCCAGTTTCCTGAGATGCCTTCTACTAGAAGAATGCCCTGACAAGGGCTAGGGGTTCTTCACTCACAGTGGTTTAACTGCGCGATCGGGCATCCAGCCCGATTATTTCTATGTCCCCCCCCCCAAACAAAATCTCACTTATTGACACTTATACGTACGACATACACACACGCGCATACATACGCGCGCACACACACGCATACATATGCGCGCACACAGCAACACTCATACATACAAACAAACACACACACGCTACTCACTTACACACACACACACATGTATATTACCGTCATTACTGATACAAGATTTTGTCAACTGTTGACTTTCAAGAGTTTGTATAGTTGAAGCCGTTCGTATTACAGTCTAGTATTATTATAATTGCTTTACAGCATAGAGCTATGACTCTCCACGCTTTGAGCTTAAACGTGCCGAGGTCAACCTTGCCTTTCATCCCCACGGAGTCAACAAAGAGAGTACCAGTAATGCGCTGGACCAGTCGCTGGATCCGTGCCAAAAGCAGAAAAATTATTATTAAAGTTGTTTTCTTAAGGCCCGGTCGCTGGTGATGGTGATGGCGGCGGCGGTGGTGGTGGTGGTGGCAGTTGATGTTGTATGCGTGTCTGTGTGTGTTTTGCTATTTTGAGTTTTCTTGTTTGTTTGTGGATTTTTTTTTATCGTTTGATGCCGGTGTTGTTGTTGTAGATGTTGGGGTTTAAGTCTGGTCGTTTAACTGAGTCATGTATGTACACACATATACATACACACACACACACACAAATATATATATATATATATATATATATATATATATATATATATATATATATATATATATATATATATATAATATAAATACAATATATATATAATATAAATACAATATCGGAGAAAGCTTTTTAGCGATACTCCGGCCAAATTCCAACTCACTCAACAAACATTAGGAAATAAGTGATTATATTCCTAATTATGCGTTCGGGGTGATAACTAAAAGTATTGCGTGGAAAATTGGCTGTATTGTTTCATATGAGACATATCGAATATATCTCTTCTCAGACGGACGTCTCGTTTCATTATAGGATTCCTACAATTTGGGTTAAATTATACCAACTTATGTAGGAGCTTGTATACCATCAACAGATATATATTCAAGTGGGCTCCTATAATTCATCAGTGGGTGCCCCCATAATACTAATATTGATAATCTAACAAACATCAGTATTTAGCGATAATAATCATCAGTGCCTGAGGTATCTGTCAGGTTGCCAGTCCAGCAGTTCTAAAGAAATGCTCAAACTGATTCAAAAATGAGGAAGTGAATTACCGCCAAAAAAAACAATACATGCGCATGACAATGAATTCTAAAAGGAATTCATGCAACGTGCTAGAACTCAATTGGAAATTGAAAAAATATCTATGTGTGAACAACATTTGATGACACACACAGATATTTTCTCGGGCAAAGTAACAGAATGAGATATAAGGAACAATCAATATTCATATATAAAAAAATAAACAAAGAAAGTCTGACCTTATACCGGGAAATTCAAATCTGTTGGACCAAGAGTAAATAAATAAATACAATATCGGAGAAAGCTTTTTAGCGATACTCCGGCCAAATATATATACACATTCAACACAGAGTAGAGAGTTTGACAACAGGTCGATGACTTTAGTCTAGATAGGGTAATGACATGTGATGGTGGGGGAGAGAGTGTAGACGTTATTGTGGTGGTGGGGGACAGTGAGATGTATCTAGTTCATTTGTTCGTTTTCTTCTCTTTGCAAAATTTGAATTTTAGTCATGTTATATTGAGATGTAAGTAAATGTAAAATGTAAAATATAAATAAGGATTGCTCTGGTAAAATATACTAAAATATTTGTGTAACCTCCACAAACTACTGTCGTGACATTCCCGAGTCCAGTGACCAAAAAATTGTTGTATTTTGATGTTTCAGAATACAAAAATTAATTAAAAACTTACCCCACGAAAAGACAGCGTGTGTTGTCCTATCTATAAGCTCCCTCATACATATATATACACACACATGTATATATTTTTTTTTCTTCCCTCTATATATATGTTTTTAAGAACAAATGCAGTTATTTGAAGAGAAATTGTAATTGAGAAAATTTAAGCTCAATTTGTGTAGGGAGAGAGAAATATAGGGAGGAGACTTTTAAAGGGTAACAGAAAGGTTGCAATCTTAACATAGTGTATATAAAACAAACTAGAATGACAGAAATAAGTTCTTACACATTTTAATCTTTACAATTGTTTCAATGCAAAGCTTTTCTTCAAACACATAACTAGGCAAATCTCTTCTTCTTCTTCTTCTTCTTCTTCTTCTTCTTCTTCTTCTTCTTCTTCTTCTTCTTCTTCTTTTTTATTGTTTATATGTAGCGTTAGTGTTAGGGCTAAGATTATGTTTATATTTAGGTTTAGAGTCAAGGTTAGTGTTTGAGTTACTGTTAAAGTTAGGTTTATGGTTAGTGTTAAGGTAGTCTGAGGGTTATGTTTAGGTATAGGGTTGGGGTTAGTGATTTAAATCAGGCGTCTATGATTTTACTCATACTCCCATTATCCTTTATGACCACTGTAGATCACAAATGCAGTGTACCTGATTAATATTCTTATTCTGAGAGTCTTCAAAAACTTCATAGATTCGTGGATTTAGGAATACTATCCTATCAAACCAAACACAAAGAATTATTCAGTAAATATAATAGGGCTCTAACTTGATCATAATCATGTTTTAATGTGTGTGTGCTTGTATGTATGTGTAGGGACATGAAAATACTTGATCTAGTGGCTGAGCATGTTTAACCCACTTAGTGTGAGAGACCCCTAGTTCTAGGAGAAGGAAAACTCTGATTTAAAACCTGTTACTCAATGGCAGCCAATGATGTGGACCTGTTCTCTTTGGTTACCTGTCACTGTTGTTCAGAATGTGATTTTAGTCCAGTGCAAGGCCTCTCTTCACTTAAAAGAGCTTCAAACACAGATTTTACTTGATCTAAATGAATTTCCTGAGTATTCTGTGTGCATGGACTTTTCTTTTTCTTTCATTGCAGCATCTGCAGAAAGAAATCTAAGTCCTTGACGGAACTAAAATGTCATGTTCATGTCACCAATATATGAGAAATAGGTCAAGATATGGTGATTCTCAAAACCCAGATACAGCCATTATGTAGGTTTTATGCTGTGTTAGTGCTATCATTAATAAAAAATAGATATTGTCATTTATAAATCACACATCCAGACATACATAAGTACATCATAACACACTGTAACAAATGGAAATGCATTTGCTGTTTTTATCCTGGCTGCAGAATAATTGCTGTTGATATATTCCCAGCCTAACTATTCATAACCAATGGTGTGCAGAGTTTTGATGAGGACTGGAGCCAAATCGTTGATTGTATGCCCTTAAAACTCAGGTATATGTCCTAGTATTGAGAAATGTGAGCAAGAAAGACACTTTGGATATATAAAATCAGGTGAAACTTGAAATAAACATTTCATTCATGTTAATTTTAAATATCTATTAACTTCAGTTCCCCAAATGAAATTTTCTGTCAAAAATCACTTCAATTTTATATCAGCTGTGAGGAATTATTTCTTAATACTGATTAAAGCAAAGCTGTTTGGTCAATCCCTGTGACATAGAACACCTTAAGGTCTTCTTCTTCTTCTTCTTCTTCTTCTTCTTCTTCTTCTTCTTCTTCTTCTTCTTCACCCACTTATTTCCGAGAAAGTCGTGGGAGCAGAGTCCTCAAACTCTCCCAATAGGTCCTGACAGAAGCAAACATCTCCAATGAATCCAACTGGATCCCCAAGCGAGATCTGTCAAGCTATTTAATCATCTTGCTCAGGGTTTACTCCTATGTCTCCTATCGGTTCGTTTTGCCAGTAAAATCTGTACACTGATTCTTTTTTGAGATATTTTAATCACAAAGCCATATTATTGGAGCTGTGATCTCTCAATTTGGCGAAGTAATGGCTCTGCCTGGAGTGATTCTGATCTCTGAGCTACACACACTTTTGAGTAATATTACTCCGAGGCCCCTTAGAGAAACCCCATTTGACTGCTAGTGTTTGCAATCATAGTCAAAGTCAGTGTTGCAGCATATGTACAAACTTTATTTGTATGTTTTAATTGTTTCAATATCGATCAGCTGAGGGTTCAATCAAGGTGACAGGGCCCGACTCATAACAGCATTGAATGCTTCAAATGGCATGCTGACTGCAACCGTTGTTACACAGTTAACTGACACACACACACACACACACACACACACACACGCACACACACACACACATATATATATATATATATATATATATATACATATAAACATATATATACACGCATGTATGTTTAATAATGTATATGCAAGTGTCTATGTGTGTGTATGTGTGCATGCATTTATATAAAGATTGGCAGCAGGTAAATGATAGATATATATGCATATATCAGTAATTACTTTTCTTTTAAACATTTAGATATGCAAACATAGCTATCTCTAAGTTTGATCTAGTTTGATGTATTTACTTTTCATTTCCTCATATCTCATAACGAGCTTATTTTGATTCCTTAGCAGTTTTTGATATATAATTTTCTAAGTCCATATTTGCATCTCTATTCCTGGGTTCAACTAACTTTATTATCATAAGTGCCTGACCTGATGTTAATATTCTTTGATATTCATAGAAAAGAAGCGCATATTAATACTTTTATATTTTTAATCCTCTGCTTCTGATTGGATAAATGTAGATTCTAAATTGCTTGAGCGTTTATAAAGATATTGATAGGTGTAAGCTGAATATTGTTAAAGGGTCATGGTTCATTTGTTTTTATTCCATTATGGGAATACATGCTGTTGCATCTGTAAACAAGAATCATAAAACCGCTTACTCTAAATGTGTGCTAGTATCAGATATTCTGATGTGATTTCTCTAGGATCATATTTTGCATAGATAGTTGGTAGTCTCTTAGAAGTATGAAATCCAGCCATTATCCATGCTGTGTTATGAAGTTTCATAGTACTGCATTGCACGCCAAATATTAGTTATAAGTGGAAGATGTATATGTGAGGATATATCCCATCCTGCCTTCTAGACAGCTACATGATTATTGTTGATAACGTTATTGAATAAAAGCAGTATGACTGATGTGATGGCAGAATAGAGAATGATAGAAAGGAAACGGGGGGATAGAAGAAGGATTACTGAGAGTGAGAGGAAGTGATATGGGAAAGACAGAGAGACAGAGTGATAAAACTATCTCACTGAACTCTTATCAAATATTAAATGAAATGACAACAATCCTCTTTGATGTGATTATTTACATTCTTTCTATACTGTTATAGTTGATTTCAAACAACCAATCCTCCCTATAAAAGCACAATTTGTCTTGCATAAGGTGAATTGTTTTGTTTAAGAAAATAATACAACGCTTTGAAAGTACAATATTTTGAGTTAGTTTTTAGCATTCAAACATTACATCAATTTTGACATGTTTTTAAATAAAATATTCTTCTACCTTCCTTAGTCAATGGTAAATACAAAAATAATTAATACAACAATTCTTCTAGGGGAATTATTGATTTTGAGACATTTAGTTTAGCAATTAAGATAAATTTAATATTCTTCTAAACAATGATTTTAATACCAGTTACATTTTCCAAGTGTATACAAGATGACTACTACCACACTGACTGCTTCGTCTAACAGGTTAGACATATTTTTGGAGTTGGGACATGAATATGAATGGCATTAACAGTGCATGCATTGGATGCTGATGACAATACTTAATTCCAATTCATTTCAAACCATTTTCAGTTAGACCAAAAAATAATTAATGCCATTAGTTGCTATCGATATGAGGTGATTTGAAAAAGAAGTATTTGAATGTGGATATTTTATTTCAGATTTATGAAGAAATATCCAGGAGAAACAACATACATCTGAGATATTTTCAAATATTCATTGGAACTAATAACTATGATTTGATGTGTTCTTTCTAAACAATATAATCAGGATTTTCCTAACTGGAATCATCAAACTAAAGATAATTACTATTTGCTTATTGCTAGTACTGTATTTCTGTGAACATTAAAATTACTTCATGGCTATGTAATTAAAATCAAATAAATATTACTATAGTCTACTGTAACAAAGTTTATCACACTATATCAGTCGATAGTTTCTTTATAACATAAAATAATGAATGCAACACACACACACACCCCCACACATCACACAGACAAACAAACAAACAAACAGAGATACACATACACACATACAAACAGACACACACACACACAAACAGATACAAACACATGCTCACAGTTACTCACATTTAGCGATACAAATGAGAACAAGAGTACTCAATCAATGTAGTAAAGTATTAATTCAGAAGAAGCTGATAATTTACTTCACTGCTACTCAGAATTTCTTGTTAAATGTGAATGTTAGGTGAAACAATATAAATGTAATATATATATATATATCATCATCATCATCGATTAACGTCTATCTTACATGCTAGCATGGGTTAGACGGGTTTGTCCCATTTAGAGACAAGTTGGGTCAGGTGATCATGTCTTGCTGCTATAGGAGAGTTTCTGGGTGGTTTTCTACGGCTGTATGCCCTTCCTAACACCAACTACATTTACAGTGTGTGCTGGGTGCTTTTTGTTGTGACACCTACACACACACACATATATATATATATATATATATATAATTTATCTATTTAATCAATTTATTCATCTGTGTAGAGCTAGTAAGCAATGACAGGCTAGGGGAAGTATTGAATACTCCTTGTGAAATGAGTAATAACAAATAAATAAAAAAGGGGGAAAAGTAGAAAAAAAATTTCAAATATTTCAAAAAGAAACAAAAAGTAAAATAGGGAACAAGGGAAGCTGTAAAGCAGCCAGAAGTTTCTGTTGTTGAATCTTTTCATAGCTTCCATGTACTCAAATATTTTGTTTATATTACGTATACCATCATCATCATCATCATCATCGTTTAACGTCCATATTCCACGCTTGCATGGGTTTGGACGGGAGTTTTCCCACTTGAGGCAAGAGTGGTTGTCTTGCTCGCATAGGACTGTCTGGCGGGTTTTCTACGGCTGGATGCTCTTCCTAACACCAACCACATTTACAGTGTGGAACTGAGAGGTTTTTACCGTGTTACCTACACGGCCACATTACAGCGTGGACTGTGTTTTTTTGTCGTGACACCTACACGACCTCATTTCTTTGGAATGGATGTTGTGGTACCAACATAACTTTACATTGAAAGGGGTGGTGTGGATGGGGTGGGGGTAGTGAGACGGGGGTGTATTTTGTTAGAGGTGCCTACTGACTGTAGTAGGTTTCACTTTGTACTTAGGTAAGGCAGGTCTTCTCTATTACTGTGCAGCGCCAAAGTTCTCGGCCCAGTGACATTGTCTTGGAGAGGTGTAAGTGTGTGAGGTCGGAATTTATCAAGTCGTCCCAGGTTTTTCTGGGTCTGCCTACTCCATGGCTACCATCTATTTTTATTGCCCTGCACTTTTTTATACAGCTGTCGTCTTTCATTCGCATTGCGTGACCATACCAATGTAGCCTTCTCTCGAGTAAACAACATCTGATCCCTCTTATTTCTAATTTTTCCTTTAGTTCGTTTATGATTTGCCGTTCACGTATATTACTATTACACATCCAGCGGAGCATGCAAGCTTCGTTCCTGTCCAGTCTGTGTATATCCTCTGCACACAATGCCCAGGTCTCACTGCCATGCAACATTGTTGTTCGTATGCAGGCGTCATACAGCCTGCCTTTCATTTTTAGGGAGAACCCTTTAGTGGCTAATAGTGGTATAAGCTCTCTGAACTTTTTCCATCCGGTTCTGACTCTAGCTACTGTACTTTCAGAGCATCCCTCCCCCACTGCTGAATTTGTCACCCAGGTAACGGAAGCTGTCCACTATTTCTATAGACCCATCTGCGCAATGGAATGAGCTAGTATTCACTGGGCACTTGCTGCTACTTATTGCACCAGAGCACCGGCCACATATAAAATCTATGTTCTTAGTTAGCTTACCTGTGATCCCACTACATCTTTTATGCACCCATACTTTGCATTTGGGACATAAAATGGAGTTTCTACCTACTCCTTTCCTACACACTGAGCATGGCGATTTCCCGGATGGGACCGGTGCCCTATTTTCCTTCCTACAAACTAGAACTTTAGTCTTAGACAAGTTAATTTAAAGGCCTTTTGATTCTAGGCCATGCTTCCATGTTTGGAATTTCTTCTCTAGTTCGGCCATTGATTCAGCAATGATCATCTGCATATAGGAGTTCCCACGGGCAGCCAGTCTTGAACTCCACTGTTATAGCCTGAAGGGCGATAATAAATAGGAGGGGGCTAAGAACGGAACCCTGATGAACACCCACTTTTACGCTAAATTCTTCACTATATTCGTTGTTAATTCTAACCTTGCTGACTGTTTCTTTATACATGGCTTGTATAGCTCTCACAAGCCATTCATCAACACCTAGTTTTCTAAGAGCCCACCAAATAATGGAACGGGGGAATCTGTCGAAAGCTTTCTCCAAGTCGACAAAAGCTAAGTATAGGGGTTTACTTTTAGCTAGGTACTTCTCCTGTAGTTGTCGTACAATGAAAAGTGCGTCTGTGGTACTTTTACCTGACACAAACCCGAACTGCATTTCATCTACCATATATTAACATATACCATATATTTAACCATATATTGATCTTCCAATTTTGGTAGTTTTTTAAATGTTGGTTTCAATATGGCCTCTCAGACTGATAGTTTCTACATTGGAACAAATAGTATCAAAAGGTATCTGGAAAATCACCTCAAGAAAATAGAGGTGAATCTTTAGGCTTGTTTTATGATAGAAGGTAGTTCAAAGCCATCATAGTCTTTTTTATTTGCATTACTAAATGATTGATAAGTTTTGAATGTTGTCAAATCTGTTTGAGAAAGTGGGGGAATGAAATGTGTGAGCTTATCTCTGGATTCTTCCCCAAATGTTTCCCACCCTTTACTAATCGTATTTTTGCTAAATGATTTAACCTGTAAAAGATTTGGGATTTAGTGTATATTTATTATTTGTGATCCCTCTTTTGTTAATTCATCTGCTTTTCCACTTCTTCCTGTATGGAAGTATTTTCTGAGAGGTGGTTATCTATTTTTAGCTGTGAGTTCTCAATATCTCTAACCCAACTCCTTTTTCTTGGTTTGATCAGTAAATAAAAAAAACATTTTTCCAAGGCAATTCCTTTGCTGAATCTATGGATAATGTAATTCTCCACCATTCTGCATCAAATATTGTGTAATCCTGATGTATTCTGAATTTCACATCTCTATAATTATCTTTGAAAGACCAAGTAGCTCCACAACCCACTCCCTTGTCTGAATGTGCCCCATTTGTGTAGCAGACAAAAATGGGTTGACTGTGTGATAATGTTATGGGGGTTCTTTTGCTTCTTCTTTTGTGTTTTTAATCATTATTTTAAACAATTGTAATTGTTCTGCCCATGGAGAAAGCCAAATATCATGCTGTTTTCTTTTGCATTTAAACTGAGCAGTTAGCATTTTGCATTTCCCGGACTCTTCTATCAACAAGTCAGTTGGAGTTAACCCTGCCTCATGAAAAAATGGTGTCTTGGGAGTAAGATATTAGACATTCCAATATAGTTTTGCCATTTTGGGTATGTAATCTATCAATAGCTTGAAGATAGCTCGTTCCTTGTTGTCTCCAAACCCAGCTGCCATACATCAATTGAGCATTGATGACTCCCTTATTACACAGTCTCAAGTGGTTGTATATTAGGCAGTGAAATTTCTTTGAAATTACTTTAATTGTATGCCATGTTGAGTCATCTTTTTTCAATGTAATTTTTGAGATGAGTTTTCCCATTTCAAATCAGATTGTAACCAAATGCCTAGTAACTTGATGGATTTTTGTGGTATCAGTAGTTGGTTAATCAAGTATATTTTATTGCATTGATATATATATATACTTTTATTTAAATTTCTGAATTCATTCTGTAAAGATGGTACTGTTCCTAAGAAATAACTTGCTATTATTAAGAAATTATCGAATAATAATTTTATGAAATAATACACTGAATTTGAAGAATAAATATTAGATGGTCTGTGTTTCAATCAATTTTCATTATAATATATATTTTTGAAACATTCAGAAATCTATACCAGTTATAAGATATTAAACTCATTGCACACTCCAGCAACATATTACTGATACTAGAAGCCAAGGTAACATTCTTGGCACCATTACTTGACTTGTTATAGATAACTGCCAAATCTTTTTCAAATTCACTCTATCTTAAAAGAAAGAACATATTGAATAATATAGTTCTAAGCAATCACTGTCTGATATTCATTATCAGGATAATTTTCATCATATGTGATCAGAAGATTGATTTAGGTTTATGCAAAAAACAAAAGCACTAAACAATAATTATTAAAGCTAAACTGGTTTTCCATAAACAACTAACTATGCTTTGTATTTTTTCCTAAGTAGATATATGACTTCCTATTTGTTGTTTATGGCTTCGTTTTAGTTGTTCTTTTCTTCACATTCTAACTGATTTTGTCTTTTTATTATTTCATTATCTGCTTTCTAATTCAATTTAGGTGCCGACTTATTTTAGACAGAATGTATTTTCTATTTTAGCCATTTGAATGGCTAAACATCGAGTTTGGCAGATATTCATTTATCAAGTTGGATATCTTAGGTGAAATTTGATTGAAGAAAAAGAAAATAAAAAGAAAAAGAAAATAAAAAGAAAAAGAATTAAAAACACTATAATAAAAAGAAGAAAACCCAGAAATAAATGTAGAAATAAAGGAAAAAGAAAATATTAATGAGTAAGCAGATAAAAGCTACCTCAAATTCTTGCCAAACAATTTCTGTAATTCCTCTGCCACCAAGTCAAAGCAAATAACTCTATTCGCAATATTATTTTTGTTTTTGTTTGTTTTTATTTATTCATGTTTTAATTATTTATTTATTTATTTTCTCTTTTTGTCTCCACACCAATTCCACATTGCTGTCTTTTAAAAAAGTCTACCAATTGAAGCTAAAGAGTTTTACAGTAAATGCAAAACCACTTATTCTAATAAAACAATAAATGTTTTCTGTTTATATTTTGCATCTTTTATTAGGGAGGAAGATATTCCAAAAACTCACACTGTCATGCAAATACACATTGTCTGGAAATTAAAGAAAGGAATTTAAAAATTTTTTCCAAGATGGATAATAAAATTTGAAATTTTATTTTATCTTTAATAGCTAAGCTGAAAGAAATAATAAAAAATTACAATAATCATGGAGGATGACCGGAGGAAGTGCCAAAAAATCCCAGTAGAAGGAAGACGCAGAAGAGGTAGGCCATGTAAAACATGGGCAGAGGTGGTGAGAGCAGACCTCAGACCGCTGAAACTCACTGAGGAGATGACAAAGGACCGTGACAAGATGCTGTGCTGAATAGGACCCGTCCAACCCTTGCAAGCAGGGAAAAGTGAACGTAAAATGATGATGATGATGAAAATGATGATGATAATAGTTATTAATCACATGATTAAATTATTGATGATAAGCTTTATATTCATAATGGTTTGAAACAGCAGCAAATGTCACACACCCCAGTAATAAAAAGGTACTTATTGTCCCTGGAAACATGATAAGCAATTTTGACTTGGCAAATGTTAAACGTAGAATGCAAATAGATATAGTTAAATAGCACAAGACAGTTTGCTAGTGACCAGTAATTCTTCCACCTGCACTTGTTTCCAAACATCATAAATAGTATTTCATCTATTTTACATGAAACTGAAAATATTATAAGTATTTTCTCTTTGAAGTATGAAATCTTGATGGAAAATCCTTTTATTTTCAAATACTCAAAATCAATAGTTTCTCTCAATAAGTTGACATATTGGTGTCGAGGTCTCATATACCTCATGAGATAATGAGTCTGTACATAAAAAGTTTCTCTCAGACACAGGCTTGAGCAATCGTTTTTATGGGAAATCAACAATTATGTTTACATGCTAGTTTCCCTTTTTCATGTCACTAATGTTCTTCAAGGGGAATCACAACAACTGCAACTTGGCGTGAGTGGCATGGTAAAAGTTACCATCAAAATACAAAGAGCTGAAATAAATATGGTAATCTATGCACTAACAATTCTACCAATCCACTGCTATGATTTTATCAACACCAAAACGAAGAAACACAAAGCTACCTCTATGGTATTTGAAATCAGAGTGCCGAAAGCCTGAACAAATACCACAAGGAAAACATACCAAATTGCCGACTTTCATATATATGTATATATATATATATATATATAATATAAGATCAAAAGATGGTTAAAAGAGTTCCAAGTATTCTATTATGCGCATTTGAAAAACAAATATCATCATGGAATGATATCTGCGTTTTCATCAGATAAAATAGGGATACATGATATGAAGCTTAAAAAACACTTGTGAATAGTGAAGTTTTAAATCAACACAGTCCTACAAACTGTAGAGTGCTACTTATCCGATATTTGCATTGCTTTATTGTGCTACAATAAAACTCACCTCCTACATATATATATATCATCATCATCATCATCATCATCATCGTTTAACGTCCATCTTCCACGCTTGCATGGGTTTGGACGGGAATTTTCCCACTTGAGGCAAGATTGGTTGTCTTGCTCGTATAGGACTGTCTGGCAGGTTTTCTACGGCTGGATGCCCTTCCTAACACCAACCACGTTTACAGTGTGGACTGGGAGGTTTTTACCGTGTTACCTACACGGCCACATTACAGCGTGGACTGTGTGGTTTTTTTTTCATGACACCTACATGACCTCATTTATTTCGGCCTGGATGTTGTGGTACCAACATAACTTTACATCGATATATATTGTCAATAAACAGGAAATTAATACTTATGCCAAGATACAAAACCTTTACAAGAAAAGTGTATATGTTTGATTCAACTAGTACTTATTCTATTGGCCTCAGGATAAAAGTAAGTGATCTATAACAAAACATTAAAGCATTAAAATAGCCTAATAGGTTTTATATAGTTTCTTCTTCTTCTTCTTCTTCTTCTTCTTCTTCTTCTTCTTCTTCTTCTCTAAACAACAAAATAGCAACAACAACAATCATTTTCAGGCTATATTCTCTGCTATAGAAGACATTAGCCTTGCAGACACCATGATATGATTCACACTCATCATAGGCTCCTTTTATTCAGCCTGGTGCCAGCTCTTTTAGTTGGCTCCTGTGATATGAAATATTTATTCTAAATTGGATGCACACAGTACTCTCTTATCCTTGATAGCAGTAATAATCAAAAATAAAATTAAAACGTAATTCTTCAACTTTCCAGATTATCTGAATCAGCACAGTTGCTTATGTATGTCAAAAGTAAGTTTAATGCTGTTTTCTGGCTTCATAACTTTATGATGGTACTTTTAATTTTCTTTAAAACATTTTTTTATTTTCCATGATACTGGCAAACAGAATATTATATACTATGCTTCTTATAAATGCTATCAAGAGGAAAATTGATTCATAAGCAAACACCAAAACATGGAGTTGTTTAAAAAAATGAAGGTGAACCCTTTAAGCAATACAGGAAAAAAATTGTTTTTTTTTTCCATTTCCAAATATTTTATTTTCCCTACTTCTTTATGAAAAAAAATTAAATATTGATTTCTTGTGTAGACATTAGAATTTATATTTATATTGGAGGGGAAATAAAATTGCCTTCTCAGGGGCATTAGCAATGTAAGTGAAGTGAAATACAACTAGCAATCAAAATTAGGTCATAGATTAACGTTCCAGAAACTTGTTTTTATCTTATGACTGTGGCCAATATCTCTAATCATATTAATTTCTCAGTCACAAGTTTTCAGGTTTGTGAGGAATTTCAAATAGGAATTTGTAGTATTCATGCATTTCTCAAAGGCATTTGCATTATAATTAAGAAAAAATATTTCTAGCTGATTGCCCATCTAAATTTCAAAACATGATTGTTGGGGACTCATCCATATACTAGAATGACATATGATCTCTGACAAATTATGAAAGTAAATAGAAATTGTGGCATTGATTCCTTTCTCAAACTTACAGAAACATCAAGTTAAATGCTTTCAACAGGAACAAAAAACAGATTTTAAAATCAGATTCTTTGCTGAATTATCTATATGATTTATAGTTCTCTCTGGAATTTATATTCAATAAAAAGAAAAGGAGATACTTGAGTGACTTGATATAATATATCCTTACATCTTAATATACGAGAGGAAATGTTGATCAGATTAGAATTTAAAACATCTGATATTTCAAGTGGACATTAATTCCTACCTGACTGTAATTGAAGTAATATAAAGTCCATTTGTACTGAGATAAATGGTTGAATTCATTATGTTTTAAATTCTGTTATCTTAAATGTGTTTCACTGGTAGAAAAGTTTCAAAAATTTACTCTATTTTAATAAACAATATAGTTATGCTGCACATTTTATCTTGAAATCACAGTCTCTCATGTATCTTTGTGAAACCAATTTATACACAGTAAATGTTTGTGTTTCTTCTTGCACACCAATCTCAAGGGTCCAGAAAAAGTTCAATGTCAATGTTACAGTTCTTTCTTTAATGACATGATTACTTTAATTAATTTCAAAAGGAAACATTGAATAATAATAATTGTTTCTACTATTGGCACAAGGCCAGCAACATACCCAGTACATTACTGGTACTATATTTTATCGACCCTGTAAGGATGAAAGGCAAAGTTAACCTCGGCGGGATTTGGACTCAGAATGGCAAGGGCTGTAACTCTATGCGTCAAAGCATGGCGTCCGACCCTCTACTGATACTGCCAATTCACCACCCCTATAAGGATAATAATAATGTGTACAAATAATAGGAAGGTACTAAGACATTGTAAAGTTAACTAATTCGTAATTTTCCAGAAATTTTCAAGAAATAAGAAACATTAGTGTATAATATACATTATCATTTGAAAACAAATGGTGTTGTGGTTACAGTAGTATTTAAAAGATTTAGTAAAAAATATCTAAAAATGGGTTTTTGAATTAAAATGTTTAGTATCTTTTCTTGTAGACATATCTTCTTCTTCTTCTTCTTCTTCTTCTTCTTCTTCTTCTTCTTCTTCTTCTTCTTCTTCTTCTTCTTCTTCTTCTTCTTCTTCTTCTTCATTGCCATATATTTCTTCACTTGAACAGAAATCCCATCACTGCCATGTCTATGTGGTTTGGCAGCTAGATACATGATACTATGGTGGTTATAGCAGCAATCAAATTTCTTGCATGCAATTTGGACTAAAGGAAAATGTTACACTGTACAGATATGTTATTTAACATGTCTATGCAACAACTCGTCAATTTCAAGGATACATAAACATTTGTACTTGATATGACTTGGATCACTCAATTATTCCCCAGATGGTAATTCAATGCCAGTTACATGGGACATTCATCCTCACTTTATATGTTGACAACTGCACATTTTGTGACATCAAATGCCATGCCTATTATATATTATATTATATTATTATTATTGTTGTTGTTGTTGTTGTTGTTATTATTATTATTATTAGGGTGGAGGATTGGCAGTATCGGAAGAAGGTCAGATGCCATGCTTTGCAGCATAGAGTTACGCCCCTCTATAGTCTGAGTTCAAATCCCACCAAAGTTCACTTTGCCTTCATCCTAACAGGGTGGCAGTGGATTGGCAGTATCGGTAGAGAGTCGGACACCATGACTATGCCTTGCTGCATAGAGTTACGGTCCCTTATGGTCTGAGTTCAAATCCTGCCGAGGTTAACTTTACCTTTCATCCTTACGGGTTCGATAAAATAAAGTACCAGTAATGCACTGGGTAATTGCTGGCCTTCTGCCTAAAGTAGAAACAATTATTATTATTATTATTTTGTTTCACATTTGCCACAGGTGTGTTCATATCGGCTCTAGAAAGTTGGTTATTTTGAGGTGTTTTTCAGAGGAATTTGTTGAATATTTTTGTTATGAACTGTATATAAAGTGCCCTGTGAAAAGTCGACCCCATAATATTTGAGCCTTCGGTCCGAATACTTGAATATTATGGAATTTTTTTTTCTATAAAATAATTGTTTCTACTTTTGACACAAGGCCTGCAATTACCTAGTACATTACTGGTACTTTATTTTATCGACTCTGTAAGGATGAAAGGCAAAATTAACCTCAACGGGATTTGAACTCAGTCCGTAAAGGGACGTAACTGTGCTGCAAAGCATGCCGTCCGACCCTCTACCGATACTGCCAATCCACCATCTTTTTTTTCTATAAAATAATATGGCAGAATATGCCCCTTCATGTTGAGCCAGCTGTAATGTGAGATGAGTGACACACCCTCCATTACCACTGTTATGAAAACTACTGCCACTATAGGCAGTATTGCCAACAGCAGCAACAGCACCAACAACAAGAACAAAAGAAACAAAAGCAACAGAGGCAACAAGACCAACAATGGAATGAACAACACCACCAGCACCACCAACAACAACGTGAACAACGACAGCATTAACAACAGCAACAATGAAGCAAGTGAAAAAAATAACAGCAACATCAACAGCAATGACAACGAAAACAATAAAAGCACCAGCATTGAGTGAAAGAATGAAGGAGACAAGAGAAACAACAACAACAGGACAAACAGTAACAACAACATGACAAACAGTAACAACATATTCGCAACCACGGCTGCAAAATAAAGACAATTCTTTAGTGCTGCCATCTCAAACGAGAAAGTACGTTTGTCCAAGGCATGGAAACTCAGAGAGAAAAATCATGGATCAGCCTGTCGTTCCTCCCGACTGAAGTAACAGTAGCAAAGAATGGCACTGATTCATTCATGCTGATGAGAACTTTTCCAGCTTCAGATCTCTTGAGGTACAATCTATCAACGTCCCCCTTCTAATGAAATATTAATTTCCTTGTCTTTCTATCCAGTTCTTTTTGCTTGGTTACATTTCTTTTAAGAATTCCTGCACTATATCTAATAATAGTCATCATCGGTGGATTGACAGTATTGGTAGAGTGTCAGGCAATATGCTTCACAGCATAGAGTTATGGCCATTTACGCTCTGAGTTAAAATTTCGCCAAGGTTAGCTTTGCCTTTCATTCTTATGGGGTTGATAAAATAAAGTACCAGTCACGCACTGAGATTGATTTAATTGACTTTGCCCCTTCCCAAAAATTACCGGCCTTGTGCCTAAATAAGAAACAATTATTTTTTTTTTTTTGTTTAGCTGTTTATTATGACCAACATTGATGTTGCTTTGGCCTGGTTAATTTAGGAAATACAACCAGTAGCCTAGGGTAACTTCAATATTTTCGTATCCTTCCTTGTTGTTTAGCTACTGCTTTCAGTCAAAACACTTTCTCAATATTTGAGCTGTCCCAGTAGAAATGTCTTCTTGAGTAATTCAATACCTGGTGCAAAGTCTATCTTCAACAAATAATTCTCAAGGTTCTATGTCACTATGCCAAGAGCATCAACCACCACTGGGATAATCGTGACTGTCTTCCCTTCATTTTCCAACATTTCAAGATCCCATATTTTAGAAAAGCTTCTATTTTCTCTTTCCCTTTTCATTTAATTCTGGTTTCATAAAAGACACTCTACATCTATGAAAATACAGGTTCTTTCTCTCCTCTCAATTAAAACAATATCCGGTGTGTTGTTGTTGTTGTTATTATTATTATTATAATTAATAATATATACCTATCTTCAGTGTATAGGATGTATGCACATTTTGACATAAACATTTCGAGTAAAAGAGTGTGTCATATACATGGGAATGTATGGTAATTGAGTTGAACCTATAGAAACACTTAACACAACAAAACACTTTGGTTAGTATAGCAGCACCAACTGGCTGGAAATTATTTATGATGTTCATGAAGAATGCATTTATTCAACTACCTATCTATTTCCTCTTCTTATTTATCTTGTATTTCTTTTTTAGAAGAAATAGATTTATAGAAGTAATGGGAATAGCTTTATAACAGTGTTGAAGGAGATCATTTTTGTTTTTCTTTTACAAAATAGCACTTTATTTATTTTTCGTCCTATGTTACCATTTTTACTTTTTAAATTTGATTTATCTTTATCTAAAACATTCACTTTAATTTTTCACATCAGATCTTACACACACACATAGACACCAACACACACTCATACATTCATATATATATGCGTGTGTGTGTGTATATATATATATATATATGTGCGTGTGTGTGTGTGTGTGTGTGTGTGAGAGAGAGAGTTTTGTAGTTTTCATGAAGCATCAAAGAATATGAAAAATATGTTTAGGAAGCTGCTACAATGCAAACGGGATTGTAAATATTAAGGAAACAAAGTCATATAACAGCGTTAAGGATAAATAGAAGGAAGGAAAAAGAAAAAAGAACAAGAAACTAGAGATATTGTTACATTTGTAATATTCCTGATATAATTTATATTTTATCTATACATTGCCAAGTGAGATTTTGGAAAGCACCACCAATGCTATTTGCAAAGCTATTTTCAGGAAAGATCTTGATACCAAACTGACCCATTTGTGACGCTCTCTGCAAAAATGCTTATCCCTAAGACAACCCTACATCAATGACAATACATGCACATTGATCAACTGCCCCATTATCAACAAGCAATTGGCCATGAGCATACATACTATACAACATACAGTACAATAGATACAATGAATGCTACATAAAGAGTATGAGTCAATCACGGCACATTTAGGTAAAGGAACACACCATCATTCTGGGATCACACCACTGAATGTAATAACAAGGACGAGAGCCTAACTACAAACATACTGGAACAAAATATAGGCAATCTACAAATCATGTTATCCTTATTAATAAAATAGCTTAAACCAACCATCAAATTATTGATTGTAACAGAGTGAAGCCCAATCTTTAATATTATTTGACCACCAAACTATATAAGTAAACAAATAAATAGATAATATCCAATTTAATCTACCAAATCAGAAATCAACTACTACCATTTACCACCATAACTGGAAAAAACCTAATGACTAACTTACATTTGTCACACCACTGATACCTCAACAGAACCTCTACTGTTACTTGCTTAACAACAACTATCTGAAGCTAAGCCAACAAAAACAGATGACCAAATCTATGTGTCTGTTATGTGACCACCACTCCAATTTACCAAACACTGCAACCTGCCAAATTTGCCACCCACTATGACAAAATATAGACTTGACTGACACCCAGTGTGTTTGTAAGACTCAGTTACAACAGAGCCTAAATTTTCTTTCCAATAATTCTGAAATTCCAAACAACTATAACATCATCATCATCATCATCATCATTTTACGTCAGCTCTTCCCTGATTGCAAGGGTGGGATGGGTCTTATTCAGCACAGCATCTCTCCACTTGTCACGGTCCTTCGTCATCTCCACCGTGAGCTTCAGCGATCTGAGGTCTGTTCTCACCACCTCCACCCATGTTTTTCGTGGTCTACCTCTACCACATCTTCCTTCAACTGGCATTTCCTGGCACTTCTTCACTCATCGGTCATCCTCCATGCGCACCACATGTCCATACCACCTTAGTCTCCTCTCCCGTACACTATATTCTATCCCTCTCAGACACAGTTTCTCTCTCAACACATTCATGCTGGGTCGTTCACGCACATTGACACTGCATATCCAACGGAGCATGCTTGCCTCATTTTTCTCCAGCCGTTGCATATCCTCTGCAGTTGCTGCCCTTGTCTCACTACCATGCAGCATCGTGCTCCCCACACAGGCATCATATAACCGGCCTTTGATACGCAGGGAGTAACCCTTCTTCGTCAGCAGAGGAAGCAGCTCCCTAAACTTCTTCCAACCCGTCCTTATTATAGATACTATGGCCTCGGAACATCCGCCTCCCATGCTAATCTGATTTCTAGGTACCGGAAGCTATCCACCACTTCTATAGCACCCGCCTGCATTTGAAAAATGTGTCTATCAATGTGATTTGTTCTGTCTAATTTCCCTGTACATCTACTGTATACATATTTCTCCCTACCTGTTAGTTTGCCTGCTATCCCGCTACATCTATTGTGTACCCAGGATCTGCATTGTGTGCATTTTATAGAATTTATGCCAGTTCCTTTTCTGCATATCGAACATGGCCATTTCCCTGACGGAATCAGAGTTTTGCCCTCTTTTCTACTCATCAATACTTTTGTCTTAGCTAGGTTCACTCTCAGTCCTCTTGCTTCCAACTGCTGTTTCCATAGCCAGAATTTATTCTCTAGCTCCTCTACTGATTCTGCTATAAGAACCAGATCGTCAGCATAGAGAAGTTCCCATCGACAGCCAGTCTTAAACTCCTCTGTTATGGCTTGGAGGACTATAATGAACAAGACCGGGCTGAGGACCGAACCTTGATGTACTCTTACTTGATCTGGAATTCCTCACAAAACTCCATTCCTACCCTGACTTTACTGACAGTACCTCTGTACAAAGTTTGCACTGTCCTCACAAGCCATTCCTCAACGCCTAATATCCTTAGGGACCACAAAATTGCTTGAGTATTGAGCAGTCTGTGACATGTCCAACCCTTGCTCACAGGGAAAATGGATCCTACATGATTATGCTGATGATATATGTATATATATAAATGCCCACATTATCCCCTTCTAAAGTGCATCATGCCATAGAGCACATGCTAAAAATGAAATACTCAAGTAAAATATGTTGCTCTGACGTATATAGAAAAGCAACATAGACTGCAATGATCCATCTAATTTATGCCAGCAATGAAAACATCCATAAAATGATGATGGAATGGTGATGATGATGATAATGATGACATTATACATCTATTTAGTTTAATATAGATCTTATAATAAGCATACCATTTCAAGTTTACACACATATCTTCAGAGATCTGAATTATTTCAAAGAGATATTGCACAATATTTATAGAAATCATATTAGATAAAAATCTATTGAAGATAACTAAGACACTTAGCTTTGAGAAACTAAGGGAAGCCCTTAGGTATACATATATACTGCAGACTATTACCACTTTAGTAATTTCTGTTATTAATTTTTGTACATGATGAAACAAAAGAAAGAGTGAGAGAAGGCAAGAAGGTGTGAAAGAAAGAAAGGAATAAAGAAAATATCTCACATGATTTAGGATAAATGTTTTAAAAGAAAGATAAAGCTTATCAACATCATCATCAAATATAGTAAATAACTATTTAACTCAGAAATGTATAAATACATATATCATTATTTTGTCCCTGATTTTCCATGCTTGCATGGGTTCCAAGCCATCTTACTTTTAAAACATTTCACCTAAGATAATTAGCAGTGGTAGAATTTCTCCATTATATTTGCCACTAATTCAAATATAAGAATCAAGCTGTCAGCATATAGAACCTCCCCAGTTAAGGCCTGGTTAACTATAATAAACAGGAAAGAGAAAACACTAGTGAAATTAGTCCTCCAATGATCCCTGCTATTCATTGCATTCTCTAGTTCTTTGATTGGCAGTCATGTATATTCAATAAGCAGACTCATCAATGTTGTATTTGGCTGGCCAAGATGCCAGTTTGAGTTAGGAAACCAGAGTAGAAGAGTAAAAACTGGTCTATTATCACAACATATGTCCAGCCATTGTCAGAGCCAAACTGTAGCTTCTAATGATAGTAAAGATTGTTGACAGTTATTTAAGACAATTTGTTTGTTGTGCGTGATTTTCTGGCGAGATATCACATGGAAAATTTTGGTAGAATTTCCTTCAATGAATTTCTTCAATGATTTTGTTAGATCTCATGTGCCTGAGCCATACAAAGGTATGGATTCTACAGTTGACTTCAATACACTTGTCTTACTACCTTTCTTGACTAGAGCCTTCAACATTTTGTTTAAGGAATTGACTGTACACAATGGTATACCAATTCCAGCTTAAATATCATGGACAATATTTTCATATCTATCAAGTATCAGACTCATTCAAGCACGAATTTCCTCTGCTATCACCCTTTATTAGCTATTTTCATCATCATGGCAACCTTCTTCCCACAATGCTATGGCAGATCACATCCCTCATGTTCATAACCTTGTCAAAAAATGACAACTTCCCTAGTGCTGGTGACATGATAAGATGCACCCACTGCCACTGAAGTGGATGCATCCACTTGGCCCATCTGAGAGGGCCATAGCACCAATTAAGTATTGACTTGGCTGGTAATGACCCATGCCACCCCTGCTAGCAGGGAAAAATTTATGTAAAATGATGATGATAATGATTATCTGAATATATATAGCATCTGCAGATTGATAACATCTGTCTTCCCATTTTGTGGCAGTGGACTGATTGGAGCAATATGTGTCTCATTTACGTGTATATATATATATATATAAATATATGTATGCATAAATATATATATATATATATATATATATATATATATATATATATATATATATATATATATATAGAGAGAGAGAGAGAGAGAGAGAGAGAGAGAGAGAGAGAGGAAAATGCGACCCAATTTTGGGTGGAAGAGAGCAGACTAAAAAAAGTGTGTTTTTGCTTGGAGTGCCTGCATCTTATCAGCTGGCACTCCAAGCAAAAAACACAATATTTTTAGTCCGCTCCCTTCCACCCAAAATTGCCTTGGAAATGTTATTTTTTAATCACTTTTTGCTCTCTAAAGAAATCAGGATATCAATCGTCATTGAAGTATGTATAATGGTTCAATTAATAAATGACCCTGACATCTTCAACTTCGCATTTTCCTCTTTATTAATATACTATGCCATCCTTGGTTTAGGAAGTAATATGACGTTGAGTGCTAGAAGTGAATTGCATCCTTATATACCGAATATATATATATATATATATATATATATATATATATATATATATATATATATATATATATTGTTATACTTGGGGAGGGTCATATTTGTGTAATAATAAAACTATATATATATATATATTTAAAGGAATAGAGGTGTAACACACGAGTTGTGATATATTAGTAAAAGGAAAAGAAAATGCTGAAACATTTTTCAAAGTGAAAAATGGTTTAATTAGGAATAAGTAAAAATTAGTAATAAGTATTGGTTAGTATTCAGTTTTAGATTTACGATTTTACCGGTTGCGCATTTCTAATGCTTTTCAAAAATAATTTTGAGATAGAGCGCCCGTGATGTTTACTCTAATCTGATGTATATATATATATATATCATCATCATCATCGTTTAACGTCCATCTCCCAGGATTGCATGGGTTTGGACGGGAGTTTTCCCACTTGAGGCAAAATTGGTTGTCCTGCTCGTATAGGACTGTCTGGCGGGTTTTCTACGGCTGGATGCCCTTCATAACACCAACCACGTTTACAGTGTGGACTGGGAGGTTTTTACCGTGTTACCTACACGGCCACATTACAGCGTGGACTGTGTGTTTTTTTTTTGTCGTGACACCTACACGACCACATTTGTTTCGGACTGGATGTTGTGGTACCAACATAATTTCACATTGAAGGGGGTGGTGTGGATAGGGTGGGGGTAGTGGGACAGGGGTGTATTTTTTTAAGAGGTGCCTACTGACTGTAGTAGGTTTCGCTTTGTACTTAGGCAAGGCGGGTCTTCTGTATTACTGTGTAGCGCCAAAGATCTCGGTCCAGTGACATTGTCTTGGAGAGGTGTAAGTGTGTGAGGTTGGAGTTTATCAAGTCGTCCCAGGTTTTTCTGGGTCTGCCTAATCCGTGGCTACCGTCTATTTTTATTCCCCTGCACTTTTTTATACAGCTGTCGTCTTTCATGCGCATCACGTGACCGTACCAACGTAGTCTTCTCTCGAGTAAACAACATCTGATCCCTCTTATTCCTAATTTCTCCCTTAGTTCGTTTATGCTTTGCCGTTCACGTATATTACTATTACACATCCAGCGGAGCATGCAAGCTTCGTTCCTCTCCAGTCTGCGTATATCCTCTGCAGACAATGGCCAGGTCTCACTGCCATGCAACATTGTTGTTCGTATGCAGGCATCATACAGCCTGCCTTTCATTTTTAGAGAGAACTCTTTAGCGGCTAATAGTGGTATAAGCTCTCTGAACTTTTTCCATCCCGTTCTGACTTTAGCTACTGTACTTTCAGAGCACCCTCCCCCACTGCTGATTTAGTCACCCAGCTAACGGAAGGTATCCACTATTTCTATAGAACCATCTGTGCAATGGAATGAGCTAGTATTCATTGGGCACTTGCTGCTACTTATTGCACCAGAGCACCGGCCACATATAAAATCTATATTCTTAGTTAGCTTACCTGTGATCCCACTACATCTTTTATGTACCCATACTTTGCATTTGGGACATAAAATGGAGTTTCTACCTACTCCTTTCCTACACACTGAGCATGGACATTTCCCAGATGGGACCGGTGCCCTATTTTCCTTCCTACAAACTAGAACTTTAGTCTCAGACAAGTTAACTTTAAGGCATTTTGATTCTAGGTCATGCTTCCATGTTTGGAATTTCTTCTATAGTTCAGCCATTGATTCAGCTATGAGCGTTAGATCATCTGCGTATAGGAGTTCCCATGGGCAGCCGGTATTGAACTCCTCTGTTGTAGCCTGAAGGGCAATAATAAATAGTAGAGGGCTAAGAACGGAGCCCTGATGAACAACAACCTTTACGCTAAACTCTTCACTATATTCGTTGTTAATTCTAACCTTGCTGACTGTTTCTTTATACATGTCTTGTATAGCTCTCATAAGCCATTCATCAACACCTAGTTTTCTAAGAGCCCACCAGATAATGGAGCGGGGGACTCTGTCAAAGGCTTTCTCCAAGTCAACAAAAGCTAAGTATAGGGGTTTACTTTTAGCTAGGTACTTCTCCTGTAGTTTTCGTACAATGAAAAGAGCGTCTGTGGTACTTTTACCTGACACAAACCCGAACTGCATTTCATCTAGATCAATTCGCTCTCTGATTAGTTGCCCTATTACTTTTTCTGTGATCTTCATGACATGGTCGATTAATGTAATATAGTTACCCCTATCTAGGGCATCTCCTTTACCCTTGTAGCAGTTAATGATGATGCTGCTACGCCAGTCCTTCGGAACGGCCCCATTCTGTATGACGTGGTTTACTATCCGGGTGACCATAGTGTGTCCCACTGTTCCAGATGCTTTCAGTATTTCAGCAACTATTTCCGAAGGCCCAGCCGCCTTACCCGTCTTCATATCTTTGATTGCCTTACTTATTATGCTACCTTCAACTAGCATATATATATATATATATATATATATATATATATATATATATATATATATATATATATATCAAAATAAAGATCCGAAGGCATGGTATGAATTTCCAATCATTTTAATCACGACACATGTTTCAATAAGAGGTAGATCGATTGTGTGGTCACGATCGATTATCACTGATCTCATCAGGCGAATAATGAATTGTCTTCAAATCTTTGATATGAGGGAGGAAAAACTAACGATGTTCACTCACTAGAGTTTTGTTCCCCATATGAATAAGCAGCCAAGACACGCCAACTATTATCGTCTTCAGTCAGGGTCATAAATCTGTAGTGACCCACATTCCGCGGGTCACATACATTCTCTGCGCGTGAATTGGCTCAGTTCAGTCAATCAGCGCCAGTAGAAGAGGATGTATCCCTACGCGCTCTGAGGAAGAAATTCCCCGCGAAGATTTGAAGAATCTCTCTCTTGTACCAGAAACTTCGAGCCATCAACACGCATAATGTAACGGTGACATTTTGCACCCTAGCCTCGCCGGCTTTTCGGCGCAATGGCACATTCCCGTTTGTAACCTCTTCTTATCTGTAACTTCAACCATATAAGTTAACAAACATTGTTTGTGCTACATCAAAAATAAACATACATTTCATCTCTAATTTCTGCTGTTGAAATCATTTTTATGTTACTCGTGTCTCAATAACATCTATAATCCATGCTGCTGGAATTGGAATACAAAGAAAGGAATGTTGTAAATACAAAGATGGTAAATAGATCGAGGGACCTTCCCTCACGTCTATGTCGACAAGATAATCCAACGAGGATACTATCACTTACCCCACTGGCAACTAACGACCTTCAATCATCTACCCTGTTAAAGTAGCGACCATTCTACTACCTGCTAAAGTGGTGACCGACGTAAGAATTTAACACAGCCCTTCTTTTTTTTATTCAGTTGAACTTTTATTGCCACGTTGCCAACCTTTTCGCAACTTGCGAAAATAAAAAATATTCCTTTTAAGATTTTTGAAAAATTAGCAGTATTTCAAAAACTTTTCGCCACGAAGAAATTTCAAATGGCTACTGACAAGTCCTGTCTACGATCAACAAAGACAGCAGCAGCAGCGACAGCATTGTTTAGCCACTGACCAAAACAGGGAATAGTGAGTGGCAGCTTCATAGCCTTACCGACGCAAACCACCACACATCGGAAATTTCAAGACGGCTTGTATCTTTACCGACGCAACCACCATACATACCTTCTGTCTCGTTACCACAGGGTCTCGAGAAATTGAGACAGTAGTTTTCTCACCATTATGGCGTCAGACGTGGCTGCCATGTTTGGTGACTGCTACTCTACAGAAGATTATTTGACTTTGCTTTAACAATAAGCAACACAACCGTGTGGCGGGACGGTAAAATGGCCACGAAAACTCACAAAAACACCATACATCTAACCCCTAACGGCATTAACAAACTTCTTTTTCAGTTTTCAGATAGAACTAGTGGCTGTACACTGGTTATGTGTGAACTATTTGACTTTGAAAAACTTTGAACTTATTGAGCAATTTCTCTGCTCCCTTAGATTGACTTTGAATTATCAGTTTATTACATTCACATATTTCTTTGTAGAATGCATTTACTTGTTTTGTGCTCTTTTGCTATTTGCTTGCTCATGGTTTTTGTTCATTCACATTCTTTGCTGTTTTACATGCCTGCATATGCACACATTTTTTTTATCACACACCAACATGTTGTTCTTGGTATATGTTCTTCAAACGTAATATTCTGCGCGTCCCTTTTCACCTGGTTGAGGTGCTGTCACATGCTAGCCGCTCACAGAGCTTAATCCACTGGATTCAAACAGGCACCGCAACACGAGAATACTAATTGCAGCTGAACTCAAACAGCTTCGCATCTCGTTGCACACTGATCGTCCATGACGGCCATCCGTCTTGTTGTTTTTGCCCGACTCGCTGGGAAAGCAACAAATTGAACTGGACTTGTCAGCATTTCGGCCACTTCTGTGGATTCGCCCGAATTATGGAATTTACACTGCAACCCACCTACAGATTAAACTTGCTTTTTTGTTTTCTTTACAAAGCAACCACCCATTTTTTCCTGGCTCCACAGCACATTCGACAATACATCTGGGGGCCATCATTTTCTCGCCAGCACTGGTAAACGACCATAATAGCTTCGTTCACAGCTACTGGTACAACGCTTACCATTGACATTTAATGCAAGAACAGCAACTTCGCCCATGTCAGACTTTATCTGTTTTCTGGTAGGCCCTTGAGGGTCTCGTTTAAACTACAAAACAGCTAGTCATTTGACAGCGGCTCAACACGGCCCGTCGCGCCTAATTCTTTTTGTTCTTGCATGAATCTTTCTGCTCAATTATTTTTTCACTGATGTGCTCTTTCAGCATTTGTTCTTGCTGATTCAATAATATGTGGGTCCTTGGTTTCTTCGTTATCGATTTTCGGCTGAAAATCTGCTCGGAGGTGACGTAGTGACCCACATTCCGCGGGCTCACATACATTCTCTGTGCGTGAATTGGCTCAGTTAAGTCAATCAGCGACAGTAGAAGTGGATGTATCCCTACGCGCTCTGAGGAAGAAATTCCCCGTGAAGATTTGAAGAATCTCTCTCTTGTACCAGAAACTTCGAGCCAGCAACACGCATAATGTAACGGTGACATTTTGCACCCTAGCCTCGCCGGCTTTTCGGCGCAATGGCACATTCCCTTTTGTAACCTCTTCTTATCTGTAACTTCAACCATATAAGTTAACAAACATTGTTTGTGCTACATCAAAAATAAACATACATTTCATCTCTAATTTCTGCTGTTGAAATCATTTTTATGTTACTCGTGTCTCAATAACATCTATAATCCATGCTGCTGGAATTGGAATACAAAGAAAGGAATGTTGTAAATACAAAGATGGTAAATAGATCGAGGGACCTTCCCTCACGTCTATGTCGACAAGATAATCCAACGAGGATACTATCACTTACCCCACTGGCAACTAACGACCTTCAATCATCTACCCTGTTAAAGTGGCGACCACTGATTCTACCACCCTGCTAAAAATCTATCAAGTCTCTATCTCTCAATAGCTGTCAAAGACGCTGGACAGGTCTAATCTCAACATCACATCTGTAGAATTTCGGTCGGTTCACAATTAGTGTGAGTGAGTACACACACACCGACGAGAGGTCAGAGAAAAAACATATATACCAACATAGTATGCACCGGAAGTTAGGTTACAAAACAACAAACGTTATATTAGTCAAATCTCAATTGTAACGATGTAAATTAGAAAAACTGGATCAACCACAACCCTATACACACGCAAGTAAATTCCGTTCAACGTTCTGCTATACGTGTATCGATTGAATTGTAACCTCCGTATCGTCTAAATGGTGTATGTTTTGGTATATACACATCCATGTGTAGAGCAAGTAGTCAGCTCGTATCGAACTCTGCATGTGCCGTTGTCTCGTTGAGAATCTGAGTCCCCGAGTCTGTGCGTGCAAGCACCCGACATGTAGGCCACCAAGGGACTCCAAGTAGGGTTGGGTATTTGAGTTAAGGTGTCAGTGTGTGCGTTTTAACGTCATATGGGCCCTCGGGCTTTTAAGATAAATGTTTGAGTGGTGGAGGTGTGTTACCCAACACAAAAATAAAATAAAATAAAATAACAAAACACCGGGGATGTATGTAAGCCCATTGATGGCGTGTAAGTAGTATTGTTTATTCAGCAACTGTGAGCACTCCATGGTTAGAGGATCACAGACCAAAAACCTAGTGTAATATTCAATTGATAAGATCCTGACTGGTCATAACTGTGGGAACTCCGTGTCTAAACAAACCGGGTACTGTGTGTAAAATTATGTATAAAGAGCGTAATCGTTCTTTACTGAGTGTGTAATACGTCTAACTATTTACTAACTGAGAGAACTCTATGGTTAGGGTATTCTAAAGTAATGGTGAATGCGCGTAATCGGTCTTAACTGAGTGTGTAATTATTCTAACTATTTACTAACTAGGTATTCTAAAGTAATGGTAAATGTGCACTCAGCTGTGAGAACTCTGTGGAAACATACGAGTACCGTGTGTAAGTGCGCAATCTTAGCTGTCTACTACCTGAGTGTGTGATTGTCTATGTTTTGCTAATTGAGAGAACTCTATGGCTAAGGAAAAAAGGGTGGAGTTAGTGGTAGGTTACTTTCTAAAAATCCTGAGGAAGGTTTTCGAGGTTCTATGCTGGTAAGTGCTGAAAAAGTCCGCTCTCCTATTGATTAGTAGGGGGCCGCCTCTAATTATATTAAAGGTTTCAGCTATACATACATTACAAACGTGCTGCCGTTATATGGCTGGGTTGAGCAAACTATGGACCAGGATAAGGAGTGCTCTATATTCTGTTGTTTAAGCTTCCAGACAAATTCAGAAAGCGCCGTGCATTTTTGTTTATCTAATCTATTGTGTAACCATAATTTTAATCACCAAATTTCCACTCCAATAGCTAAAACATTCATTAGACTCGTAGATATACAATTTTCCAAATACTACAAATACTTCTAAATGGTCAACATTTCCTACTTCACCACATGCAACTTTGCTCAGAAAACAGTCTCTTCGAATGTAGTCAAATTAAGAAATAATTACCAAAATATTACAAGTCACCTATATTTGCAACTGCCTTACTGAAGAAGTGGACAAGTTTTCAAAATATATTGGATCTGTAATGGTGTGTAATTATGTGGAATCAATAACACATCACCAGAGTATAGACAGACATTACATATATATATGTGTGTGTGTGTGTGTGTGTGTGTGTCTGTCTGTATATGTGTAAATGTGTCCATGTATGGGTTTCTGTCTCAGTGAGCATGTATGTGAAACATAGTGTTTGAGATCATAAGAAAGAAATGGAACAATAAAAAAACACTTTTGTCACAAATAACATTAACAAACAACTAAATATCTATTAAAAATGTGTATGGGATGAGAAAATTAAAAACAAAATATCATAACAAATAGACTGAGTACAAGTAATCATAAAGAGTGGAACATACACACACACATTTATAAAGATGTAAATATATTTATTTCTCTCTCTCTCTATATATATATATATATAGAACCTACAGTAACTCCTAGTTACACTCCCTATATATATATATATTTATATATATATATATATATATATATATATATATATATATATATATATATATATTTATATATATATATTTATATATATTGTTATACTTATATATATTATATACATATGTATGTTTATATATATATGTATATATATGTATATATATATATATATATATGTATATACACATATATATATATAATGTTCATATATTCCGATAAATTCATTTGAAAATTATCTGACTGTGAGATGCACTACAGTGCATATTTATAGATAACTTAATGACTATAAAAAAAGCAACATACATGCCAAAAAATATAGATAAATTGAGGAAATAGTAATAGAAAAATGGCTCTCTACAACAAAGTCAATTCTATATTAGATCAGCGTTTTGTTAGTTTGCTACAGTTTTATGTCGGAAGATTTCTTACTGTTTATTTTTTATTTTGCTTTCCTAAAAGAGTTTTCATTTCTATTGAACTGAATGGTTCAAAGATTTCATAGTGCGTGGTAAAACATTGATACATTATTTTTATGTGTATTAAATAGATTTATATTTTAATTATTATTTTCTTCTGCCATTTTGTTTTTATTATCATTATTATTATTATTATTCAAATTTCATTTGAAAAGGAAAATCAGGGTAGAGAGGGATGTGCTCTCTTCCCAGCATTTTGTTGAAAGATAGGTGAGAGAGGCAAGAATGGCCCGAGTGAGGGTCACCGTGGCTTTTTTTAATGGGCTTTCTCCACGATGGCCCTCGGAAGTCTCCCAACTATTGGGGAATTTTTCATTGTTCATTTTTTTGTTACATCCTGCTTTGTTTTTTTATACACACAGAAATGCCCATTTGTACCGTCCTGTATTGTCCTGTATTGTCCTGTACTGTCCTTAATGTCTTGCTTTGTGTAAACCCTTGTGGTTAATAGAGATAGCATTATTATTATTAGTATTATTATTATTATTATTATTATTATTATTATTATTATTATTATTATTACATATTATATATATCAGCCACACACGTACACACACACACATATATATATGTGTGTGTGTGTCTGTGTGTCTGTATGTGTGTGTATAATCATACAAATATACATGCATATATAGATACATATATTCATATATATTTCTTTTTTAGCGTGGTCAATTGTTTATTGTTACTTAATTTATTAATATGATCATGAAAATTGATAGAAATTAGACATTATCATTATCATTTGTTTATTTATTAGAAGAGCGGAAATTTTCCAAACCCTTTAATGTATAAAATCCTTTCAAAGATAAAAATAAATTGGAATATAGAGGAAAAGTTGAATGGGTACTCTTATTGTTGTCTTTCTATGTCTCTTGATTTGCTATTATGGAAGCTAATTTTCTCTATAAAGAAAACATGATTTCAAATATTGGAGTGTAAAGGAAAAATAAAATTAGGAATATATACTTACTAAGGAATAATTAAATAATCCTGCAAGAATTCTATGGTGGTGTAAAATGATATTAATAGAAAATATATGCTGATATCATCATCACAAAACTTTTGAATGTAAATAAATTCCATTGTACATCCCAAAGCCCCTAGAATTTTCAAGCTTCAGAATCACAGATGATCTTTGTAATTGATCTCACGTCTACAACATATCAAAAAGAGGAACAAATACACTAGCTAACCACTTCAGAATAAAAAAAATACTTCAGGCCACAATTGTAGCTGACTCTTTTCAAAGCAGTATTCGATAATGGAATATGGATTCAACATTTAAGATAACACTGTTGAGTGACATATATTCCTAAAGCTCACTGAAAAGAAAGCTAGTTCGCAATATACAATGACACTCATCATCACACTACATCCTTTAATCGACAGCCACAATGTCTTTCCACTAAGCCCCTTACTTTACAGCTCCAAGTTAAGTGTAAACCAGATTGGTCTAAGGACACCAATCAAACATGTTTCTCATTCTCTTATCAGCCATCTCTATCTCCTATCACAGATCCATCCTACCAGTGCTGAATCTACTGGGCAGTGGAGGTGAATAACATTGGCCCCATCTTCCAATTGCCCTCTGTTTCTGAACAGGGCCCTTTCTTCGAGTAGGAGCCCCACTTCAAACAAAGCTCCCAATACCTTTTAAGTATCTGCTCTCTCCCTTCATATGTATATGTGTGTGTGATTATATGAGGGGCCCACCAAACCCCAGCTCTCAGCCTGGGCCAGCATACTACCCACTATATGAAAGCTATTCTACCCTGAATGCCAACTCTCTGGAATTCACATCTCAACCACATTTTTCTCACAGGCATCAACTTATATTTGTTCAAGCTGAACAGCAACCACCTAAATTTCATAAGTTTGTAGAACATTTAAAACTGTTAAAAAAGAAAGGATCTTTCATTACCAGCATAGAATTTAGGTGATCTTTTTAATATAGATTTATATATTATATAAATGTTATGTATGTAGATTTAACTATCCCTACCACTGCAACAACCCTTATTAAATGCACCCCATCCCAGTTTAGATGCTCTACAACTACTATTTCACTGCCATTTACCCTATAAAAGAAGCAAGTTGTGCCCTTCAATAAAATATATTATTCTCAGATCTAAATCTCTTTGGTTGACATCCAATATATTCCTACTTAACATTTCAGTTGATAATAAAATAGGACAAAGAAATTGAGAATACATGAATATTTAAAAGTGATATTTCTATTGTAGCATGAAAAATAAATGTATGATAGTAATAATGGTTTCTTATATAGGCACAAGGCCAGCAATTCTGGGGGAGGGGAAAGTTGATTAAATCGACCCCGGTGTGTGACTGGTACTTTATTTTATCGACCCAGTAAGGATGAAAGGCAAAGTTAACCTCAGCGGGATTTGAACTCGAATCATAAAGGGCCGCAACTCTATGCTGCTAAGCATGGCGTCTGACCCTAATGAACACATATATGATTGAAACTCAGAATAGTGTGACTAAAACAAATATCTCCACGTACAAGTTGAGAATAATTCTGTCTCATATGAACCCAATAAAGAAATAATGAACATCTTATAAGTAAAATGGAGAGATTTAAGAAGATAAGAGTTTTTTGTTCTTTAAACTAAATATTGCTTTTTATTTTCAGAAAGGAAATAGTAACATGTACTTTATCATTGCTTTTATAATATGGCCAAATCAAATTAACTAAAACAGTTAAATATGTGGAAGCATAGAGAATATCTTTTTAGTCTTTTGAGAATGGCTGTGTGGCTAGAAAGTTTGCTTTATATAGTTTTGGGTTCAATCCAACAGCATGGTAAGCTGGGCAGTAGTCTTCTATAATAGCTTCATATTGATCTAAACCTTGGGGAATTCTGGATTTCTTCTTGATATAAAACCCAACCCTCTTTAGTCTGAATCAGTATTCAAATTCAGCTTGATGCATGATGTGAAATTGCCTAAAACCAAAATCCAGAAGTAGAGTGTTGATATCAAATGTCTATAGGATCACTGTTGTACAGTTATGATTGGTATGTTTGTATCAATGTTTTAATTAGTGGAACTACCATCTAGCACATGCAAAGAAATTGTATTATTTTCCAGTAGCCTTACTGTTGATATTCATAAAGACAATGTCACTACTTTGCCTCAATATACATTCACCATTTTGAAGTTTTTTTCAACTGAATTGAATATATGATTCACTGAAATAACAAGGTTGAAACATGTCCATTGCTTTGACTAGCTAGATTTCATTAACAGAAGCATCTAAGTTTTGCAAATAGTCGGTCCTTGATTTATTCCTGTTGCAATGATGGCTAATGTTTCATTGTGCAATAAGATTAGTATTTTATGTTTAAGTTAGAACAAAGTGCCGAAATTCATTAGTCTATTAATGCTTTTAAGCTTTTCAGCCTCAATATCTCAATAAAATCATAACAATAACAGCATATTGTTTTATTGCCTAATAGTATATCACAATGGTTCAAAAAAATATTGGTAAAATATTCAACACTAGGTTTTAAAATTATACAGTAGCTAGATCCTGTGAAACTAACAGATTTTGAAATGTATCAGAAAAAATTACAAAACTTAAATGCAGTTGTACCATTAGAATAGTGTATATATTTTGTATATATATATGGTGTGTGTGTGTGTGTGTTTTTGTGCATGTCTCTTTGTGTGTAGCTGTTTTTCTTGTATCCACTAATGTGAATATCTGTGATGAATGCGTATTTCCTGATCAGTTAAATTATCGATTCATTCCAGTGTAAAGGAAATAAGATTTTGAGGCATTAACAGTTTTCTTAAAAAGCATTAGTTGACAATGGTGTAGAGAAATATCATATAGAGGTAGATTCCAATCACTGGTTACTTACTATCTCTACTCATGCCATGCAATCTTAAACCTAAAATTACCTATCACTAGATAAATGAAAAAAAAATTACCTAAAAAATACAGTTTGAGTCAATGTCTAAAATGAAGCAATAATAAAAATAAATAAAAACAAGAGTGAAAAGAAATATTAATATAGAGTAACATTATTTAATACATTATGCCATTTATAGAAAATTGCAGCATTTCTCATTGCTATATAGAAACTGACAATTTCACTAAAACTCTCTGATCATCTCTCTCTTCTTCCTCTTTTCATTATTTACTCTTTTCTCCCCCTTTTATTATTCTTTCTAGAGTGTATTTCATCCTCTTCCTTTTTTTAATTTTCTACTCATTTGTTGTTTACATTCTTTTCATTTTCCTAATTTTTCCTCTTTCACTTCCTTTTTTCTTCTTCTCTTCTCTTACACTTTCTTCAGTGTTTTTTGTTTTCATTCTTTTTCTCTCTCCCTTTAAGCGATTTGAGGAACTGATTGGTCATTAAATTCCTTGTCATTCAAATTTCCGTGCTAATCAAGTACAATTTGAAGTGCCAAGTAACGTCAGGCATTGATCAACAACAGACATTCAGTCAACTCAGTTTACTCCCATAAACAACTCAATAAATTAGAATGCAATTTGATTGGCTTAGAAATTTGGCTTTTTCCCAAAACAAGAACCAATAATCTCGATGCTCTGACAGTGATTAAAGTCATCTAAGAATCCGGGGTAAAGTTCAAATTATATTGAACCTTCCATAGACATTTCCAAAGCTGCTTAACAAGCTGTCCATCTGAGTCTATACAACGGTATAAAACTGAAGAAAACAGGTTGTCTTTTTATTTTATTTTATTCTACATATTTACTTTTTGGCAATGAATTTCTTTTATCATCGAAAGAGAGGCAAGGAGAAGATAAGAACATAATCTAAAATAAAGTAAAATAAGTAATAACTTTAATTTCATTATGAAGATACTTCTTATATTTGTTTATCATCATAACCATCAGTTGCAGGAATAACATCACCCCTACCATCATTAATATCGTCACTACCACTGGCAATGTTATGACAATCTTTTTTCTGCTACCATCCCTAGCTTACAGCATATTTCTTTATTATCATCACCATCATCATCAGTAGCAACATTCATCACTGTTATCATTAACACCATCACTGCCTCTTCTATCACCATCAATCTTTACTTCTTCTATTTAATGATTCAGTCATTGCTCAAAGACAGTTACTATTTGCAGAACATTGCTGGAGAAGTAAGCTGGAAATTATACACAAGCTACTATTGTTGGAACTAACTCATGTGAGACATAATAGTGGAAGACCTGCTCAAACCTTCACCTATCAATGATCAGACAATACATACCTCTGTAGGGAGTAGTTGTCAAGAGCAATGGAAAATTACAAGTTGTGGAGAGACTTGTCATTTTTGTTCAACTATGATCGCAATGATGATGATATAATGATTGCTCTGAGATATTTTAGACCTATTATCATTCCTTCATAATACACTCTTATGTAATGATAATGCAAGATATCACATCCATTGCTACCTTGTAAATATAGCATTGTTGTTCAACTCTAAGCTAACCCAGATAAAGCAGATCTATAGTCAAGGGCACCTTTGACCATTAATCTACCTAAAACTACATTCTCCAATGTGAGGGAAATATAGCTGTTATTTCTAGCAAGCTTATCAATGTCTCAAGTACCTCCTGGCTATTTATGGTAATTTAGCATGTATGCATAATGGAAAAAAATAGCAGTGTGTTTGCCATAATAGTAATTCCTAGACTGAAATTGTTGTACATGTATATGATAGCCACAGGAGTTTCCTCAATATATCACTCTTGGAAACAAAGATTTAGCCCTTTTCATACCAAACTGCTTGAAACAGCTCCTTCTATGATACACCATTATTTATTCTAAAGTGTTTATCATCATCATTTAACATTTATTTTCTATGTTTGTTAGATGGGTTGTCACATTATGAGACAATTCAGGTCAGATGATCATGCCTTGGTTATACAGATCTGTTTTTGGTGTGGTTTCTACAGCTTCCTAATGCCAACTATGTTACAGTGTGGACTGGGTGATTTTTATCATGGCAGTGAAGCAACCACTAACAGGGTGGCCTGGGTCCCTTTTGTCATTTCACCAACATGACCACCTTGATGGGTGGACCGTGTGTTTTTGTTGTTTATATTAATCTAAAAACCTACCTTAATAATTTTAGGTCAGAAAACTTAAGTAATTTTCCTAGATTAATAATAAGCAATTCAGTTACATTTCTAAGTCTCACCAAATTCATGAATATTTTCAAATTTATTAAAAATTATAGACAATGTCATTCTTTATAAATATGGTAAAAAAAGGATAAGGCTACAATCCAGCCAAGGCTTATGATATGTTGTGAGGAAAAAGCCGATATTAAGTCATTGCTATAATATTTACAACAGCAGATTAAACATCAGCTTATAGGCAGTAGTAACTTGAGATTTCACAACAGCTTTTCCTTAAATCATCAGCAGCAATATCGACCGCTCAGCTCATGAGCTAATAAAAGAGCCTGTATATATTGTTTAGGCAACTAGAAATAAAAATATAAGCCAAATATTCCATATTATCATTGTTGTTGTTATCATCATAATTTAACATTTATTTTCATCAATTCTGAGGCTAGATTGGTCTCATGACCATATCTAGCTCATATGTTCCATTTTTGTTATGGTTTCTAAGACTTGTTTCCCTTCCTAACAACCACTTTGCACCAGTACAGGTTGGACTGGATGCTTTTTATTGTTGCACTATCTTATCTTGTAGTGGCGTACCATGTTTTTCTTTGTTACTTTATATCTCCTCATATAGTTTTCTCACCAAACCTTCTCTTTACTCTCTTTACAATCACACCAAGATTATTGATATTACATTTTACCACTTTTTTAGTATCATCTCCTCTTTAGTAATTTCACACATCAAATTATTTGTTTTATTCTACTAATTAATGCTGACAAGCTAAATGAAATGGTTCTGACTATCTTTGTGACAACATAAAACATGGAAACTGAGCAGTAACGATAGCTCATATGTTTGTTTGGTGAAGTATCAGTAACAGCTGTTGCTATGTCATAATATCTGAAAACAATATGAAGTAACTATAAACAGTAAAGTATTTTGTTGAAAATAGCATCTTATTTCAGTAGAGTGAAAGTTGTTGGATTTCCATCAGTTCAAATGATGTGTGATTCATTTGTTTGATCAAAGGAGTGGCCTGCTCATGAAATTAACGGTGTAAGTGGCTTAGCATTCCACAGACACGTATATCCTTAACACAATTTTCAGAGAGATGCAGGATGACATAGTGTGTGACAAAGTATATTGAATTACAAGTACAACTCATGATAGCCAGCTGAGTAGACAGGATCGACATGCTCAAAGATACAGTGTGTTGCCAGGAACTGATATCATGGGATTGGCAGTATTGGTAAAGTGTCAGACACTATGCTTTTCAGAATAGAGTTATGGCTTTTTACGTTCTGAGTTCAAATCCCACCGAGGTTAAATTTTTCTTTCATCCTTATAAAGCACAAGTAATTGCTGGCCTTGTGCTAAAAGTAGACACAATTATTACCATAAGCCAAGTATACTACCCATTAAGCTACACATCTTCACAGAGAGGAAGTAAATGCCCACATCGATGCATTTCACTATTAAAGTTATCCTCTCACTAAAGTGCCTCTGATTCTGTCTTTTTGGTTACAACTATCAATTATGACATGGCACTCTAAAGTAAAGTAGACCAGTGATGTACAACATGGTCCAGGGAAGCACCAGTGGTCTGTACTAAAGTTTTGGTGGTCCACAATGAGTTTGATATCCTATTGTATTACATAATGCAATTAAAAGTGAATCTATTTTTGGTGGTCTATGACCTTTTTCTGCTCTAGATTTACTTATTACTCTAAATATCCTTCTGTCCCAATATCTCTTTCTTTATAAGCAGTAATGAATTAATCCATAACATAGGGATGATGTACATGTACAATAAAAGATGCAACCCTATCCTTCATATTCTCATGGTCATCAGAAAACTTCATGATTTCCCTGACCTTCATCCCTGACCTTCATCCCTGACCTTCATCCCTTTCTTAATGTTGGACGTTTGTTTGTATATCACTATATTTCCTAGAGGTAGATTATGATGGTGTCATGTTACTGACCAAACCTCTTTATTTTCAACCATATAAACAGCAACATTTAATTTAAAGCAGAAAGAAAGCAACACCAACACAGAAAGAAGAAAAATGATAATCTTAATCGAATATTAGTTGCAATTTTAGTACAACCTCTTCTAGAATATTCATTTTTTTTTATTTGAGTAGCACTATTTAATTGTATTATTTTAGCATCCTAATTTCCACTTGTGAAAATTGCCCCTAGATCCTTGAACTTCTCCACCTGCTTTATTGGAACTCTACTCATATACAATGTGCACTACACAGGCTTCCTTGAGGAATATCTCAGTCTTCAAAGTACTGATTTTCATTCTTGCCATGCAACACTCAGCAACAAACCTAATCAGTGCATGTCAGAGTTCACCTTCTAATGAATTAAGTAATACTATGTTGTATACAAATTCAAGCCAAGTGATCCTGCATTCACTGATATTGATACCACTTCCAACCTGGCTGTGCATGTCAATCCTGTTCATGATGGTTATGAACAGGAGAGGTGACAGCATACACGTTTGGCAGACCCTGATACCAACATTGCATGGTTTCAGCTTAGCAACATTTATCCAAATGTAGATACTTTATTGATGAAGTTACTGCAGCATTATATGTAGTTAAGACTGAGACATATATCCTGGGAGACTTCAATGCACATGTTGGCACTGATCACCTCACATGGAAAGAAATGTGAATACAGAGGCTTTATTAGACATCTGTTCTAGTAATAGGCTCTTTGCTATAAACATCCTCTTCCAGCATAAAGACATCCATAAATGCCTTATAAGGAAAATCAGGGACAGAGACAACAGCTAACCAGACAGTGTATATTGATTGGAACACTGTGGCCACCTTTCGATTTCTGCTACTGATGTCCAGTTCATTGCTGCCATTGCTGCTTAGAATACTATCCAGGTGGATAGTGATTGACTTCATTTAGCTCTTGTTGGTTCACCTTGACTTCATGGCTGGTCTTCTTGCCCATCTTCATCACCGTGGTCTTCTTGGTGTTGGCTTTCAACTAAATATTCTTGGCATTTTGCTACAGTAATATTGTTAGCTGTTAAGGATTTGCACTAGTACCTGCTCTTAAGTCAATGTTGTCAGCAAAGCCCAGGTCTTTGAAATATATCTTTCTTCTCCATAGAATTCCTTTGCTGGCTTCACTGTTAGTCCTTTGCCAGACAAAGCCAGCGGGGGAGAGAAAATACAGCTTGTCTGACTCCAGAAACTATAATAGCAAACTGTTTTTCATGACTCAATTCTCATACAGCAGCTCAAGTTGGTGTAAAATCTCCTCAAAATGTTGACAAATCTTTGTGGGAAGCCATATGACAGAAAAAATGTTCCAGAGTGACTCCCCATGCATACTCTCAAACTACATCTTTAATATAACACCCTAGTTTTTTTCTAATTTATAATTGCAGCACAATCAATTCTTTCCAATAACTTCTACTCAAACAATGCTTCCACTGGTTTTTGTCACAGACACTGCTAACCACATATGGAATTGATTGGCTGGAAATCATAGACAACAAGGCAACCAGTTGAAAATGTGGATTGTTATGGTCAAGCTGGATCTCAAGTTAATATTTTGTCCTTGCATAAATGGTGTTCGCTAGTGGAATCATAATTGGCTGAAACTACCTGCATCAGATGTGTGTAAATACCATGCGAGGCAGCCACTCTTCATGCATCTGGGTGTGAAGGCATAGGTTGACGCAGGTTCAACATGTCTTGGGAGAATGTCAGCACAACTACAAGTAATATAACTCACATAAATGTAAAACAAAATTAAAATAATAAATAAATAAAGTAAAGGATGAAATAAAACCATGTTTATTTATACATTTAGTTTTGATAATCTCAAAGTAATAATTCCTTACAGAACTATGAATAAAAGACAATATGAGAGAAAAATATAATAGAAAATTTAAATTCCAAAGCATTGCATAGTTATTTACCGATTTTTATCAATCAATCATGCTGCAAATAATTGACCTGTTAGAATCTCTCAGAAGATTCGTAGATCAAAATTAGACACAGAAAATGAATTCTCGACATAATTGGCAATTTATTTCATAACTAGTATATAATTTTCTTAGAATTTCCCATTGAACTTTAATTATCAAATACAATCTATTGAAAATTAAAAATTGCGTTGTACTTTCAGACATAGCAGTTAATTAACACATTAAATATGTAGGTGTGAATGTGTTGATGTGCATGTGTGTGTGCATGTGTGTATGCATGTAGGGGCATATTCTTTATGCTCACGTGTGTGTATATGTAAATGTCTGTCTCTTTCTCTCTCTCTTTCTCTCTCTCTCTCTCTCTCTCTATATATATATATATATATATATATATATATTGATATATATATATTTATATATATATATATATATATATGTATATATATGTATATTATAATACACATACATATATATACACATATATATATACATATATGCATAATATATATATATATATATATATATATAAATATATATATATATATACATATATACAACAAATATTTATGTGCACTCATTTATATCAATACCTATGATTGCATACACAAAACTTAACAGCATCCTTTGATATCAGTAATTATTATCAAAAATCAAAAACTTATCACTTACAGAAACTTCGTAAATTTTAAAAGTTCTGCTGTTGTTTATATAGTATCTAATGAAATTTATCATATATGTATGACAATTCTGTTTTTTAATCATTGATATACTATGTCAAGCAAATATTTTGCTTTTAAAAGGGTAACATTTGTTTGCTTCTTTTCTTTTTAAATCACATGTTGCATAGATTTATCTGTATCTATTGAAGTTAAAAGAGTTAACAATTTAAGAAATTTATTGATATTATTCTAGTATAATATTTCAGGATGCTCTTTTTTTAACCTTTTAGTTTCCATATTTCTAATGAAATACACTACCTATGTCCTTAAATTGATCTTGAAAATCATCAAAATTTAGGAGAAATGTAACTAAATAAATAATTAACCTTTTCATTATTAAACTTGTGTAATGTGGTGGATTGGCAGTATTGGTATAATCTCAGACACCATGCTTCGCAGCATAGAGTTATATCCCTTAGTGTTCTGAGTTCAAATCCAGCTGCAGTTAGTTTTGCCTTTCATCTTTTGGGGTTGATAAAATAAAGTACCAGTAATGCACTGGTGTCAATTTAATCAACTTCCCCCTTTCCTCAACTTGCTGGTTTTGTGCCTATAGTAGAAATACTTAATAAGCTGGTGTTTGAAATACAAAAAATACTTCTTTAAAAAAATGAATATTTTAGAATGGGGAGTTTTTATCAACAGATCAGGGAGATTTCAGGCAGTTTGTTATCAAATGTGTTAAACAAGAATGTTTTGTTATTAAATCCAGCAATTTATTATGTTTCTCACATTATTGAAGCGTTTCTATATAGTTTATCTAAAAACATCAATCTATGGGAGGATTTAATCTCACTATTGCAAAGTAATAACAACTTTGCTTATTTACTATGGTATGACCCATTTACTAATAACAGAAGTTTGAGAGTTAAATATTTTTACAAAAGTGGAAAGTAGAGTGCTATGAACAGAATATAAGCTTCTCAGCCATTTAACCAACATTATATTTACCAAATTGCAGGTGGATTGGCAGTATCGGTAGAGGGTCGGACGCCATGCTTTGACGCATAGAGTTACGGCCCTTGCCATTCTGAGTTCAAATCCCGCAGAGGTTAACTTTGCCTTTCATCCTTACGGGGTCGATAAAATAAAGTACCAGTAATGCACTGGGTAATTGCTGGCCTTGTGCCAAACGTAGAAACAATTATATTTACCAAATTGGCAGTGTCGGTAGAGTGTCAGACACCATGCTTTGCAGCATAGAGTTATGGCCCTTTACGTTCTGAGTTTAAATCCCGCTGAAGTTATCTTTGCCTTTCATCCTTATGGGGTCGATAAAATAAAGCACTGGGTAATTGCTGGCCTTGTGCCAAAAGTAGAAGCAATTATATTACCAGTATAGACACCACTCTTGTGCAATTTTTCATGTATAAATTCATTTCATCAGGAACTAAGTTTTTGTCTTTTGCACATCTGTGCATGTTTCCCTTTTCTTGACACTTTTCAGTTATATAAAACTTAGTTTCTGAACATTACACACCCAACAAAACATTCTCAATGTCTCTCCTTCCTTAATGTATTATACTCTTCATATGTTTCTTACAGTTTTTTTTCTTTTGTAATTAAGAGAAATGCTATTGTTGCCAGCAGAGGAACATCTTTCCCTACTTTTTTACTCTAGCTACCATATTTTTACTATGACCTGAATCCTATTACCATGATAACGGTAACATCATTGCCACTAGTGAGCCATTAACCACACCAACAATTCATTTCATGGTTGCTAACACTTCAAATTACTCATGTATCCCCTAGAACATTTTAGCTCTGCTTCTGTGTCAATCTGCTTGAGATTACATTGCACTATTTATGCATCATATTGCTTATGCCAGGGGTAAGAATCTCACAGAAGTTCTTCAGAGAAGAAACCCCACTAAAGCAAGTGCTTTGATCCTTAACTTCTTACATTCTAAAGGGGGTGGGTCACATCCTGGACATGACACCTCGGTACTCTTCTGCTGATATTAGCCATTCGGACATCAGAAACTTGAAGTGTATTTCAACTGTATGGCGATTTTGTTGACAGGATCTAGCTGAAACCTTTTTACATTGCCTCTGTTTTCAATCTTATATTCAAACGCTTTCTTGAGTTTGGAAAAATAACATTGGTCATCATGGTAACAATGAGACATCAGCAGTATCACTGCTACTGTTAATACTACAATCACAACTCACTCAGTGTTACTTCCCTTAGCATGCAATAAAATACAAACACTCAAACTAAATAATATTTACTGCCTTCCT
>OZ024740.1:119016860-119049360 GCA_964016885.1 Eledone cirrhosa
ATATATATATATATATATATATATATATATATGCATATAAATATATATATATATATATATCATCATCATCATCATCATCATCATCATCATCATTATCATCATCATCGTTTAACGTCCATATTCTACGCTTGCGCGGGTTTGGACGGGAGTTTTCCCACTTAAGGCAAGAGTGGTTTCTTGCTCGCATAGGACTGTCTGGCGGGTTTTCTACGGCTGGATGCCCTTCCTAACATATATAAATATATATAAATATATATATATATATATATATATATATATATATATATATATATATATGACATTGTCTTAGTTTGTGTATATGTAAATCTTTATATTTGATAATCTCGCATATGGTTGAGATGCAATTTAGGCAATATTAGTCTGCGCTTTCTAGCAACCAGCCCACTTGCCGTAAGGCACCAATCACATTCTTTCTGACTTTACCACTGCCACGTCACAGTTCTTAGCCATTTTGAATTGGTTTCTGGCGGGGATCATTTAAGAAAAATCTTCGGTCATGTGAGTTTATTTCCTGATGATTTCGAAGCTCGGATATTTCCCAAAGTGAATAAAACTCCATGGGGTAGAAACGTAATCTTGGTATGTTTATATACATTTTTTCTTCTAACTTTGATTTTATCCCTAATTGTGTATGGTTGACGATATATTTAATCGATTTCCACGTGCTATTGAAATGCTGAGTAAATATCTATAGCAGTTGATCGCGAATAGATGGCTGTCATTTATTTATCTATTATTTCTTCATGGTGCCTTTTAATCTTATAGCCTGGTTTAATTGTTTTTTTGTGTGGTTGATTATGCTGATTGGGAGAGATGGTGTATATATTTTGTCAAATGATTCTATGGACATACTTTATTGTATATATATATATATATCATTATCATCACCGTTTTACGTCCGTTCTTCCACGCTAGCATGGGATAGACGGGTTGTCCTGTTGTGGGCAGTGTCTGGTCGGCTGACCATGCCTTGCTCATACAGGAACTGATTTGGCTTGATTTCTACACCTGAATGCCCTTCCTAACACCAACCTCATTTACAGTGAGTGCTGGGTGCTTTTTCGTGGCGCGCCTACACGTCCACTTTACAGTGTGCGCTGGGTGATTTTTTCCGTGGCACCTCCATGACCACCTTACAGTGGGGGTGTGTGGGGGCATATTGTCTATATGCTTCAGCTTGTACCCATGGGAGGTCGGGTACTCTGTATTACTGCGTGACGCCAGAGGTCACTGTCGCATGTCATCGCCTTTGAGAGGTGTAATTGGGTAAGGTCGGCTTTTATCACCTCATCCCAGGTCATCTTGGGTCTCCCCACTCTGCGGTTTCCATCGACTTCTAATGCTCTGCACCTTTTTATGCAGCTGTCATCCTTCATACGCATCACATGTCCATACCAACGCAACCGCGTCTCCTGCACACAGCATTTGATTCCTCTTATGCTCAATCTCTCTCTCAATTCATTTATGCTTTGACGTTCGCGTATATTACTATTAAACATCCATTGGAGCAAGCAGGCTTCGTTTCTCTCTAATCTATGTAAGTCTTCCACCTTCAGCGCCCAGGTCTCACTACCATGCAACATCGCTGTTAGGATACACGCATCATACAGTCTGTCTTTCATTTTGAGGGAGAAGCCTTTTTCAGCTAGCAGTAGTAGTAGTTCCCTAAACTTCTTCCATCCCGTTCTTACCCTAGTTATTGTACTTTCTGAACACCCACCTCCGCTGCTAATTCGGTCACCTAGGTAGCAGAAGCTGTCTTCTGTTTCTACAGAGCCCTCCCAGAGATTGGTGGTACTTGTTTGCTGTGGCTGTTTGCTGCTTGCTGTCCCAGCACAGCTGCTGCATGTGAAGCCTACATTCTTAATTAAGCTTCCTGAGATCCCGCTACATCTCTTGAGTACCCATTGTTTGCATTTGGGGCAGAGAATGGAGTTCCTACCTACACCTTTCCTACATACTGAGCAAGGCCATTTCCCTGAGGGGATCGGGGTTCTGTTTTCTCGTCTACTTACAAGGACCTTAGTCTTTGTCATGTTGACTTTGAGACCCTTTCTTTCTAGTCCCTGCTTCCAAGTTTGGAATTTCTTCTCTAGTTCTACCATAGATTCAGCTATAAGTGCGAGGTCATCAGCATGCAGGAGTTCCCATGGGCATCCGGTCTTAAACTCCTCCGTTATTGTCTGCAGGGCTATGATGAAAAGGAGTGGGCTAAGAACAGAGCCCTGGTGGACCCCAAACTGTACGCTAAATTCCTCGCTATTCTCATTGCTAATCCTAACTTTGCTGACTGCTCCCCTATACATGCCTTGTACCGCTTTCACAAGCCATTCATCTACTCCTAGTTTTCTAAGAGCCCACCAGATTACAGCACGTGGAACTCTGTCAAGGGCTTTCTCAAGATCGACAAATGCCAGGTAGAGTGGCTTACTTTTAGCTAGGTACTTTTCCTGTAACTGCCTGACAAGGAAGAGGGCATCAGTGGTGCCTCTTCCTGGTACAAACCCAAATTGCATCTCGTCTAGTTTCACCCAGGCCCTAATCAACTGTGCTATAACTCTTTCTGTTACTTTCATGACCTGGTCCATCAGCTTTATAGCTTTATAGTTTCCTCTATCTAGTGCATCACCTTTAACTTTGTAGCATTTGACAATGATGCTACTGCACCAATCTTTTGGTATGACACCTTCTAGTATTACCTGGTTAACAATACGTGTGGTTATAGTAGTGACCTACGGACCCAGATGCTTTCAGCATCTCGGCAGCTATACCCGATGGACGGGTTGCCTTCCCCATCTTCATATCTTTGATTGCCTTACTTACTACGCTGCTGCTGACTTGTACTGCTGGCCCCTCTATAGGGTCTCCTTGGGGTAGGGTCTCTTGTTCCCATGCATTCTCCTCATTTAGTAATCTATCATAATGGCTCTTCCATGCATCTTTCTTCTCAGCACTTGTGAGGGCAGGCTCACCTTTATCATTCCGGATACACTTCATACGACATCACAATTCTCTCTGACACACTGCCTCGCAATTCTGAACACCTCCTGTTTCTGGTCCTCACGTTGCAAAACATGCTTGAATTTTCTAGCCTCTGCTTCCCTCCTAGCTAAGTATACTTTTCGCCTAGCTTCCTTCTTGGTCTCTATGTAATGTACCCTGCTTCCCCAGTTATTCCATTCTTTCCATGCCTGTCTCTTGGCCTTAACTGCCTCATCTACCTTATTGTTCCACCACCAAGTCACTCTCCTCCTGCTTGTGGTCTTACTCCAACCACAGACCTCATCCGTCGCCTCTAGTAAGTTATTTTTTAGGAACACCCAGTGATCTTCTACATTGAATGTCTCTATCTGTTCTTACTTACTGTTGTAGGTGTTGAGTAAAATATCTTTAAATCTGTTACTGGTTGAGGGGTCTTTCAGCTTCCAGATCTTTCGTCTCCAGGTTGGCCTCTGTTTCCAGGTTCGTCTAGTTCTGACTCTGAGGTCGCTGACAACTAACCTATGCTGAGATGTACATTCCTCACTAGGGAAGGCTTTTGTGTTTACGACCGTCCATCTGTCACGTCCTCTGATGAGGATAAAATCTATCTGACTAGAATGCTCCCCTGATCTATAGGTGATCAGGTGGTTGTCGGGTTTTTTGAAGTTTGTGTTACATATCGACATGTCATTGGCGTCGCAGAATTCTAGAAGTCTGAATCCTTCCTCATTTCTTGTGCCAACCCCATGACCTCCATGGACTCTATTGAAGCCATCGCAGTGTTGACCTACGTGTCCGTTAAAATCTCTTGCGATTATTAGGAAGTCATTGTCGTTTGTTAGAGCAGTAGTGTGCATTAGGGACTCGTAAAACCTATCCTTAAGTTCGTCTGGCAACCCCGATTGGGGTGCATAAGCTGATATTATTGTGGTAATTGTTTTATTCAGGACTAGTCTGAGTTTAAGGATTCTTGTATTTACCCTGTACACTGAGATTACTTTATCTACCCACTTGTCAGCTAGTAGTATACCTACACCACCCATCGCATCATCATTTCCCACCCAGAAAAATTTTTTCCTACAAGGACTCTAGCAAACTCTCCTCTCCATCTAGTCTCTTGCACGCAGTATACATCAATTTCCTTTCGCTCTAGCATTTCTACAATTTCTCCTGCTGTTCCTTTCATTGTGCTTACATTGATGGTACCAACTTGGAGTTTTATATATATACATATATATATATATATATATATATATATATATATATATATATATATATATATATATATCATCATCATTTAACGTCCATCTTGCATGGGTAGGAGAAGCTGTCCCTTTGTGAGGGATCAGTTCGGAAGACCGTGATTCACTCACATAGAACTGGTTTGGTTTGGTTTGGTATCTACAGTTTGATGCATTTCCTAACACCAACCACATTTACAGTGTGTGCTGGGTGCTTTTTGCCTTGTCGCCTACATGACTACTTTACAGCGTAGACTGGGTGTTTTTTGTCGTGACACCTACACGATCACTTTACAGTGTGGACTGGGTGGTTTTTGTATGACATTTACATGACCTCTTTACTCTGTGGACTGGGTGCTCACTTTTGTCATGACACCTACATGATCACTATAGTGGGCTGGGTTCTTTTGCTGTGGCTCTCTCTCTCTCTATATATATATATATATTATGATCTTCACTGTTTAACATCCATTTTTCCACACTAGCATGGGTTAGACGAGTTGTTCTGTTGTGAGAAATGCCAGGTCAGGTGACTATGCTTTGTTCATACAGAAGTGTTTTGGCTTGGTTTCTACAGATATATGCCCTTCCTAATGCCAACCATATTTACAGTGTTTGCTGGGTGTTTTTAGTCATGACACCTACATGACCACTTTATGGTGTGGGCTTGGGAATTTGGTTGGCGAGGTGTGTGGGTATTAGGAAGGTGGCTATTTAAGCATGTGTCAGGGGTGTAGTATTAGGATGTGGGAGGTTAGTAGAAGGGGGTGGATGCAATGGTAGTTCACACTAGATGTATGCTTCAGCTTGTGCTCATAGGAGGTGTGTAGTAGTGGGTGGAGTGGAGCTGAAGGTGGTGCATACTCTATCTGTGCTTCAGCCTGTGCTCATGGGGAGGATTCTTTTCTATTACTGCATTGCACCCAAGATCTCAGTCCTGTGGCATCGTCTTTGAGAGGTATAGTTGTGCAAGGTCAGCTTTTATCTACACTTGGGTCTTTCCACTCCTTTACTTCCAACAACTTTGAGCACCCTGCACCTTTTTACACAACTGTCATCTTTGATATGCATCACATGTCCATACCAGCAGTCTCCTCTCCTGCACATTGCATCTGATTCCTCTTATGCCTAGTTTCGTTCTGAGTTTATTTATGCTTTGCCATTCACGTATATTATTATTACACATACATTGGAGCAAGCAAGTTTAATTTTTTTCCAAACTTTGCAATCCTCTGTACACAGTGACCATATCTTACTACCATGCAACATTGCTGTTCGTATGCATGCATCATACAGTCTTTCCTTTTGAGAAAAAAGCCTTCTGTAACTAACAATGGTAGTAACTCCCTGAACTTCTTCCATCCCATTCTCACATTGGCTACTGAACATTCGGAACACCCAACCCAGCTGCTAATTTGGTCACCCAGGTAGCAGAAGCTGTCTACTGCTTCTACCGAACCTTCCCAGAATTTGATAGCGCTTGTTTCCTGTGGTTGTTTGCTGCTTACTGTGCCTGTGCAACAGCCACATGTAAAACTACATTGTTAGCTAAAGTACCTGAGATCCAACTACATATCTTGCTACCTATAGTTTGCATTTGGGACAGAGGATGGAATTTCTACCTATACCTTGCCTATACACTGAGCAAGGCCATTTCTCTGAGGGAATCAGAGCTCTGTTTTCCTACTTACTAAGACCTTAGTCTTTGTCAGGTTGACTTTAAGACTCTTTGATTGTAGGCCATGCTTCCAGGTTTAGAATTTCATCCCCTTAAAAGATTGTTTTTAATTTTGCCTTGTTTCCATTTGCTAATATATTAAAGTTTATCAATACTAATGTGACGTATATGTTATCTCTTCTCCCTATCCCATTTATTGCAATGGCTTTCATTTTTTAACACAATATCTTATTTTCTTTCTTTTTTCTTCTTTTTTTCTTTTGTTTCATTTATGACTCCCATGCTAAAAGAGGCACCACATTTTTTTCCACATAAAATTATATGAGTACTTGTAGCTTAATTGCTATAAATTAATGTTTTGTCTCTTGTCTCTTACTCCACTGGACAGCATTTGACCTATGTCAGGCGCTGTGACACCAGGTGGACTAGCACTACTAATGGTAGGGGTCAAAACTTCCAGTCCATCACAACGGCCAATGACCCTGGAGTTCCGTGTCCTTCGTTTGTATATTTATTTCAAAAAAATAATTTTTAAGGTTTTCCTTTTAAAAATTGTTTTACATTTTGCCTTGATTCCATTCATTGTCTTGTCCTCTTTTTCTTAATTTTTCAAAGTTCATATATATATATATATATATATATGTGTGTGTGTGTGTGTATCTATAAACAAAGGGCTGGGAGGACTCCTCAGCTGTATCAAAGACATGAAAACGTCCCTAGTGCTAGTGCCATGATAATGTGTATTCTGCATCATGCTCTAGTATGCAAGCAAGATACAGCCTCCAGCATGCCTGAGAGTAGATCTCTTTAAGCACTGACTCACTCTATGATGACCCATTCAACCTTTACTAGTAGGAAAAATGGATGTTTCATAATGATGATGATAAGGATGATGAAGATATATATATATTAAGAATAAGAGGTGAAAAAGAAAAAAAAACTATAAGAGTTTGTCAAATAATCAATTAGACTGAGAATATTTGCGCTACTATTTGCACAATTGTCTGCTGAGGTCGCATCAGAAGTTGTAAACCCCTTTGTGAACATTTATCATATTTTCAATGGACAACAGTCTCTTCATGTGCTTTACAACAAACATACACACTCTTATTTACGTCTATAGTGTGCAAGCACGTGTTAAATGTCTCGTCCCATGATTATGGGCATACACTATATTACAGATTCGCATACATACATATATAATTAATGTATATATATACACACATACCCCCATACCCCCACACATATACCCCCCCACACACACACACACAACATATATGTATATATATAATCAATAAATTATAGATGTATATTTAAAAATATGTATGTGTTCGTATAATTTATGTGCATTGGTAAATAAACACACAAACTCGCATACATATACATACATAATTATAGATAGATAAATATATGTATAAATACATGTATATACATACATACACAAAATACACACCTATATATATAAATGTTTACATATATATATATATATAAATATATATATATATGTATGTATGTATATGGGTACCAAACCATATGAAGTGTATATAGATTTTATAGCTCCCCAATATGATCATAAATCAAAGATATTTCAATATATACAGCAAAAGAATTCTACATTATGCAGAAATTAATGAATGGAGAAACAAACAGTGTATATAAATCAGTCTTTGGAGAAATAAATGGTTCTAAAATGTATAAGGGCAACTACTATTATTCTAAACAGAAGTGATAGCATAGAATGCAACAAGAGTTTTGATATTAATAAACTTCTTTCAACTTGGCACGAAATCTCAGATTTATACAGGGTGTGAGGTGGAGAATTGGGAAGTTGCCATATTCTTGTACTTCCCAAGGTAGTTACCAATATTAATGAAGTGGAATGGATGCAAGTGAGAATTGAAACCTCATGTCAAATATACCCTTGCCTTGGGTTTTCTCTGTTACTTTACAATGTTTTCTCAATGTTTGAAATGTAAACTTATTATTTTAAGTTATTGAATTAGTAAAGTTGTTAGAAAATCATTATTTCTTCCAATTATTTTCTTTGACACTGAGTTCAAATCCTGCGACGGTAAAATTGTCAGTCATCGTTTTAGGGGTCAATAAATATTGATATAGGGTGGTGGATTGGTGGAATTATTAGTAATAGACCAAATGCCTCATAGTATATTTTCCAGCTCTTTGCCTTGTCATATAAAATTCCACCTGTTGTCATTAGCATAAATAGTGATATAAAAGATTAGCACCACTATCAGTAAAAAGCCAAAGAAACCTCCTTCAAGATATAACAACATTAACCGACAGCTAAAACTACTCATTTGTGAACCATAACAATAGCAACAATAAACTTCATATTTACAATAATACCTACATATTTAAGGGTGTAAGGATGGACAGAGTGTTGAACAAAATGCCATGTGGTATTTTGATGAATTTCTTCACATTAAGATTTCAAATCTTGTCATAATCAAGTTTATATTATAAACTTCCAGTGTCTATAAAATGCAGTAAGTGTGCCAACTTAAGTATGAGTTGATAGAATCAACTGTAGTCCTTTCACTAAATGTGACACCTTGCATCTACATTAGAAATCATATATTACATAAACATATAAGTGATATGGGATAGTGTACATAGTATAATTCTGCATTTTTTAATAACATTTGATTAGATAGTTCATAGTTCTGAGTTCAAAACTTGCAATAGGCAACATTTAAATAATGCCAGTATCATATCAAATAAGACTTACATTCCTTGTGCCATTTCCCTATTAATCCCTATTACATATAGCCACATTTAAGTATAAAAGCATACAGACTTAGAAGGATATCTCACTAAACATATCTATGCATATATAGGTTGACAATAAAACTAAATTAGAAAGTATACATTTTCATGCTAAGCTCAAGAAAAATATCAAATACAATGAATAAACTTAAGTGATTAAAATAACAACAACAACAGAAAAATATTGGTGGCAGCCGCTAGAAAGAATCAAACTCCATATCTCCCAGAAACTGTATAGGTGTTCTGCCAACATTTTTTCATCTTTAAGGTCTTTACCTGATTTTTATAAACTATTTTAAAGCAACTGAGTGTCAGTTATTTTCTATGCTTGAGCTTCATACACCTTATATATATATATATATATATATATATATATATATATATATATATATATATATATATATATATATATATATATATATATAGTCCTTCGTCAGTGATTTTCCAACCATCATTGGTATTTCATCGCATTAAAAATCATATACCTCAGGTTGGTGCGAGCAATAACTAAAATCGCGTAAAGCGAGGGGGACAAGTGAACAACATAGAAGGATAAAAGCAAACCAAAGAAAGGAAATAAACAAGCAACATGGTTGTCCTGGTCAGCATAAGCTGGATGGATTTCATGAGCGAAAGTTACAGATGTCCGATGTGAGTGAGATGTAAGCAAGAAGAGACCCACTGTAAGCCAAACGGGAGGAAGTGAGAAGGGGAGAAACAGAGAGTGAGTAAGTGAGAAGGGGAGAAACAGAGAATGAGTAAGTGGAAGTGCGAGGAAGCGGTCAGTCGAGAGAAAATGTAACTGGCAGAGGGGGCGAAAGAGGGTGAGAGAAACAGAGAGAACGGGGAAGCAGTAAGAGAGAAACAGACAAACGCAGCCGAGTTAAATATATATAAAAAACATGAGAAGAAAGAAGAATACTGCGTGGTTACATATGATAAAAATAGTCCTTCGTCAGTGATTTTCCAACCATCATTGGTATTTCATCGCATTAAAAATCATATACCTCAGGTTGGTTGGCTTACAGTGGGTCTCTTCTTGCTTACATCTGACTCACGTCGGACGTCTGTATCTTTCGCTCATGAAATCCACCCAGCTTATGCTGACCAGGACAACTATGTTGCTTTTTTATTTCCTTTCTTTGGTTTGCTTTTATCCTTCTATGTTGTTCACTTGTCCCCCTCGCTTTATGCGATATACTGGTCCCAATAACTTTTTTTAGTTATTGCTCGCACCAACCTGAGGTATATGATTTTTAATGCGATGAAATACCAATGATGGTTGGAAAATCACTGACAAAGGACTATTTTTATCATATGTAACTCATGTGCAACCACGCAGTATTCTTCTTTTTTCTCATGTTTCTATATATATATATATATATATATATATATATATATATATTGTTGGTGCTCTGGTGCAATAAGTAGCAGCAAGTGCCCACGAAATACTAGCTCCTTCAACTGCGCAGAGGGTTCTATAGAAATAGTGGACAGCTTCCGTTATCTGGGTGACAAAATCAGCAGTGGGGGAGGGTGCTCTGAAAGTACAGTAGCTAGAGTCAGAACTGGATGGAAAAAGTTCAGAGAGCTTATACCACTATTAGCCGCTAGAGGGTTCTCCCTAAAAATGAAAGGCAGGTTATACGATGCCTGCATACGAACAGCAATGCTGCATGGCAGTGAGACCTGGGCATTGTGTGCAGAGGATATACGCAGACTAGAGAGGAACGAAGCTTGCATGCTCCGCTGGATGTGCAATAGTAATATACGTGAACGGCAAAGCATAAACGAACTAAGGAAAAAATTAGAAATAAGAGGGATCAGATGTTGTTTACTCGAGAGAAGGCTACGTTGGTACGGTCACGTGATGCGCATGAAAGACGACAGCTGTATAACAAAGTGCAGGGCAATAAAGATAGACGGTAGCCACGGAGTAGGCAGACCCAGAAAAACATGGGACGAGCTGATAAATTCCGACCTCACACGCTTACACCTCTCCAAGACAATGTCACTGGACCGAGACCTTTGGCGGTACTCAGTAATAGAGAAGACCCCCCTTACCTAAATACAAAGTAAAAACCTACTACAGTCAGTAGGCATCTCTATCAAAACACACCCCCGTCCCACCACCTCCACCCCACCCACACCGCCCCTTTCAATGTAAAGTTATGTTGGTCCCACAACATCCAGGCCGAAACAAATGAGATCGTGTAGGTGTCACGACAAAAAACACACAGTCCACGCTGTAAATGTGGCCGTGTAGGCAACACGGTAAAAACCTCCCAGCCCCACACTGTAAATGTGGTTGGTGTTAGGAAGGGCATCCAGCTGTAGAAAACCCGCCAGACAGTCCACGCTGTAATGTGGCCGTGTAGGCAACACGGTAAAAACCTCCCAGCCCCACACTGTAAATGTGGTTGGTGTTAGGAAGGGCATCCAACTGTAGAAAACCCGCCAGACAGTCCTATGCGAGCAAGACAACCACTCTTGCCTCAAGTGGGAAAACCCCCGTCCAAACCCATGCAAGCGTGGAACACGGACGCTAAACCTGATGATGATGATGATGATGATGATGTTATACTTGGGGAGGGTCATATTTGTGTAATATTGCCAGAATTAATAACAGAACACACTCACTGTTTGGTTGGTTTTCGCTTTATATATATATATATAACGACGGAAATGTTGTAAGGAACCAGAGTGGGTAATAGGAACGAGTAGGATCCCGACGGCTGAGCTCAAGACGTTTCGACGGCTAATTCTGGACTGAATTAGCTGTCGGGGTCCTACTCGTTCCTATATATATATATATATATATCAACTAGAAATTGTTTGACATATGAGTATATCTAAAATAAAGATATGAAATAATCACAGGGGATAATTTGTAAATGTGTGATATGGAGCATGTCTATCCGACATTAATTTATCTTAATTTTGGATATATATATATCATCATCATTCCATTTTATGTCCGCTTTTTCCCTGCTTGCAAGGGTGGGACGGGAACTGATTCTGGATGCCCTTCCTAACCACAACCTCATTTACAGTGAGTGCTGGGTGCTCTTTTGCCGTGGCACCTGCACGACCACTTTGCAGTGGAATGATAGGGATCTCAGTCCCTTTCATGTCATTTCTACAGGTGAGTAAACCGGAAATAAAGTGTTTTCCTCAAGGAAACAACACATCACCCAGTCTGAGAATTAAACTCACAACGTTTCGATTGCAAGGCGAATGCTCTAACCACTAAGCCATGTGCCTCCATATATATATATATATATATATATATATATATATATATATATATATATATATATATATATATATATATATATATATATATATATATATATATATATATATATATATATATATATATATATATATATATATATATATATATATATATATATATATATATATATATATATATATATATATATATATATATATATATTAGTGTGGTAATTTAAGGTTATTAATATATGTTGAGAAGAGATTGTTTTTATATTTTTCTAACTAGATTAAGGTTTATATAGTTGGGGGATGTCCCTCTTTTATGTAATATTCGGCTTGTAGTGGGAAAAAAGGGTTTTAGTTCTGTGACGGCAGAATAATGTTCGTTCAATTCTGTTATTCAGCAGTTTCTTCTTGTGTGTGATTATGTAATAAATCTCAAGATTACACATTGATCGCTATCCCTGAGCGTCCAAGCTTTTTCTGCTAAAGTTGTTACATTTCTTTGGCTCTGGTGTTTTATTGAGTAAGAATGCCTATACAATCGAGATTTAAACGATGTTGCTGTTGATCCCACGTAATACCACTCGTTGCCTCCGGATTTAATGGTACACTTATAAATAATATTTTTTTCCAGGCAGTTATTGCCGAGGGGGCAGTTGTCAGGATAGGTGCAGTTACAGTTGTGTACGTTGGGTTTTCTCTGGAGTAGTATTGCGGACGAACTTAGGTGTGGTTTATTTATGTTCTGTAGTGTATTGTCTACTGTTTTTTTTGTGTTCTTTGTACTTAAGTTCTTAGTGTTTTCGTTTAACCTTCTAGTATTGATCTTTTTTATGTGTTGTTCAAGGTTTAACGCTGTAGAGTATGACAGTCTTATAGTGGTAGGGTTTAGGATTTTGTGGTATTTGTGTGATGTGGGAAAATGTCTTTTAATTATTTTAAAGAAGAGTACTGGTAAATTTGTACTAATGGAACTATTGTATTCGGGGTTATACCATAAGTATTCTTTGCATCGCTTTCTATTAGTTTTGTTTGTTGGTTTACTGGTGTGCATACTATGGTAGTAAGTGTGGTTTGGTGTTGTGTTATTATATCTACCTATGTGGGATTTATTTTGGGTGTTTTGATTGTTCCCATCTATGTACTCTATTTTGTTGAGGTAGCCTGCTTTACTAAGGGCGTTATCGTAGTACTCGGCGTGTTCCTTAAATACTTGTATGTTAGAAGATAGACCCGAGATTCTAAGGGAAATATTTTTAGGGATAGATTTAATTATAGAGATGGGGTGGTTAGACCCAACATTTACGTATTTGAGATTTTCATTCAATTTATGAAACGGTTTAATCAAACCAGAGTTTAAATTGAGTGTGACATCCAGGAAGTTAACTACTTTAAGGTTGTATTCATATGTTATAGTTAGTCCTATTTCGAGTAGTAGTTTTCTTATATCTTTGCGTAGTTTTTCTAGTTTTTGGTTATTAAAGTTTTTAGCTAGGAGGAGAACATCGTCGCGGTATATTCCGCCGTGGAGATTGCTGAATTTTTCCTGGAGTCTAAAGGCGATAAATAACCCCACAGTATCAGTTATTTCCGCCGAATCGTTAGAGCCCATTGTTATGTCAAAGTTAGAGGGTCTATCTTTACGTACCCAATAACTGTTCTCAAATTTGACTATAGTTTTCCTAGCTTCTAATATAATCTTAATTTCATCGTTTGTAAGGTCAGAGTTATCCTTAGCAAACTTAATGGCTCTATTCAAAGTTTCAGGTGATATCGATGAGTAATATTCATCGATATCAAACTGGATAAAATTAGATTTATTCTTATTGCTAATGCTATTAAACCATCTTATTGCTTCTTGGGTCTTCCCCCAGAGTTTAATGTTAACCTTAGCCTTAATTTGGGGGATGATTCTATCTAAGATATATTTGCTTATTTTACCTATATCTGATTTAGAGGGGCAGATTAATTTAATTTTAGGGTCATTATCAAAGTTTACCTTGTGGTCCTTAAGATTGAAGGTGGTATATATATATATATATATATATATATATATATCATCATCATCATCATCATCAACGTTTAACGTCCGTGTTCCACGTTTGCATGGGTTTGGACGGGGGTAGTCCCATTTGAGGCAAGAGTGATTGTCTTGCTCGCATAGGACTGTCTGGCAGGTTTTCTACAGTTGGATGCCCTTCCTAACACCAATATATATATATATATATGGCGGGTGTTTTCGCGTATGCAGGTGTATGTACGTTTATAGATGCGTGTATGGATATATTTAATTATTATATATATATATATATATATATATATATATATATATATATATATATATATATATATATATATATATATATATATATATATAATATATATACATATATATATATATATATATATATATATATATATATATATATATATATATATATATATATATATATATATATATATATATAAATGGAATAGAATGAAACGAAATTTCCTTTCTCACTCTTAGTACGGTAGTTACTTAAATGTAAGTATGTATGTATGTACACGTACATACATATATGTATACAGACATACAGTAGTATGTATATATATACATAAATGCACACATATATATATGCACGCATCGGTTTACCGGACATTTATTATAATGTTCAGTTTGTTTGGTTGTAAACAAACAAGCAGCCCGAATTACGCCGTACAGTGTTTAGGCAGCCACGTCACCTTTTTGTTCAACACTGACACAGGTTGTTAGTGTTGAATAAAAAGGTGACGTAGTTGCCTAAACAGGGGTCCTACTCGTTCCTATATATATATATATATATATATATATATATATATATATATACATATATATAATAATTAAATATATCCATACACGCATCTATAAACGTACATACACCTCCATACGCGAAAACACCCGCCATGCATGCATATACATGCATGTACACATAAACCCGCACGCATACGAACGTATACACCAAATACACATAAAACATATATATATATGTGTGCGTATATACATATAATTATATAAATGTATATAAATATACACATAAATACGTATATAACGCACGCACACACATACCTACGGTTACATACACATATGTTCACAAAACGACGTCAACTAAAACACAATGCACACATATACACACCTTACATACGTGCATACACTCATACACGCATACACACAGAAACACAAAATACACATATACACATAACCATATACACAGATACCAGTATATATAATATAATATATACACCTATAACAAATACAAGCATATCTACGTACGAGAAAGTATACGTACCTTCACAAAACATACGGGTAAGATATACTTACCTATACAAATAAGTAATGGTATAAGCATAAAATATACTTAGATACCACATCAAGACGTAACATATCCGCGTATTGTTCGTAATATCTTTTCGGGTATAATGTGGGGCTGTAATACAGGAAAGTTCTAAGCAATTTGTGTTTACAAGCCGAAATTGCCTCAGATTTTTTGTTTAAGATGTGATCATTGGCGTAGAGTATTTCCATGGCTTCAGCGGCGCAAAGATCTCATGGTCTTTTATATCCGTTATACGATCTAGCTTTAGCTAGGATCTGCCAGTGTAACCTATATTGAGTGTGGTTGTCTTTTAGACACCAGATATAAGCTGAAAGTAACGTCATATTCCTTCTTAAACGGCTAAGAAAAGAATGAGTGTGCATGTAAAGACGCTGTTTGAATCTATTGGCGGTTAACCCTATGTAAACCCTAATAGACGTTGGTGCTTCGACTTTACATTTGTAGACAATGTTACTGGAGAGTCATTTCCCGGATAGAGGGCAGTCAACCCGATTCCTACAATTACAGTTAGTACTAGCTACAGGGTTGCAGCTAGGTAAGATCTTAGCTAATAGTGTGACCACCTCCATATTATATGGTGGGTTATACCATATAATTCGTCGGGATCTATTTTTCTTTGGTTTGTGCTCATAATTATATGTTACCTTATTGACAAATCCACTCCGATCAAGAGCTTCATTGTAATATGTGGAATGGTCAGTGAAAATATGCTTGTTTGTAGATAGACGGGATGAAAGCCTCTTAGAAATGTTTCTTACCAGGTTTTTTGTTATGCTGGCAGGGGTGTTAGGATGCTTACTTATGTAATTAAGCGTATCATTCGGCTTTCTATACGGGTAGTGCAAGCCATTCGACAAATTGAGGGTAACGTCGAGGTAATTAACGACCAAGATGTTGGCCTCAACATGTATGGAGAGGTTGAAGCCTTTAAAGAAGGCTGTAAATTCTTTTCTAAACCTATCGCAAACTCGTGGACCGCAATGTTTCATGGTCAAAAGACCATCATTGCGTTACAAACCACCGCTCACATTAAGGAATTCTTCCTTGATAGAGAAAAGAACAAAGAGGCCGATAAGATCTGTAACTCTGCCGAATCGCTAGCGCCCATACTCACGTCGAATGGGGTACTATTAGATTTTTTAATCCAAATAGAGTCGTCGAAATTAATCACCGACTTACGGACATTGAGGATGACGTCAACTTCGAAATCCTTAACCACCGTGAGCGTTTTAGCGAAATTGATAGCTCTAATTATTATTACTTTTATGATTTTAATAACCTCTGTTATTTTCGTTCTACTAATTTATTTACATTATTCATAACTCTGAAGCCGAGAATCATTCGGTTTCCTAAATAGAATTTTAGTCTACGACTCCATTTATACCATAAACGTGGTTTTGTCTTTGCGTGTAATTACTCTCATCGTGCCACATAACGACGTATTATCATCTCTTCTTTCCATTCATTGCCAGGGAACGTCTTCACGAACCAAAGTATCGTCTTCCTGTTTTCCTTCGGTTGCAACGTTTTCGAAATATTTACTTCTGCGTTCATAGATTGATTTTTTTTAGTTTCAGAAGATCCTGTTGAGGGGGAAAGCAGCGATTCTTTGCTTAAACTTTAATCTGTTATTTTAATAAGTATTTGCTCTAGGGTTCTTATATATTTGATATACATTTATCCTTATCGAGCCCTCTTTGGATTTTAGTCTTCACATTTATTATTATTACTATTTATATATATATATATATATATATATATATATATATCAATGGATTATCCATTTATTTTGAGACTTGAAACCGCGCGGTAAGGGTAAATATAGTGGGTACAGTAAACTTTTAAAAATTTATTTTAAAACTTTTTCTCTATTTGCTAAACCTTGATTATATATATATATATTGATATACTTTCGGGAGGGGGGGGGGGTCATGCTGCCAATAATCAAACAACTCACAAAAGCAAGATGGTGTAGGACAGAACAAAGGAGAGACACAAAATTACTAATTAATCACTGAAGAGTTCACAGACTGTGAAAAAAGAGCTTTGTTAATAAACAAATAAACAACCATCTAGTTATTAAACTAACTGGAAATTTATAATAAATTGAAGTCAAAAGCCAACAGGTGTGTGTAATTTTATTGGCAGCATGACCCTCCCAATTTATAACAATATTTGTTTCAACACACATTTTCAGAGAAGAAATCTTACAAAACAAATAAAAATAATATGAAGGATATATTGTATGATGCATATATATGAACAGCAATGTTGCATGGTAATTAGACCTGGTCACTGTGCTGAGGACCTGCAAAGATTGGACAGGAATGAAACAAATGACCATGGTATCTGGAATTATGCAGTAATACAGAAAACCCGGCTTCCCATATGCAGGAGCTGAGGCATCCCTCTATTATGCATCACTTTCTCTTCCCTCACCTCTCTCATACACTTCTCAACTTGTAACAACCCACCCATGTCCTAACACACCACCCAGACCACTCTGTATTGTGGTCAAGTTGATGACATGATAAAAGTGCATAGCCCACACTAATTCGTCACTGAGGAGGTCACAGAATAGGTGAGAAAAGAGTTTTGACAATAAATAAACAATCATCCAGTTTTTAAAACAAACAACGGGAAATTTGTAATGAATTGAAGTGAAAACCAACAGGTGCACGTGTTTTTATTGGCAGCATGACCCTCCAAAAGTATAACAATATAATATATATTAGTGGCCAGAAAGTCTATTAAATACAAAGCGATTTATTCAATCAATGATATAATTATAGTTTCATTCCATTATCTTTTGCCATCTTGGTGGCTGATCTATTATTCCCTGCACAAAGAATTTCCTGTTTTTACTGGCAAAAAGCATTTCTAGAGGTATTTTTACATCCTCTTCAGAGCTGAAAGTCTGTCCATTGAACGATTTTTGAAGCGACTGAAACAAGCGGAAATCTTAAGGCACAATGTTAGTCAAATATGAAGGGTGTGGCCAAACTTCCCAGCCAAGCTACAGTAACTTTTGTCTCATCAGCAAAGAAGTGTGTGATTTAGCATTGTGGTAATTAAATAAAACGCTCTGACAATTAGTATGTGCTGGACACTTCTGTCCACAGTATACATCCAAATTTACAGTCCCGTCTGTGGAAAGAAACTCGTAAAAGATAACACCCCTCAAATTCCATTGAATTGAAAGCATAACCTTCTTAGGGAGAAGTTCTGCTTTGGAGATTGCTTTTGGTGGTTTGCCACATTTCCCCCATAATTGTTTGCACTTCACATTCTTATAGGCAGTACATTTTTCTTTCACCATTCTCTTCAAATCGTATTGGTTCCTTCACGTTTCTGCAAAATATCACAGATGGAAATCAGTAGGGTGAGCTTAGCCTCATTTGGACCCAAACATCAAGCCTACTGACATAACCAAATTGATGCAGATGGTTTTCAACAGTCAATTTGGATATTTGGAGAATATCTAAGATCATACTAATCGTATAATGGGAATTAGCATCAACTCACTTGTTGACTCTGTTGCTGTTAATCTCAATTGGTCAGCCAGAGTGAGGTGCACCATGAACTGAAAGATTTCCTGATTGAAATCTTGAAAACCATCTCTGGAACACATGTTCCTTAACATCACTTTCTCTGTATTTGGTGCATATGTTCCTCAGGGAAATGGCCTTGCTGAGTATGTAGGAAAGGTGTAGGTAGGAACTCCATCTTCTGCCTCAAATGCAAACAATGGGTGCACAAGAGATGTAATGGGATCTCAGGAAGCTTAGCTAAGAATGTAGGCTTCACATGAAGCAGTATGCTGGGACAGAAAGCAGCGAACGACCACGGGAAACAAGCACCACCAAACTCTACGAGAAGCTCTGTAGAAACTGTAGACAGCTTTTGCTAACTAGGTGACCGAATGAGCAGCGGAGGTGGGTGTTTGGAAAGTACAGTAACTAGGGTAAGAATGGGATGGAAGAAGTTCAGGGAGCTACTGCCACTGCTAGCTGCAAAAGGCTTCTCCATCAAAATGAAAGGCAGACTGTATGATGCGTGTATATGAACAACAATGTTTCATGGTAGAGAGACCTGGGCACTGTCTGTAGAAGACTTGCATAGATTAGAAAGAAACGAAGCTTGCATGATCCGATGGATGTGTAATACGCGAATGGCAAAGCATAAATGAATTGAGAGAGAGACTGAGCATAAGAGGAATCAAATGCTGTGCGCAGGAGAGGAGGTTGCGTTGGTATGGACATGAGATGTGTATGAAGGATGACAGCTGCATAAAAAGGTGCAGAGCACTAGAAGTCGATGGAAGCCGTGGAGTGGGGAGACCCAAGAAGACCTGGGATGAGGTGATAAAAGCCGACCTTACCCAAATGCACCTCTCAAAGGCAATGACACATGACCGTGACCTCTGGCGTCACGCGGTAATACAGAAGACCCAACTTCCCACGAGTACAAGCCGAAGCTGATGCAATGGGGTTGGGGTTAGGAAGGGCATCCAGCTTTAGAAATCAAGCCAGAATCAGTTCCTGTATGAGCAAGACAAAGTCAGCCGACCGGACACTGCCTACAATAGGTCAACACGGCTAACCCATGCTAGCGTGGAAGAACGGACGTAAAACGGTGGTGATGATATATTTATATATATAGGAAAAGAGTCAGGACCCCGATGGCTGAGATCTGGTCATTTCGACAGCTAGATCCGAACTAAGCCACCACTGTACAATGATAAGTATTGACTACTCTGGTACTTTATGGTCTACCTGGTATCATACCACTCTCTCTTTGTTATATATATATATATACAAACGCTCTTTTCATTGTACGACAACTACAGGAGAAGTACCCAGCTAAAAGTAAACCCCTATACTTAGCTTTTGTCGACTTGGAGAAAGCCTTCGTCAGAGTCCCCCATTCCATTATCTGGAGGGCTCTTAGAAAACTAGGTGTTGATGAATGGCTTGTGAGAGCTATACAAGCCATGTATAAAGAAACAGTCAGCAAGGTTAGAATTAACAACGAATATAGTTAAGAGTTTAGCTTAAAGGTTAGTGTTCATCAGGGCTCTGTTCTTAGCCCCCTACTATTTATTATTGACCTTCAGGCTATAACAGTGGCGTTCAAGACTGGCTGCCCATGGGAACCCCTATACGCAGATGATCTAACGCTCATAGCTGAATCAATGGCTGAGCTACAGAAGAAATTCGAAACATGGAAGCACGGCCTAGAATCAAGGCCTTAAAATTAACCTGGCTAATACTAAAGTTCTAGTTTGTAGGAAAGAAAATAAGGCACCGGTCCCTTCCGGGAAATGGCCATGCTCAGTGTGTAGGAAAGGCGTAGGTAGAAACTCCATTTTATGTCCCAAATGCAAAGTATGGGTGCATAAAAGATGTAGTGGGATCACAGGTAAGCTAACTAAGAACATAGATTTTACATGTGGCCGGTGCTCTGGTGCAATAAGTAGCAGCAAGTGCCCACGAAATACTAGCTCTTTCAATTACGCAGAGGGTTCTATAGAAATAGTGGACATCTTCCGTTACCTGGGTGACAAAATCAGCAATGGGGGAGGGTGCTCTGAAAGTACAGTAGCTAGAGTCAGAACTGGATGGAAAAAGTTCAGAGAGCTTATACCACTATTAGCCGCTAAAGTGTTCTCCCTAAAAATGAAAGGCAGGTTGTATGATGCCTGCATACGAACAGCAATGTTGCATGGCAGTGAGACCTGGGCATTGTGTGCAGAGGATATACGCAGACTAGAGAGGAACGAAGCTTGCATGCTCCGCTGGATGTGTAATAGTAATATACGTGAACGGCAAAGCATTAACGAACTAAGGGAAAAATTAGAAATAAGAGGGATCAGATGTTGTTTACTCGAGAGAAGGCTACGTTGGTATGGTGACGTGATGCGCATGAAAGACGACAGCTGTATAAAAAAGTGCAGGGCAATAAAGATAGACGGTAGCCACGGAGTAGGCAGACCCAGAAAAACCTGGGACGACTTGATAAATTCCGACCTCACACACTTACACCTCTCCAAGACAATGTCACTGGGCCGAGATCTTTGGCTGTACTCAGTAATAGAGAAGACCCGCCTTACCTAAGTACAAAGTAAAACCTACTACAGTCAGTAGGAACCTCTAACAAAATACACCCCCGTCCAACCACCCCCACCCCATCCACACCGCCCCTTTCAATGTAAAGTTATGTTGCTGCCACAACATCCAGGCCGAAACAAATGAGGTCGTGTAGGTGTCACGACAAAAAAAAAACACACAGTCCACGCTGTAATGTGGCCGTGTAGGTAACACGGTAAAAACCTCCCAGTCCCACACTGTAAACTTGGTTGGTGTTAGGAAGGGCATCCAGCCGTAGAAAAGCCGCCAGACAGTCCTATGCGAGCAGACAACCACTCTTGCCTCAAGTGGGAAAACTCCGGTCCAAACCCATGCAAGCGTGGAATATGGTCGTTAAACGATGATGATTGATGATGATGATGATATATCGTTTAAAGAAATGTTAACATAACTATATTTGAATATACACAACAAACAAACTAATGTCAATATAAAATACATATATTAATATATTTATGAAATAAATTCTGAGCCCTCGATATATTTTATATATGTTAGAGTAAACCTGATCCGAAATATTGCTCATAAATCTTTTCTATTACTTATTTCATTGGAAACAAAACAATAATAAATTATATTAATCTTTCTATACAGAAATGTTTTAATTTTTGTTTCGCTGCCTATTATATATATATATATATATATATATATATATTATATATATATATATATATATATATATATATATATATATATATATATCATCATCATCATCATCATCATCATCACCGTTTTACGTCCGTTCTTCCACGCTAGCATGGGTTAGACGGGTTGTCCTGTTGTGGGCAGTGTCTGGTCGGCTGACCATGCCTTGCTCATACAGGAACTGATTTGGCTTGATTTCTACAGCTGGTTGCCCTTCCTAACACCAACCTCATTTACAGTGAGTGCTGGGTGCTTTTTCGTGGCGCCTACACGTCCACTTTACAGTGTGGGCTGGGTGCTTTTTTGCCGTGGCACCTCCACGACCACCTTGCGGTGGGGGTGTGGGGGCATATTGTCTATATGCTTCAGCTTGTACCCATGGGAGGTCGGGTACTCTGTATTACTGCGTGACGCCAGAAGTCACGGTCGTGTGCCATTGTCTTTGAGAGGTGTAATTGGGTAAGGTCGGCTTTTATCACCTCATCCCAGGTCATCTTGGGTCTCCCCACTCCGCGGTTTCCATCAACTTCTAGTGCTCTGCACCTTTTTATGCAGCTGTCATCCTTCATACGCATCACATGTCCTTTCCTGCACACAGCATTTGATTCCTCTTATGCTCAGTCTCTCTCAATTCATTTATGCTTTGTCGTTCACGTATATTATTGTTACACACCCATCGGAGCATGCAGGCTTCGTTTCTCTCTAATCTACATAAGTGTTCCACCTTCAGCGCCCAGGTCTCGCTACCATGCAACATCGCTGTTCGGATACACGCATCATACAGTCTGCCTTTCATTCTGAGGGAGAAGCCTTTTGCAGCTAGCAGTGGTAGTAGTTCCCTAAACTTCTTCCATCCCGTTCTTACCCTAGTTATTTCACTTTCTGAACACCCACCTCCGTTGCTAATTCGGTCACCTAGGTAGCAGAAGCTGTCTACTGTTTCTACAAGGCCCTCCCAGAGATTGGTGGTACTTGTTTCCTGTGGCTGTTTGCTGTCTGCTGTCTCAGCACAGCTGCTGCATGTGAATCCTACATTCTTAATTAAGCTTCCTGAGATCCCGCTACATCTCCTGTGTACCCATTGTTTGCATTTGGGGCAGAGAATGGAGTTCCTACCTACACCTTTCCTACATACTGAGCAAGGCCATTTCCCTGAGGGGATCTGGGTTCTGTTTTCTCGTCTACTTACAAGGACCTTAGTCTTTGTCATGTTGACTTTGAGACCCTTTCTTTCTAGTCCCTGCTTCCAGGTTTGGAATTTATTCTCTAGTTCTTTCATAGATTCAGCTATGAGTGCGAGGTCATCAGCATACAGGAGTTCCCATGGGCATCCGGTCTTAAACTCCTCCGTTATTGCCTGCAGCACTATGATGAACAGGAGAGGGCTAAGAACAGAGCCCTGGTGGACCCCAACCTGTACGCTAAATTCCTCGCTATACTCATTGCTAATCCTAACTTTGCTGACTGCTCCCCTATACATGGCTTGTACCGCTTTCACAAGCCATTCATCTACTCCTAGTTTTCTAAGAGCCCACCAGATTACAGCACGTGGAACTCTGTCAAAGGCTTTCTCAAGGTCGACAAATGCCAAATAGAGTGGCTTACTTTTAGCTAGGTACTTTTCCTGTAATTGCCTCACAAGGAAGAGGGCATCAGTGGTGCCTCTTCCTGGTACAAACCCAAATTGCATCTCGTCTATTTTCACCCGGTCCCTAATCAGCTGTGCTATAACTCTTTCTGTTACTTTCATGACCTGGTCCATCAACTTTATACCTCTATAGTTTCCTCTATCTAGTGCATCGCCTTTACCTTTGTAGCAGTTGACAATGATGCTACTGCACCAATCTTTTGGTATGGCCCCTTCTAGTATTACCTGGCTAACGATACGTGTGGTTATAGTGTGACCTACAGACTCAGATGCCTTCAATATCTCGGCAGCTACACCCGATGGACCAGTTGCCTTCCCCATCTTCATATCTTTGATTGCCTTACTTACTACGCTGCTGCTGACTTGTACTGCTGGTCCCTCTATAGGGTCTACTTGGGTTAGGGTCTCTTATTCCCATGCATTCTCCTCATTTAGTAATCTATCATAATGACTCTTCCATGCATCTTTCTTCTCAGCACTTGTGTGGGCAAGCTCACCTTTATCATTCCGGATACACTTCTCTCCAATGACATCACAACTATCTCTGACACACTGCCTCGCAATCTTGAAAACCTGCTGTTTCTGGTCCTCACGTTGTAAAACATGCTTTAATGTTCTATCCTCTGCTTCCCTCCTAGCTAAGTATACTTGTCGCCTAGCTTCCCTCTTGGTCTCTATGTAATGTACCCTGCTCCCCCCGTTCTTCCATTTTTCCATGCCTGTCTCTTGGCCTTGACTGCTTCATCTACCTTATTGTTCCACCACCAAGACACTCTGCTCCTGCTTGAGGTCTTACTCCAGCCACAGACCTCATCCGTCGACTCTAGTAAATTATTTTTTAGGAACTCCCAGTTCTCTTCTACATTAAATGTCTATATCTGTTCTTCTTTACTGTCGTAGGCGTTGAGTAAAATATCTTTAAATCTGTTACTGGTTGAGGGGTATTTCAGCTTCCAGATCTTTCTGCTCCAGGTTGGCCTCTGTTTCCAGGTTCGTTCAGTTCTGACTGTGAGGTCGCTGACAACTAAGCTATGTTGGGATGTACATTCCTCACTAGGGAAGGCTTTTGTGTTTACGACCGTCCATCTGTCACGTCCTCTGGTGAGGATAAAATCTAACTGACTAGAGTGCTCCCCTGATCTATAGGTGATCAGGTGGTTGTCGGGTTTTTTAAAGATCGTGTTACATATCGACATGTCATTGGCGTCGCAGAATTCTAGAAGTCTGAATCCTTCCTCATTCCTTGTACCAACCCCATGGCCTCCATGTACTCTATTGAAGCCGTCGCAGTGTTTACCTACGTGTCCGTTAAAATCTCCTGCGATGATTAGGAAGTCCTTGTCGTCTGTTAGAGCAGTAGTGTGTATTAGGGACTCGTAAAACCTATCCTTAAGTTTGTCTGGCAGCCCCGATTGGGGTGCGTAAGCTGATATTATTGTGGTAATTGTTTTATTCAGGACTAGTCTGAGTTTAATGATTCTTGCGTTTACCCTGTACACTGAGATTACTTTATCTACCCACTTGTCAGCTAGTAGTATACCTACACCACCCATCCCATCGTCATTTCCCACCCAGAAAAATTTGTAGCACCGACTTTTTCCTACGAGGACTCTGGCAGACTCTCCTCTCCATCTTGTCTCTTGCACACAGCATACGTCAATTTCCTTTCGCTCTAGCATTTCTACGATTTCTCCTGCTCTTCCTTTCATGGAGCCTACATTGATGTTACCAACTCGGAGTTTTGGGCATTTGTCGACACTCGTAGGGGAGGGTCTCTGGGTTAGCGCTTCACATGGGTGCTTGGTAGCTCACAGATTCATATTTCATTTATTGATTCAGAGTTGATCAAATTTATTCTCAGCTCATCCATCCATAACGGTGGGAAAATTGAGGGCTAGAAGAACAGTGGTGTATATATAAATATATATATATATATATATATATGTATACATATATATATATACATATATTATATACATATATATATATATATATATACATATATATATATATATGTATATATACATACATTTATATATATATGTATATATATACATATATATATACGTATATATATATATATATATACATATATTTATATATATATGTGTATGTATATATATGTATATATATATATATACATATATGTATATATATATATATATATATATATATGTGTATATGTATATAATATATGTATATATATATATGTATACACACATATATATATATATATATAGTAATAATAATTGTTTCTACGTTAGGCACAAGGCCACCAAAAACGCAGTGTATTACTGGTACTTTTATTTTATCGACCACGTAAGGATGAACGGCAAAGTTAACCTCGGCAGAATTTGAACTCAGAATGGCAAGGGCCGTAACTCTATGCACCAAAGCATGGCATCCGACACTCTACCAATACTGCCAATAATAATAATATATATATATATATATAATAATATATATATAGTAATAATAATAAATTTGAAGACTAAAATCCAAAGAGGGCTCGATAAGTATCGTCTTCCTGTCTTCCTACGGTTGCAACATTTTTTGAAATATCCACTTCTGCGTTTACAGATTGACTTTGTTAGTTTCAGAAGATCCTGTTAAGGGTGAAAGCAGCGGTTCTTTGCTTCAACTTTAATCTGTTATTTTAATAAATATATATAAATACCTGGGACGAGCTGATAAATTCCGACCTCACACACTTACACCTCTCCAAGACAATGTCACTGGACCGAGACCTTTGGCGGTACTCAGTAATAGAGAAGACCCGCCTTACCTAAATACATATTAAAACCTACTACAGTCAGTAGGCATCTCTAACAAAATACACCCCCGTCCCACCACCCCCACCCCATCCACACCGCCCCCTTCTATGTAAAGTTATGTTGGTGCCACACCATCCAGGCCGAAACAAATGAGATCATATAGGTGTCACGACAAAAAACACAGTCCACGCTGTAATGTGGCCGTGTAGGCAACACGGTAAAAACCTCCCAGCCCCACACTGTAAATGTGGTTGGTGTTAGCAAGGGCATCCAGCTGTAGAAAACCCGCCTGACAGTCCACGCTGTAATGTGGCCGTGTAGGCAACACGGTAAAAACCTCCCAGACCCACACTGTAAATGTGGTTGGTGTTAGGAAGGGCATCCAGCTGTAGAAAACCCGCCAGACAGTCCTATGCGAGCAAGACAATCACTCTTGCCTCAAGTGGGAAAACCCCCGTCCAAACCCATGCAAGCGTGGAACACGGACGTTAAACGTTGATGATGATGATGATATATATATATATATATATATATATATATATATATATATATATAATAGGCAGCGAAACAGAGATACAAAACAATTAATGTTATTAAGTTCACACTTAGAGGAACAAAGGGAAAAATAATTCAACTTATCGGGCTTTAGCTTTTAATGGGAAGATAAGATGTGTGTGTCTGTGAAAATGAAGTATGTATGCTTAGAAAATGGTGAGCACAATTGAATTAGAAGATTTCACCATAAATTTGACTAAATAAAATATAATACAAATGGGGCTCACAAACCCACTGATTGGAAAAATATAGACATCAGCACACATAGGATGCCCATCATTTTCTGTTCAGTGATTTAAGTGCCCTGTTGTTAGACAATTTTATTTAGTCAAAGTTATGGTGAAATGTTGTTATTCTATATCATCATCATCACTGTTTAACATCCATTTTTTTATGCTAGCATGGCTTAGACAAATTGTCCCATTTGAGACATGTCAGATCAGGTGAACACAATCGTTTCCAGCTTGATTTCGATGAGTGGATGCCCTTACTAATGCCAACCACATTTACAATGTGGACTGGATGCATTTTGTTAGGCAGTTGCATGGAAGGGGGAAGAGGAGGATAGGGTAATGTAATGCATATTAGATTTGTGTTTCAACCCATGCACACAGGAAGGTGAGTCTTCTGTATTAGTGCATAACACCAAAGAACTCGATTCTGTGACGTTGCCTTTCAGAAGTACAATTATGCAGGGTCAGCTTTTATCACTTCATCCCAAAACTTCCTAGTTCTTCCTATTCCCTAATTTCCATCAACTTTGTGGACCCTGTTTCCTTTTTATATAGCTGTCATCTTTCATATGCATCACATGGCACAATCTCTTCTCCTGCACACTGCATCTGATCACTCTTATGCTGAGTTTCTCTCTCAGCTCATTTACACTTTGCCATTCATGGCACACAGCACCCAGAATCCATTATCATGCAACATTGCTGTTTGTATAGATGCATCATATAATCTGCCCTTCATTTTGAGGAGAAGCCTTTTGTAGTTGGCAGTGGTAGTAGCTCCCTGAAGTTTCTCTATCCTGTCTCACTCTAGTGACTACACTTTCGAAACACCCTTCTCTGTTGCTAATTTGGTCACCCAGATAACAGAAACTATCAACTACTTCTACAGAGCCATCCAGTCTTTTGAAGCAGCTAGCATCCTGTGAGCTCTTGCTATTTACTGCACCTGTGCATCAGCCATATATAGAAACCTTTGTTCTTTGCTAGCCTACCTGATATCACACTACATCTCTTGTGTACCCATAGTTAGCATTTGGGATATAGGATGGAATTTCTACACACTCCTTTCCTGCACACTGAGCAAGACCATTTCCTTGCTCAGTGTGCTGGAGAATCAGGGCTCTATTTTCTCAGTTTCCAGAGAATCAGGGCTTTATTTTTTTTCCTACATAACAGGACTTTAGTCTTTGACAGGTTAACTTTAAGACCTTTTGATTCAAGTCCATACATCCAGGTTAGGAATTTCTTTTAATTATACCATAGATTCAACTATAGGGTTAGATCATCTACAAATAGAAATTATCATGGTGAGCAATTTGTAAGTTCTAGCCTGCAAGATGACAATAAACAGGATAGAGATAAAAATGGAGCCCTGATGGACACTTACCTGCATACTAAATTATTCACTATAGTCATTGTTAATTCTAATCTTGCTGACTGTTCCTATGTACATAACTTGCACTGTCTTCACAAATCACCCATCTACTTTTAGTTTTATAAAAGCCCACCAGAAAATTGAAAGAGGGACTCTAGCAAAAGCATTCTCCAGATCAACAAATGCAAAGCAGAGGGGTTTCCTTTTAACTAGGTACTATTCCTGCAATTGCTTGAGAAGGATGAGGCCATCCATGTTACTTTTATCTAGAACAAACACAAACTGTATCTCATCTAAGTTAACTTGGTCCCTGATCAGCTGTGCAATAACTGTTTCTGTGAACTTCATGACTTGGTCAAACCAACTTGATGCCTTGTGCGACAAAGTAGTACTTGATACTGGGATGCAGAGGTGAAATCTGGAGGGAGAAAATATTTAACCGTGCGCTCCTATGAATTATCTAAATCTACATAATCCAATATGTTGTCTGTTGTTTTAGATTGTGTGCAATGGTTTGATAAAGATTTGATTGTTATTTCTTGCAAAGCAGTGCCTCCACTCTGTTATGGTATGAAATAATGATTTCGTCTGTTATATACAAAACATTTTATAGACAAGAACAAGGAACAATTAATTGAATCAACTCAGGTCTGTTGTCGATTTCTTAACCTCAGAGCTGATCAGATACAAAGATGTGCCTGGTGAGATTTTATTGATGAAAAATGAGGATAAAAATATAGGTAGAGTGTACCATCTATTTAATCTCTTTCTATTGTTTTGGTCATTAGTGCTAACATAAAAACATAATAATAAGGTAATTTAAAATGTCTCATTGTTAACTTGCTAAAATAAATAAATAAAACCTTATTTTCTTTCTCATTTTAGTCAAAGATAATAACTTGGCTGATTTTCATATTCCTCCAAAAAATCTATTATCATTTTTGTGAAACAGTTGGGCTAATGACCAAAATATCATCAGACCAAAACCTGCAGTAGCTATTATAATGAAGCCTCATGGGAAAGAAAGCTTCATTGCAACTTAGATTTGAATTTGTTTTTAACACAGATAAACTACCTGAAATTGATAAGGGGTGAAGGTTAGACCTATCACACATCCAGTTCAACATTGCTAATGAGGTGGGCCTTTACATGTTAACACAATCTACTTGAAATAGCAGCCAATTCTCTCTCAAAATACATCTATTGTCTTTTAAAGAAAGAAGAAGCACATATTAGATAATACAGTCTGAGATAAACTATGTCTGAATAAATGATGGCAGTTATAACTAGAATTCTTTTAATCATATGACTGCTCAATCAGAGCTGACCTGGTGTTAAAAAGTGACCACAACAACATCACCTCTTCATTCTGTTGCAAGTGTAGTTATTCAGGATAGATGTCAATGTGTAAATCTCAGCAGTATTAGATGGATTGTAAATTTCAAAAGTACCACTTCTTCTCTCACTAATTTATTTTTTATATAAATGTAATTGGATATGAAACAAAACATTGAATACCACTGAAGGAATTAGCCTTCATTTTAATTCAATTCACATCTTGGATGCATTAGAAGAATATTAAGTCAGCCACTGTATTTGACTGGTACTTTTCTTTCTCAACATTTAATAAATGAAAAGCAAAATTGGCCTTTTTAGGTTTTCAACACAGAACATAAATGGCCAAAACTGCAAGGTATTTTGTTCAATGCTCTGACAATTCAGACAACCATCTGCCTTAGGGGATTTGTGATATAATATATGATCTTTATTAGTTTACTGAGGATTTACTTCTATGCTGTGGTACAGGTTCTTAGCCAGTCAATGGGAAGCCTCAATTATGTTGCTCAACCTGCTGGAAAAGGCAGCTAAATCTCCATTGAGCCACATCCTGCTAGCTCAGTTAAAGTAGGATACATTGAATAAATTAGTCCCTATTCTACCAAACGACAGGATAGTCATGATTTAAATTCTTTTGATTATAGCTCTGATTGATAAGGGGTGATCGGATGCTAAATAGTAATAATAACAACCTGCTCCTAACTAAAGTAAAATTAACTTATTCCCAAAGTCTCGAATCTATACCTGCATGAGATGTTTAAGTTGTGTTGCAACTAAAGAGAAATGGCTAAAACCAAGAATTAAAGTGAGATCACATACTTAACTGAGAAGGAATATAGTATATATCACAATCATTACAATAGATAAAATAATAACTTATTACTTTATTACACAAGCATGCATCTTTCTAGATTGTGTTATGATAATGTTTTTCTGGTGATCATTAAGGATGTGAGAGAAATAAACTGTTTTCAATACAGCCTCTCTATTTCTGTAAAGAAGTGCAAGTATACTTGATAAGTTGTAGCTTAGTATAATCCTGATATTATTTTATCACAATTCAACAACATGCTAAGTACAAACATTTTTTAGTTCAACTCTGTTATTTATGCTGGATCATAGATGTAAGCATGATGCTTAAATGCGAAAATAGAAAGAAGTAACCTTTAATATTTGAAAGTATTAATTAGAATAATGAACAGATAAAAATAAAGAAATGATAATAATAAGAAAGGATAAAGATAACTAGTTGATTTTCTGTAGAAAACCAAATAATGTTTTAGTTATTTACAGGTTTTTTTTGTTAATTAATGTTTTTTTCTCGAAATTCAGAAAGATGTCATATCATCTGATGGTGAGTTTATAGAAAGAGTGAAATCCTTAAAATGTCTAATTTTGTCCCTCGATATAATTAATATTGGTTCAAAGTTTACAACATTCAGGATTTTCTTTGATTCCTCTTATCATAATCATCAAATAATGTCTGCTCTTAACAAGCTGAATACCATGGATTACTTTAATGCTGTCCATCAATAATTATTGGTGCGCACATGGTTGAACTCCACCCAACATGCACTAATGACCATACGCTCCACATTCCTCCATGCAATCTATGCTTAGGTATTCTCACCACCCTATACTATCAAATTTCACACCTTCCCTCCAACAATCATCCTATCAAATCACACCACACCATATATTCATAACTTCATACTTGTCTCCATTCTTTTTTCCCCCACCCCTCAACCTGTATAGTACAGTGAGTGCCTCACAGCTGGGACAAAGACTAACAACCTCTTACGTATTGGTGCCACAAAAATGCAACTGGTACACCTTGTAAGGTGGCTGGCAATAGAAAGGGCACCCACTGTAGAAAATCATGCCTAAAGTGTTGAGAGAATACTTCAGTTCTCTCAATGGCAGGACAATCTCTCTAATCTTGGTGATCTACATGGTAAATGTACCCAGTACATGCAGTAAACTGGTTAGTGATAGGAAGGGCATCCAACCTTAGAAAGCCTGCCAAAGGTTTGGGAGGAACCTTCAGTTATGTCAAAGACATGATACAATTTCTTTGATGGTGTCATCATAAAATAGACATGGTAGAATATGGCACTGTATATAAGTGAGATGCAGAGCTTAGTCAGTCTGTCAGGTTAGTAGCCCCACTTCAATACTGATACAGTTTGTGAAGACAATCCAGCCTTTGATAACTGGAAAAATAGTCATTAAATGATGGTGAAGATATAAAGAAATTTGAACTTAATTACTCAGTAAAATAAAATCTTTTGTTTAATTTGTGTTTTTAACATTTATTAATGTAACTTTCTAAACTATCTATGTTATGTTGAATATCTTTTTGAGCATTGAATTCCTCTCAATGCTATCTTAATTAAAGAAACAGGAGTAAAATTGTTGTGGAAAATGATCCCTGAAAAAGAGTATTAAAAAAATATATAATCTTTTTAACCTTTT
>OZ024740.1:119051860-119131860 GCA_964016885.1 Eledone cirrhosa
TATAAAACTCTTTTTTAAAAAGAATTGTCCCTCTCATTTTTACAATAATGTCACTTAAAGATAGAAAAAAACCCCCCAGAAAAACGGACCCTTAAATATATTTTCAGTGCTATTTCCAACTTCAACTTTTCTGTCTCTCTCTTTCTTTCTCTCTCTCTCTTTCTCTCTCTCTCTCTCTCTCTCTCTCTCTCTCTCTCTCTCTATATATATATATATATATATATATATATATATATCATCATCATCATCATCATCATCATTTTACGTCCGCTTTTCCCTGCTTGAAAGGGTGGGACGGGTCTTATTCAGCACAGCATCTCTCCACTCGTCACGGTCCCTCGTCATCTCCACCGTGAGCTTCAATGATCTGAGGTCTGTTCTCACCACCTCCGCCCATGTTTTTCGTGGTCTACCTCTACCACGTCTTCCTTCAACTGGCATTTCCTGGCACTTCTTCACCCATCGGTCATCCTCCATGCGCATCACATGTCCATACCACCTCAGTCTCCTCTCCCGTACACTACATTCTATCCCTCTCAGACACAGTTTCTCTCTCAACACATTTATGCTGGGTCGTTCACGCACATTTACACTGCACATCCAACGGAGCATGCTTGCCTCATTTCTCTCCAGCCGTCGCATATCTTCTGCGGTAGCTGCCCATGTCTCACTACCATGTAGCATCGCGCTCCTCACACAGGCATCATACAACCGGCCTTTCGTACGTAGGGAGAAACCCTTCTTCGTCAACAGAGGAAGCAGCTCCCTAAACTTCTTCCAACCCGTCCTTATTCTAGATACTATGGCCTCGGAACACCCTCCTCCCATGCTAATCTGATCTCCTAGGTACCGGAAGCTATCCACCACTTCTATAGCGCCCTCTCGCATTTGAAAAATGTGTTTATCAGTGCGACTTCTACTGTCTAATTTCCATGTACATCTACTGCATACATATTTCTCCCTACCTGTTAGTTTGCCTGCTATCCCGCTACATCTCTTGTGTACCCAGGACCTACATTGTGTGCATTTTATAGAATTTATGCCAATTCCTTTTCTGCATATCGAACATGGCCATTTCCCTGACGGAATCAGGGTTTTGTCCTCTTTTCTACTCATCAACACTTTTGTCTTAGCTAGATTTACTCTCAGTCCTCTTGCTTCCAACTGCTATTTCCATAGCCGGAATTTATTCTCTAGCTCCTCTACTGATTCTGCCATAAGAGCCAGATCGTCAGCATAGAGAAGTTCCCATGGACAGCCAGTCTTAAACTCCTTTGTTATGGCTTGGAGGACTATAATGAACAAGAACGGGCTGAGGACCGAACCCTGATGTACTCCTACTTGTATCTGGAATTCCTCACTAAACTCCATTCCTACCCTGACTTTACTGAGAGTACCTCTGTACAAAGTTTGCACTGTCCTTACAAGCCATTCCTCAACACCCAGCTTCCTTAGGGACCACCAGATGACAGATCGGGGTACCCTATCAAAGGCCTTCTCTAGGTCAACAAAGGCTAAGTATAGTGGCTTATTCTTCTCTAAGAACCTCTCTTGCATTTGTCTCACCAAGAAGAGGGCATCTGTTGTACTCTTCCCAGGCACAAAACCAAACTGCATATCATCTAGTTTGACCCTTTCTCTAATTAGTTGTGCTAAAATCCTTTCTGCCACTTTCATAACCTGATCTATCAGTTTTATACCCCTATAATTGCTCCTCTCCAAAGCATCCCCTTTACCTTTGTAGCAATTTATGAGAATACTGCTGCACCAGTCTTTGGGTATGACACCACCATATATAGCCTGATTGATTATGCGTGCAACCAGTTTAGTGCCTACGTCCCCTGATGCCTTCAGCATCTCAGCAACTATTCCCGATGGTCCGGCCGCCTTACCATTTTTCATTTACCTAATCGCCTCTTGGACCCTATATTCGTCAATCTCAATAGCTGGTCCCTCTGTCGGATCTACCAATGGTAATTTCTCTCTCTCCCATTCGTTCTCCACATTCATCAGTCTCTCATAATGACATTTCCAGGCCTCCTTTTTCTGGTCATTCGTGACACTAAGTACACCGGCATCATCCCGGACACATTTATCACCAACAACATCCTGATTTGCATTGACACACTGCCTTGCAATGTGGAACACCGCACGCCTCTGATCTTCCCGTCGCAGAACATTGGCAAACCTCCTACTCTCTGCCTCCCTGCGTGCTAAGTACACCTGACGTCTAGCTTCTCTCTTAGTGGCTGTATATTCTTCCCTACTACCACCCTTATTCCAAGCCTTCCATGCTAGTCTTTTGTCTCTAATAGCCTTATCTACACTGCTGTTCCACCACCAGAGCTCCAACCACAGTAGTTTCATCAGTAGCCTTCAGCAAGTTGTCACGTAAGAACTTCCAGTTATTATCTATGTCATACGTCTCTAAATCGTCTTCTTTTTCGTCATATACATCTTGAAGGGCTTTCCTAAATTTGAATTTTAGTGAAAGGGCTTTTAGCTTCCAGACCTTTCTTCTCCACACCTTCCTATATGTCTCATTCCATCTCTTGCTTTCTGAGATATCACTAACAACTAACCTATGCTGTGGGGTACATTCTTCCCCAGGGTATGCCTTGGTATTAGACACTATCTGCCTGTCCCGCTGCCTAACTAGCAGGAAGTCAATCTGGCTTATGTGCTCACCAGATTTGTAGGTTATTAGGTGATTGGCAGGTTTCTGGAAGTTTGTGTTGCAAATAGTCAATGTACTTGCATCACAAAATTCAAGAAGTCTCACTCCTTCTTCATTTCTTGAACCGTAACCGTGCCCACCATGTACCCCAGTGTAACCATCCTGGAGCTGTCCAACATGACCATTGAAGTCTCCTGCTAGCATAACGATGTCTCCATCCTCTGTCATTGTGGTTGTTTGCAAAAGTTGCTCATAAAAGCAGTCTTTCTCATCTTTGCCTAGGCCTGCTTGGGGAGCATAGACTGAGATGATTGTCAGTAGTCTCCTACCTACAACTAATCTAAGCTTAATTATTCGATTACTAACTCGAACTACCTCTATTGTCTTATTGATCCATTTCTCAGCCAGGAAAATGCCTACTCCCCCTAACCCATCATCCTTACCTACCCAGAATAGCTTATAGCTAAGACGCTTGCCTCCGACTAGTCTCGCAGAGGCACCTCTCCATCTCACCTCTTGCACGCAGCACACATCCACCTGCCTTCTCTCCAGCATCTCCGCTATTTCAGCAGATCTACCTCTGAGAGTGCCAACATTAAGTGTTGCAACTCTGAGATGCAACGTCTTCATATTTTTCTATGCTGTTTTGTTGCTGTGCTGATAAGCTTTTTGGCATTGATACACTGGTTGGATGCCCTTCCTAACACCAGCGCCACTTTACAGCATGGACTGGGTGCTTTTATTTGTGCCACCAGCACTAGAGAGGATGTCTTACTAGACTCAAGGGCCCTCTCTACCCCTCCATTTTACAGCATGGTCATTAAAAGAAAAAAAAAAAAAAAAGAAGGATCTGGTGGGAATTCCATAGTATGTATGAAATGTAAACTATGGATACATAAGAGATGTAGTGATATCTTAGGGTGGTTAACAAAAATGTAAACTTTGTATGTGGCAGATGCACAGGATCAGTAAGCAGCATGAACACATGAAACAAGCACTATAAAATACTCAGATGGCTCCTTGGAAATAGTTGACAGTCTTTGTTACCAATGTGATTTAATCATCAGAGGACGTTGATGGTATGACAATAAAGTAGCTAAAATGAGAAGTGGGTGAAAGAAGTTCAAGGAACTAGTACCTCATACTGAAAAAAGGAATCAATGAAGCCTATGTTAGAACTACAATGCTGCATTGAAGTGGGATTTGGGCCTAGAATGCAGAGGGTATGTGAGGAATAAAAAGAAATCAGGCAAACATGCTGCAATGGATGTGTAATATCAGCATGCATGAAGGACAAAGCACCAATGAACAAAACGAAAAGCTGAGTATAAGTGTGATTGGAAGCAGTATACAAGAGAGAAGACTGCAGAAGTTTGGACATGTGATGCATATAAAGAATGAAACCAGCCTAAAGAATTGCAGTGCATTCAAATGTGATGGAACATGTGAAAGAGGAAGACCCAAGACAATTTGAGATGATGTGATACAGGCTGATCTTATGCAACTGAATCATGTGAAGGAGTTGGTGTTTTAATGAAGTAGTGCTGGTGCCACAATAGAAAGCAGCCCACACTGTAAAATGATATTTCAGATGCAATGATATAGAGCATCAAGTCTAACCTGTAAGGCGGTAGTGGTGGAGTCACAAGAATATGCTCTTAGTGCTCACTGTAAAATGGTTGGCATTAGAAAGATCATCCAGCCATATAAACCAAGCCAAAAACAGAAGTTATGAGCAAGACACATGATCACCTGAACTCTCTAGCTTCAGAACGTAGCAAACTATCTAAACCATGCAAGCATACAACATAGATTTTCAACGATGATTATATATATATATATAAGATCATGTTCTTAAAGTTATGAGGTTCTAACTACCCTTGCAATATTATTTTTTTTAAATTGTTTATCAAAATTAATAATAACATATCTAATATATGCTAAGATAAGGCAACCTGAATAAAGTTGCCAATTATTCAATAATGCATAAGAAGGGGAAAAAACGATTTGAAACAAATATCAATTTCTTACTTGAAACAGGAGCATGAATGGAACAAACATAGAAAATGCAACAATATATAATTTATTTCACCTCTCAGTAAAAATATAATATCAAATATTGCTCCAAATGTTTAATGATAACATTACCACAGTGTGACTGAGAAAACATCCCTATATAAACTCATATACAATATTTTTACATATCATAAACATATAATTTGTTGTGTTGTGAGCAGTAGTGTGCAGGGGGAGACAAAGGGTGTGGCAGTCCTGGGCTTCCATAACAGGGCGGGCATACAACTAAAGAGTCACACAGGGCTCCCCATTCAATGTGGCTACTGAATGCAACACCCACCTGTCAAATTCCCATCTAAAATCTCCACTTAGCTTCCTGTCCAGATCAAAAAGCTGAGAAATGTATTAACTTGAAATTTGATGCTTATGCTTAAGACAAATTTAGGCACTGAGGTGTATGCCTTTTCATCTGCCTTGTCAATTAGCACATCATTCAAGGTAATCAATACACCACATAACATGTTATTTCTACATTCATTTTGCACCTGGTTCAATTACCTCCTTCTAATTGTGTATACAGAAATGCAGATGTGCCCACAAAGCAAACAAGACAGCAACAGCCCATACCAATCACTGTTACACTCACGTTAATGAAATTGAAATTTTAATTCCAACCAGTCACCAATCCTCTGAGAAAATAAAATGAACAACAACATAACATCATTTTACTGGTGTTAAGTGGAAAGTGAGGATAATATTTAATTAATGTATGTTGATGTCACACGAACCAGACAGCTTAATAGTCACTTTGGCCTATATCTATGCAATTGAGGTAAAACCTGTTACATTTTCATGGAGTTCTTGAAAAAAAAAATGTTTATTTCTTTGCTCTATATCCCTCTGATTGGGAAGTGTTAAAATCATTTGTCTATCAGACTTACAAAAGACAATGCAATACAAGTTGGGAGTTCCCACCATGAATGCTGTTTCAGTTATCCATGAAGATTTTAACAAAACTATCGCAAGCTTTGAAACTGGCTAAGAACTTTTTCTAGGGAGACCAAATCCGATGCAGGATTGCTTCTGAGCTCTATTCAATAATTCCTGTTTATATCTTTATTCAATTATTAGTACCAAATTTTATCATCAGTGAGGAAAGTTTCAAAACCTTTGTAAGATCCCAAAATGGGATTTTACAAAATTTCTTGTGATCTGAAAGAGATTTTTCATATCTTGAATTTGAAAAATGATGAAATCATTCACAATGCAATACATTCAGCTAATGAATATTGAGAAAACGGGGAATAACAATTGCCTGATCAAGGAGAAGAATGTTGCCTGGAGAATCAGCAGGAGATATTGGACTGACAACATGTAATGAATAGAGTATAGGTCATGAACCAATAAAAAATGGAAATTAAAGACCTCACTGTTCACCTTCAAGACTTAAGAAACCGATTTTCATTTTTTGTGAATCTTAATTCAGTTATAATTGAAGATGAACAAGAAAAGGAGATTAAAAAAGGAATGTTCACACATTGCAAATTATTATGAAACTGGTATGCGAGCCATTCATTTATATGATGAAATTATTCACTTTGTTATGTTCCTTGAAGCTGGAGGAAACAAAATTTCCTCAGGTCCTGAAGATGCTCTAGAATTTTTACTGCAGTTTGGAAGGGATATTTTTCTGACAATGTAGATTGCATACATATTAATGCATACCATAGTATTCTCAGCTGCATACTGTCAAAGGTCATTTTCAAAACTGAAATTAACAAAAACATATCTTAGGTGAAACTATTCCATCAAGGGTGCACACTGTCATCCCTCCTATTCATAATCTTCATAGACAAGATTGCAGCCAGGTTAGGAGTGGTATTGAGACTGATGGGTGTTGGATGAGTCAGCTAGAATGTGTAGACAAAATGGGACAACTTAACTTGTCAGATGGTGATCTGTGACATGCACTTAATAGATTTGTGGCTGAGTGCTGCACAGCAGGAATGAAAATCATTGCTGTGAAGACTGAAACAATTGTTCTCTCAAAGATGCCTGCAAAATCTACTCTACATGTGAATAGAGTTTCACTGAAGTAGGGGCCTTGTTCATGAGTGATTTAAGGCTGGTTGGTTGAATTGCAAGAGCTGGTGTAGTATTGAGCCAGCTTCAGCATCCAGTTCAGAAAAAGGGAGATAGGTGTCAAAGCCAAATTTGCTATCTTCAATTTAGTATTTGTGTCAACCCTTAATTATGATAATTTATTTTGGTTAACGACTGAAATAATATGATTGGGAATACAAACAGTTGAAATGGGGTTCTTCTGAAAGGGATTTAGAGTAATGTTAATTTATGGAGTGCATAACTTGGAGATCAAATTATTGCATCAGGTAGAACTGCAATTTCTCCAAATTGAGAGATTGGGTGAAGAAGAAGAAGAAGAAGAAGAAGAAGAAGAAGAAGAAGAAGAAGAAGAAGAAGAAGAAGAAGAAGAAGAAGAAGAAGAAGAAGAAGAAGAAGAAGAAGAAGAAGACCTTAAGGTGTTCTATGTCACAGGGATTGACCAACCAGCTTTGCTTTAATCAGTATTAAGAAATAATTCCTCACAGCTGATATAAAATTGAAGTGATTTTTGACAGAAAATTTCATTTGGGGAACTGAAGTTAATAGATATTTAAAATTAACATGAATGAAATGTTTATTTCAAGTTTCACCTGATTTTATATATCCAAAGTGTCTTTCTTGCTCACATTTCTCAATACTAGGACATATACCTGAGTTTTAAGGGCATACAATCAACGATTTGGCTCCAGTCCTCATCAAAACTCTGCACACCATTGGTTATGAATAGTTAGGCTGGGAATATATCAACAGCAATTATTCTGCAGCCAGGATAAAAACAGCAAATGCATTTCACATTTGTTATAGTGTATTATGATGTACTTATGTATGTCTGGATGTGTGATTTATAAATGACAATATCTATTTTTTATTAATGATAGCACTAACACAGCATAAAACCTACATAATGGCTGTATCTGGGTTTTGAGAATCACCATATCTTGACCTATTTCTCATATATTGGTGACATGAACATGACATTTTAGTTCCGTCAAGGACTTAGATTTCTTTCTGCAGATGCTGCAATGAAAGAAAAAGAAAAGTCCATGCACACAGAATACTCAGGAAATTCATTTAGATCAAGTAAAATCTGTGTTTGAAGCTCTTTTAACTGAAGAGAGGCCTTGCACTGGACTAAAATCACATTCTGAACAACAGTGACAGGTAACCAAAGAGAACAGGTCCACATCATTGGCTGCCATTGAGTAACAGGTTTTAAATCAGAGTTTTCCTTCTCCTAGAATAGGGGTCTCTCACATTCAGCCACTAGATCAAGTATTTTCATATCTCCACACATACATACATACATACATTAATACTTACATTAATACTTACATATACACAATACATATGTGTATATATGCACACAAACACATTAACACATGATTATGATCAAGTTAGAGCCCTATTATATTTACTGAATAATTCTTTGTGTTTGGTTTGTTAGGATAGTATTCCTAAATCCACGAATCTATGAAGTTTTTGAGACTGTCACTATAAGAATATTAATAAGGTACACTGCATATGTGATCTACAGTGGTCATAAAGGATAATGGGAGTATGAGTAAAATCATAGACGCCGATTTAAAACACTAACCCCAACCCTATACCTAAATATAACCCTTAGACTACTATAACCTTAACCTTAACACTAACCATAAACCTAACTTTAACAGTAACTCAAAAACTAACCTTGACTCTAAACCTAAATATAAACATAATCTTAGCCCTAACACTAACCCTATATATAAACAATATCTTCTGAATACACACTCACCTTTACACACAACATATTACTGCTATATAATGACTAATTCCACTCACTAATTATTGACAACACCAAACCTAAACACTACACATATACATATAAATAGATCTATGTATGGTTTGAGCTTGCAGTTTGGAAAGGCACTATTGCTGAAATTCTGAAATGATTTCCACATTTTCTTTGGAAAATAAAAATTTATATTCTGCTCACATGTATTGTGTACTAGTTCAGTTGTTAGACTTATGCATTGTGTTCTTGAGCAAAATACTTTATTTCGTATTACTATAGTAAACTCAGCTGAGAGTCAGTATCAGAAGTAGCTGGGAGTTAATCCTGTGATAGGCTGGCATCCTATCCAGGCACTTAGTGCCATGGAAACCAGGAATAAGCACTGGCCTGATATACCTTCAGCTTAGAACAGATTTTAATTTAACTTGATATATATGTGTGTGTATTACATGTATGTATGTACATGTGTTTGTTTGTATATAAATAGATAGAAACATATTGATAGAAGTGCGCGCACACACACACGTTTGTTCAATGATGGTAAAGTACAAACAAATTTCATTATACCCAATATTAAATAACTTGCACACAGATAACTGTGTATCTATTCAAGTAAATGTATGTATGTATGTATGCATGTATGTATGTATGTATCCATGTATGTATGTGTGTTTGTATGAAAATATTTATGTGTGTGTGTATTTCTTTGTATGTGTGTGTGTATGTTACCTATATTTAAAGTCATATTTCATTCTTTTTGCCTTTCAGCACTACTTTCTATATCTCAAAAAGACACTAATAACATATCTACTATTTAAACCTAACTTACTCCTTATTCTATACAATCAACTATATAGAAATATCATACATTCAAAACACAATAAACTTAATGCATTTTTAACGTACATTATATTGGAAGCTATGTAGCATTAGAGATATATATTTTTTACTGTTCTATTTATTCTGAAATTCAAACATATACCATACTCTACATTTCTTCATAATCATATATCCATTTGTATACAATGCAATACAGTACAATGACCACCAGTTCCTTCCAACAGCATTGCACACAAGCAATACATTTTTCTCTCACTTTGTAATTAAGAACCATTAAAGATCGATGCCTCATTTTTTTTTTCTTCAGCTGACATCAGTTTTATTAATTCCAAGTTGTCACTGCTACAACAGCCATTAGTTTTAAATCAATAAACTTCACTGAAATTTTTTAAATTCTTTCTATTTTTCTACAATTTTGCTTTTTTAAAATCTCTTATATTTCAATTTATTTTATTTTTCTCATATTATTGCTGTATTTGTTATATTTCCTTTTTACTTTTGCTTCCTTTTGTAGGAAATGATTCTTCAACCTAGTTGGTGGCTGGCCACCAATTTTCTTTTAATCTTTTTTCTATATTTCTCTGGATAAATTACATTTTGCTTCCTGTTGCTGTTACAGTATGGTTTTCTTTTATTATTATTGATGTGTTTGTTATTCCATAGATACATACACAAACACACCAGCAGATAGAGACTTATACACGAGTCCCTTTATCAATTAAGTTGAAGGCCAAATAGAACATTATACTTTCATTTTGTATTTAAAATCAAGTAAGATTTGTAGTGCTCAACCTCCTGTAAGCAATATTCCAATGTGAGAGCATTTAAGCAATAGAAGAAACCTGATAGAAATAGCAACCAAATCCTCTCAAATCACACTATGTTATCTTTTAAAAAAAGGATACATAAAAGATACACAGAAATTCCAAACGTACAATATTGTAATACTTATAATGATATGTCAGTTTTATCAGGGCTGACTTGGTAATAAATAACAACAATAATGTCTAGATAGAAAGACTGTGACAATTATATCTGCATATGCACCACATTGAGGACTACCAGATGTACTAAAAGACGATTTTTATGAATCCCTAATACAGACTACTTCTCTAGTAAATGACAAGGAGCTATTAATCATAGCAGGAGACTTTAATGGATACCTTGGACATGAGATGTAGTGGGACCTCAGGTTGGTTAGCTAAAAACGTAGGTTTTACTTGGGGTCGTTTCACAGAGGGCAGTAAGTAACAAACCCTCACAGGAAACAAATGCTATCAAATTCTTGGAAGGTTCTGTAGAAATAGTTGACAGCTTCTTTTACCTGGGTGACCAAATTAGCAGTGCAGTTAGGTGTTCTGAAAGTAACATAGCCAGGGAGAGAACGGGATGTAAAAGGTTCAGGAAACTTCTACTACTGCTAGCTACAAAAAGTTTTTCCTTTAAAATGAAAGGCAAATTATATGATGCATATATATGAACAGTAGTATGACATTGTAGTGAAACCTGGGCGATATGTGCAAATGACCTGCAAAGATTGAAAAGAAATGAAGCTTGCATGCTATGATGGATGTGTACTAGTATTAAACATGAACAGCAAGCATAAAGGAACTGAGAGAGTGACTGGTCATAAGAGGTATCAGATGCAGTGTTCAAAGAAGAATGCATTTCTATGGATATGTGATGCATATGAAGGATGACAGCTGTATTAAACAAATGTAGGGTCCTCAAAGTTGATGGAAGCTATGGAGTAGGAATACCCAGGAAGACTTGAGATGAGGTGATAAAAGCTGACATTGCACAATTACACATTTCAAAGTTGATGACACAGGATTGAGATCCTTGGCATTTGCAGTAGTACCGAGGACCTGCCTTCTCATGTGCACAGGTTGAAGTATGCATCTAGTATTCATTACTCTCCCTTACCTCCTCTTTCCATACATCTCCAATGCTCTAACATCCCCCTTGATCCACCCTCATCTGATAAGTGCACCACTCTATAACTACCTCTCTAATTTCCATGCAACTGCCCCACGCCAGTCCACACTGTAAAGTGTTCATGTAGATGTCATGACAAAAAGCACCCAGTTCACTGTAAAATGGTAATGTTGGTGGCACAACAAAAAGCACCCAGTCCAAACTGTAAAGTGGTCAATTTGGTGCCACAGTAGAAGCCACCCAGTCCACACTATATATGTGGTTGGTGTTCGGAAGGGCATTTATCCATAAAAACCAAGCCAAAATTGGTCCAGTTTAAGCAGAAGACAGTCATCTGCTCCAGGTTGGCTCGCATTTGGACAACTTGTCTAACCCATGGTAACATTAAAAAATGGACATTAAACTGTGAGGATGATGATGAGGATGATGATAAGTATTTTAAGTATCAACATAAAGCATGCTGATTGACAAATAGACCAGTACCCTATGAACACAGATGCTGTGTAGACATTAAACAACTCTCTTGCTAACACAAGAGGAATGTTTCAGCATTAATTGAAAACATTGTCACTTGTAATATTACCGTTACGTTATGCTGTTAGAGCTCAACAATTTACAATAACCCTTAACACATTTCAGTGTATTTTGAGACAATGGATGACTGGCCAAGATCGGTGAGTGGAAAATAGCTTTAAGCATAGTAGGTTATTTACATGTGACAGTATAAAGGTTTCTTTTACTCTTTTATTCTGGTAATAGTTTCAATCATAAATCATGCTGGTACAATAACTATAAAGACTTTAGTACATTATATCTTTAGCTCACACTAGCATGAACCTTGTGAGACAAATAAATTTAATTTATGCACATTCACACATACACACAGGCATATATATATATATAGACTCACACACACACACACACACATATATATATATATATATATATATATATATATATATATATATATGTGTGTGTGTGTGTGTGTGTGTGTGTGTGAAAGAGAGAGAGTGTGTGTGTTAATGTGATTACTGCTATTTGATTAGCTGCTTAAGTGCAACAAATACATAAATAAAAATCTTTCCTGTACAGGTGTAGGATTAAATGTCTGTCAGGGAATATAGTGTAAAAGATTGTTTCCTTAAATTTCTTCCAGTAGCAGGATCATTATCATAATATTGTTTCTACTTTTGGCAAAAGGCCAGCAATTATCCCAGTGCATTGCTGGTGCTTTATTTTATCGACCCCATAAAGATGAAAGGCAAAGTTAACCTTGGCAGGATCATTATCATAATATTAACGATAGCATTGATAATGATAACAGGAGAGATGATAATGACAATGATATCACCATTATCATTTCCCTCATTATCAGGGCAGTGCATTGTTAGTATCGGTATTTAGTTATGACATCTTAAATTCTGAGTTCAAATTGTGGCAAAGTCAACTTTGCCTTTCATCTTTCTGGGGTTGATAAAATAAAGTACTGGTTAAGTACTGAGGTTGATATAATTGACTTTCTCTTTCCCTCAAATTAATGGCCTGGTGCCAATGTTAAAATGAATTATTCTTTTCATTCCTTTTCACTTCACCTCTCCTTCCTCCTCCTCTGCTTTCTGTACCTATGCCATCACCTCCCCATCATCATTTCAGTGTTGCTGTCATGGCAGAACATCTACTGACAATTTGATGTTCTTCAAATAATGGTGGGGCTTTCAGTGATGAAGGCAATGATAACAACAAAGACTGTAAGAAACAAAACTGCCTGCTCCAAAGCTAAAATCTAGTGAATCAACTGATATAATGCCAAAAGTGAAACTAATTACCTTTTTATACATAAAAATATCTAAAAAGAAAACAGAAAAACATTATGAGAAATGTTGATGACAATACGTATCAGATGATGTTTAATATAATACCATAGATAGAATATTTTTTAAAGAAAAACAACAGCAATAACATCATCAAGCTTACAAAAATATCTAAGTAAATTAACCTCGAGTTAGAAGCTTCAACACATATCTTCTTTTAATATGAAAATAGTCTAACAAATTGTGGATAAAGTTGACAGCATCACCCTTGGGACTCGAAGTCCCATGGGCAATGCTGTCAACTTCTTTTCCATCCAGGGTCTTTTTTGCCCAATTTGTTAGACTATCTTCACAGTAAAAAACAAATATGTGCATTGAAACTTCTAACTCTTGGTTAATTTTCAATAAATTATAACCACTCAACGTTTCTAAAAATAGATCATCTAATGTTAAAATATATACAACGCAAATATTTTAAATAATGAAAAATTGTAAATAGATTTTGTAATGATTTACTTGATATTCAAATGTAGAAGTGAATACTTAATAACAACCATGTCATGTCATACTATATGAATAAATTCTGAACATAATTAAGTATATATGTATAGGTCATAAAAAATCAGGAATTTCCATGGTGCAGTAATAGCTGTGTGTTTAAGAACTTCTCTTCACAACCATGTGTTTTTGAAAGTTCACTCCTTTAAAGGTACCAAAGAGACAGGTGAGGATGTTAAACCATGTGAATAACTATGTGGACCTCTCCCACCAAATAGGCCAAAGCATACAGCACTCAACATCAAACCAATTGAGTGAAAGCCGGAGGTAACCTTCTCTCTAGTTAAGTAACATCATGTTGTCTGTAAATTCCAGCCGACTTATTTTACACCAGCCAGTCATAATACGACTTCAAATTTGGCTCCACATGTCAATCCTGTTCATGAAAATAATGAACAGGAAAGGTGCCAATGTGCAACCCTGCCAGAGTCTGACACTCAAATGGTTTTTATTTAGCACCATTTATCCGAACACAATTACTTGGGCATTCTATTTTATTTTATTTTTACTTTTAGTGATTTTAGATCTTGGACTGTGAGCCTACTTTCAAACGTTTTAGTCAATCATATAAAACCCCATAAGTAAATTGATCTTATACTTACATTGATTTCTATTCATCTCTGCACAATAAATAGCGAAGGTCTTTTTTTTTAGTGGGCATTGCCATAAAGAGAATTGACTCAATCTTCCACTTTGACACCAATATACCCAAATACATGCACATGCATACACCTATACACATATGCTCATACACATGTACGTTTATAACAAAATTCTGCAGTTACCACCTACATTTCACTCACAAGTCTAAAGTAGAAAACATTTGTTGATTGTGCCACATAGGGGGATGGAACCTAGAACCATTTGACTTTAAAATGAACTTATTAATCGTACAGCTATGCCAGCACATGCCTATGACTGTTTTTAGCCAACATCTTTTACAATATATTTTGACATCTCGAACTGATAGAAAGAGAAAAACTAGAATATTTTTATATTTTCTTTTCCATGCCTTTTTATCTTCTGTTGCATTAACAAGTTTTGTTTCTTTCAATATTCTTGGAAATAACTATATACATATACACTTTTTGTTTCTTTTTTATTATCTTGTTATTTATTGATTCTAATCTCAAGTACCTTTTCAGAAAGCTTTGACAAGGGAATTTCCAATTGCTATTAAATCCATACCAATTGACGTTATACACTTTCTGTCATGAACCATAGATTCTGATTGCCTGTAAACCAGCTTTCCTAACATTAAAATTTCTCATCCCCAGGCATTTATTTACAAGATAATTATACTTATTCAGGGTTGATTGAATTGGTTGATGGCATTCTTTATTATTATCTGTTTAGGAAACAACTCAAGAGATCTTAAAACACAATGATGAATGTTGGTAGCTTAAGATTATTTATTAGGTATTTTCATAAAGTCACAATTGACTGAGTTGCTTTAATAACTAAAGAGTAAACAGTTCTAATCCAGAAACTGGCAGTGTATGATATCTCTAGCAAAGATACTTATAATAATTGTTTCTACTATAAGCACAAGGCCAGCAATTTGAAGGGGAGGGGAAAGTCGATTAAATCAACCCCAGTGCATTACTGGTGCTTTATTTTATCAACCCTGTAAGGATGAAACCAAAGCTAACCTCAGCAGGATTTGAACTCTATGCCACTAAGCATGTTGTCCAACACTCTACCAATTCTACTAATCCAATAATTGTGAAGGCATATGACATAGTGGTTAGGGTGTTCAGCTCATGATCATGAGGTCATGAATTCTATTTCTGATGATAGTATGTTTTGTCCCTGAGAAAGACACTTTATTTCATGCTGCCTTAGTCCATTCAACTGGAAAATAAAATAGTTGCATTATAATACAAAATGGCCAGCCTTGTTATGTCACATTGAATTTCTCTGGGAATTGCATTAAGGGCCTATGTGCACATGTGCAAGTGGAATACTCAGCCAGCTGCAAGTTAATTTCATGAGTAGGTTGTTTTGTTGATAAACAAACTAGAACACTTTGTTTGAACTAATAGAGATCCAACACTGTGACTGTTGTTGCTACATCATTCAGCTAATGAAATTGTTATTGCTGCTATTTTTGTTTTACTTTAGATTAACTTTGGATGAGTAAACCTATTATCAGAGTGATTTGTTTTGTTTTTTAAATAGTATGGTGCAGTTTTAGGGAATTTGGCAGCTATTTCTAATTGTTGTTCTCTGTTACCTGATACCATGAAAATAATATATATACATTTCATATCCTAGTGGCTACAAAGTACAATTTGCAATCGTGTGTGCTGAGGTTTGGTCCCATTGTATGGCATTTTGGGCAATTTTCTTTTAATATAACCTCAAGAAAGAAGATGAGTTTTCTGTTCCAGTTTTTAAAAATAGATTTTTGAATGGTAAACCATGGATTAACAACAGCTCATGATTGTTACTTTATTTTATTTCTCTTTCATACTTTCATTGTCCCTGCATCCATGTTTGCTTTAAATAAGTACACATAATAAATTCCATTTTACTCTTTTTCTAACATGCTTTAGATATTTAAATTATATCTAATGAACTTCTCTCAAGATCCATATCTAAGAGCTATAAAGTGTATCAAATATCAATAGTTTCAAAAGATAGAGATATTTTCGAAATAAAATCATTGTCTCTCACCAGAGACATTCTACAATAATTTGTTTAGTGGAAGTGATGGTGAACAAAACTAAAATTATTTTAATTTTACAATTAAACATTTATATATTTCTTGTTCCTTGATATTTGTTTCTTTTTTTCAGGCTGTCTTTTTATGTTATTGAATTTCATTTTCATTTTATGTGGGGGCTTGTGTGTATTGGCTGTTAGTCTCTATGTATGTATGAATGTAAGTATATATGTATGTATGTATATATGTATGTATATGTGTATATGTATGTGAGTGTGTGTGTGTGTGTGTAGGGGGGGGGGGGTAGTGTGTATATGTAAATGTGTGTTTCTTTTGGCTTATGTACAAATGTGTATAAGTAGATGTTACTGTGTGTTTATATGTGTGTACGTAAGTCAGTATTAGTGTGTTTATGTGTATGTGCAGATATGTGTTAAATTATCAACAAAATAATACTGAGTGATCAAATATAATGTTGATATGCCTTATTTTATCTTTATTTTTTTTTTTTTTTTGTACTTCTCATGATTATTATCAGACAATTAAAAATTGTAATTTTTAATTTCTCAGTTGGTCAATTTAGTTATATTGGTATTTATATAACATTTTATGTTTGGTTCTTTTTAACATTTTTTATGTATAAATATTAAATACTTTTAAAAACGTCTGTGGTTATGGTGTTAGACTATATAATCATATAGTCGTGGGTGTGATTCCTAGACTTTTCAGTGCATTGTATTCTTGAGTAGGATGCTTAATTTCATATTATTCCAGTCTATTACACTGGAAAAGTGTTTGGTCTAGGTGCAGGGTCTTTTCGTGAAAAGACTGGCGATTGTAACATTAAATTGAAATGCCACTTCCAGCCCAGCTGCATATGTCAAACCTGTTCATCAAGATTATAAACAGGAGTCTAACTCCCACATTGAAGTATTTCAATTTAGCACAATTTATCCAAACATAAAAACTAGGGGATTCTTATAAAGACATCAGGACAATATGAAGCTGTCAATCAATCACATGCTCCTGCAAAACCTTTTAAGGCAGGGCACATGGAAAATAGTTGTATGCATTTTTGTGGTCTAAGAAGAAATTATATACACCTTTTTTTGTAGTACTCCCACGATGTCTCAATGATCAGCCCTTACAGTCAGTATATGGATGGTTGTGCTGCATCTGGGGTAACAACTACATTATTCATCGACTGGCTTTAGTTCAACAGTCTCCCTAAATCTTTTTTGTGACACATCGAGTTTAGACTTTACTGGGGAGGCTTTACAATGAGATCACCTATGTTTGGAGTAATCTCTCTTGTCACCCCTTTTGGAAATTAAGATTATCACTCCCGATTGCCATTGCTTAGGTGACATTCCAGAGATCCATACCACCAAGTAGACATGAGTCAGCCAGAGAGTATCTTCTCTATTTAAGGCTTTTAACATCTCAGGCCGAATTTCATCCTCCCCAGTAGCTTTGCAACATTTAACCATTTTAATTGCTCTTCTGATCTCAGCCTCTGAGAGATTAGTCATTACTCCCAGACACACCTCATTTGCATCAAAAGTTGCTGTTATGATCGGGTTTAAAAAATCAGCAACATATTCTTTCCACCTTGCAAGGATGCACCTCTCTGAAGAGAAGTTTCTGATCGCAGATGTGGAGGAGGACCTTTTATTACAAAGTTGGCAGATGATCTACTAGAACTCTTTATTTGCTGATCTGAAGTCAGATTCCAGCTTAAAACCAACCTCCTCTCATGTCACTACTTTGGATGCTTTTACTGTCTCTGCTTCAACTTTTCAGGCCTGCATTTACAACAAGTACAAGAAGGAGGATTTATTTCCAAGCCAAACTTTGTAGACCTCTATCTTTGCTTGGATGGCATTTAGACATCTTGATTGAACCAAGAGGTTATCCTGCCACCCAGTGCAACAAGCAGCTTTTACCCACAGCATTTAACAGCTGAAGTAGAAATTGCCAAACTAAACAGTTTTCACTCCATTTCAATGAGGGAGTTCTCTGAAGCTGGATGCAATAGTATCTGTATACTTCATCCTGACTTCCTTATCAACCTGTGCTTTCCATTTTATTCTGTAGGTTGACTTGTACCTGCCTGTCAGTTTTATGAAATTCTCTTGCTTTAGGTAGTTTCAAGTTAAAGATACCTATATGGTCATCAGTTGACAGCTCAGCCACTCTCTTCACACGGACATCTAGTACAGAATCAAAGAGATCAGAGACAATAACAAAATCAATTATTTATCTCTGATCCTGATTCTACTGAAAGCAAGAATTTTGTTTCTGCGCTCGGAAAAAGTGTTCATAATAGAAAGCCTATTACTAGAACAGAAGTCTAATAGGGGCTCTCCATTTGTATTTAGACTGGGATTACTATCCCTCCCAATCACTCCTTTCCATGTCAGGTGGTCAGTGCCAGCATATGCATTGAAGTCTCCCATTAGGACATACAACTCAGTCTTAGCTACATCTAACTACATCTAACTTCATCAAGGAAAGATCTGTATTCAGTCTCTTTATTTGGTGCATAACCTTTCACCACCAATAGAGACCTATCTTTCAACCTAAGCTTCAAGTGGTAAATCCATGCTAATGGGATCCAGTCCATAGCATGCTCTGACAGCCAGGGCTTGTGAGTATCCCCTTTTCCACCTTTGCAGTCATGTCTGGCTCTATACCTGAATAGTGGAATTTCCATCATCCGTCGAAAGAACTTTGTTGAGGAAACCCTGACTACATCTAGCCAGCAGTATCTAGCTTCCTTCAATAATTAATGTACCTTATCTGTAAGGGTTTTAATGTTCCATGTTCCAATGGTTATGGTTTGCTCCTATTTGAACCTCTTTGAGGTCTATGGACACACCATCTTTGTGTGCCCAACCCACACTTCCCAGGACAGGTTGCAGGTCCACTGCCAGTTTTTACAACAAGATATGGAGGCTTTAATATATTTTTAAAACAGGCCATTCTACCTAAGGCCTGATCACATTCCTTGTTAACCCACATGAAGAACGATGCAGTATAACTGCCTTTGTTGTTTCTAGCCATATTGGTGATGTTGGCAAGCACCTCCAATTGTAGAAACAATGACAAAAGGGTTTAGAGGACCATTTAGTCATTACGTGACAACCACTCTAGTTGGTACCATGAAAAATACTCTCAGTACAATCTGTAAGGTGGGGTGTTGATAAGAAAGCTGTAGAAACTATACCAAAATGGTTGAGAAAATTCTTCACCGGTGCCAAGGATACAATAACCTTTGCACCAAGTACATTCAGTAAAGTGGTTGGCTGGACGAAGGGTGTCCAGTCATAGAGAATGTGCCAAACATAGGTTCAAATGGATACTTCTCTTGTGCCAAAGATATAATAACCACCCTTGTGTTAGTGCTATAGTATGCAGAAGTATACATAAGGGAGATGAATCCTCCAGCTAGTCTGAAAATAATTTCATATTTAACCAGATATTTGTGATCAGTGGTTCTTAAACTTTAATATTAGTAACCCCAAATATGTTATGACTTTAAGATGGCCAGAAATTGAAATAAAAATTATTTTCATGAAAAAAAAATTGCATTCATCGTATCCACTATACATCCTTTATGGTCAGTAGTAGAGTAAGGAGGCAGCATTGAAATAAGGAAAAAATTAAGGAGGTAATATTAAATTAAAGGAAAAAAAGCTGTTTTCGTACAGTGAAATAGGAAAATGACAAAAGTTTTTTCCCCATAAACTTTCTAAATATTGAAAATGAATTTTATTGTTTGAAAACTGCATTGGAAATTTAAATTAAATAATTTCACAATTAATGTGATTTATTGAATTTTATATTTTAGGCAATATCTTTAATTAGAAATAGGGTAACAAAAGAGATAATATTATATATACATTATTTCATACCAAGATTTAGTAATTAATATTAATTAGAAAATAACTGGGTTCATAAGTCTCAGTCTCTATACAAGCTATGTAATCCTTTTGTCATGAATTGAATTTCAACTTTGAGATTACTAAGGTGGCTACAGCAGAATTGCCTTGTTAACCTTGCTTAAATAAGTGTAATAATTGTCAGAAGGAATAAATAAATGTCAAATAAAGCCAGCCATATATATTTATCAGAATACCATTGATGCATGCATTGCAGAAAAAAACTTAACTTCCTTCCTAATAAAAGCTGTTTTTCATCTTTTCATAACATATTTCCTTTAAATATATACATTTTATGAAAGCAATCTCTTTTGCATGTAAACAAAAAATATACAATATTAATATGTGTTATACTTGGAACATAAAAAAGAAATAAAGACAAGAAATGATAAACTAACTTATAGCTATTCTTGCTATTCATAGTTTATTGAAATTTTAACTGCAATTTTCTGTTCATTACTTGGAAAAGAAAAATCAAATGATAAATACATTTCTAGCATTTATAAAATACTTTGTATACTCATATATATATTTGGCAGAAAAACCCCACCACATAATCCATTATGCAACTTATTTACTAGACCTACAAAACCTTAATTTTGAATCAATTACTGAACCAATATTGTTGTTTTTAAAATGGAGCTGTGACATATTTACCAATACAATTAATGCATGAGCATATATCATACTTTGATGCCGCAGAAACAAGCTCGTAATACTACCAGTAACACATCTTGAAAAAAAACAAAAAAGCTTTTAAACAAAAATAAAACTTTCACAAATTATTTCTGAAGCCACAGAAAAACATAATTGATAACTCTACTTTGGATCATAACACTGAGTTTAAATATCACTGGTTTATATGGATATTTACTGTTGGATCATTCATTCAAATTTTAGAATGTTTGTTTGAATATAACTTTTGATATAACTCTTCATTGTGAAAAGGTTATCCAGAAGTGAATAAATTGGGATACAATTTTATGATTAAGGGACACCAATCAGTAAAGGCAGACACGAGTTTGTCAATTGGGGACTGCCAGCTTATTATTAAGATGTTGAAGTAGTGATATAATCACATACTCTCCTTTGGACTATTTCAAATTTATTTAACAGAAGTTGGGAAATTAGGTTCACTTAATTTAAAACTGATTAACAAAATTATTTGATTATTCAAGCAAATGTTTAAAAAATATTTTCAGACTTTTCCCTCAACATTTTCTGTTTCATTACATAACAACTATTGTAGATAGTGGAATGGCAGAATCATTAGAGCATAGGACATAATACCTAGCAGTATCTGTTCTCGCATTTTGCTTTCTTAGTTCAAATCCTGCCAGGGTCAACCTTATCATCTATCTTTTCAAGGTGAATAGAGTTTAGCAAAAATGTTTTGAGTTTTCGTTTGAATGTCTGTGTTTGGTTTGATCAATGGTCAATGACATGGCGTTCAGTTATTGAATGGTTGAAGAGATTGATGTTGTTGGAATCAAGTTGATGAGGGGACAAATTGATTACCTCAAAGCCTTGGGATAGTCCAAAAAAGAAACAAATCTAAGAATATATATGTTTATTTCTTACCATGTGACAAACAATAACAGACATGAGAATATTTAATAGCATGAAATAACAATGTGTATTCATTAATACATTGGTGAAATGTAAAGTTTGCAGAGAAGAGCATTTTGTTGTAATGTATATGTATTTAGGTGAGTTTGAATGTGTAATTCCAATGTATTACAGAGAGACAGAGTGAATGTGTGAAAATAGAGAGGTAGCACAACTAACCTGGTGACATGGCCTGGCTGTAGCAGTGCCATAATAACCAGCACTGCTACAGCTGACATTATCAAAGTCTAAGCAAGGTGAGAAAGATGGAATGTGTAGGTGTCAGTCTAGTTATTTTCATCTGGACTGTGAATAAAGTATATGACACAAAAAATGCAATGCCACATGACATCTTTGATCCACAGCAAATTTAACCCGGAGATAATATTGGCAACAAAAATAAAGTACTTGTCCAGGGTCATGGATTAGGAGAATTGTTAGTGTAATGGACATTATTTGCTGTGGCTTTTGTATTCTGAATTCAAATCCCACAGGGGCTTACTCAAGTAACACACTTTATCTGTTTCCCAATTTAACACTACCAGCTTGCCTTTGGGTGTGTTTAGTGCAGTTAACTCAGTCACAAGCAATTGGACCAGTTCTCCAGTTTAAATATGTGTATCTTCCTCCATCATTCCCTTCCATAAGTTTCAGAAGCTGTAGCAGGGGTTATGGGCACTACCCTTCTTTCCTTTACCAGTAAAAAATATATAACAGCCAGGATTTTGAGGTTTGAATACTATAAAAATTCTCCCGCACATGCTTTAAAAGTTATCACACAAATGCACAGAAGTCTCTTTATTTTGTCTCTCCCTGTGGCAATTACTATCAAACACACAGACACAAACAGCCTTGGGAAGCAACAGAAGAAGCAGCAGCTGAAAGTTAACTGATTTCCTCTTCAGAGTTCACTGTTGTGTAAATGTACGTTTGAATCAAATACACAAATATTACAGTCAAAAGGTGCAAGTGATGATTGACATCATACATGAATGTAAGCTGGAGAGTTTTGTCTCAGAATCATAAAGATAAAGGGAATTGTGTATACTTTGATGAAGATAGCTAGCTAGTAAGCTAATATATTTTACTTTATATGATAGTACATTAGAATGGATTCCCAATACAAAGTATTTAACATAGGCACCTGTGAATAAATAACCAAAAGCATAGAATGGGAAATGAATTATGAGTTCAAGTTATCAGCAATCAACTAGATTGGTCTCTTGGCAAAATACATAATTCTATGTAAAGAAAACTACCCTACTGGTAAAAATATAATTTTATATATTGGATTGAAGCATGCGATTTTGTGTTTGGCAGGTACTTGGGTGCTTCAAAAGCATAGTAGCCAGAGTAAGAACAGAGTTTAAAACGTTGAAAGTTTAATGCTGAATGGCAGAGAGACACAGGCGTTACATACAGAAAATTTACAAAGGATTGAAAGAAAGGAGGCTAACATGCTCACCTGTATGTGTAATGTGTCAGATTGCATGAATGACAAAGTAGAGGTGACTTGAAAGAAAAAATAGGCTTATGGAGAATCAGATGCAAAGTGCAAAGGGGAAGATTGCACTGGTGGAGGAACATCATGCACATGAATGATGATAATCAAGTGAAGAGGTCTCAGGAATTTCAGAGAAAGAAGAAAGAAAATAGGATGTCCAAAGAAAACGTAAGTAGAAGTGATGAGAGGTTGCCTCAAACCATTAAATAACACCGAGGAGAAAACAAAAGAACACAACAAATAGAAGAAAGCTATGCAAGAGAAGACTTGTCCAACCCATGCAAGCACAAAAAGGCAGATGTAAAAATGATGATGACTTATAGAGAAGATAAATTAATTAATTCTATATAAGAAAATATTTCTAGTATTCCTTCAAAATAATATTGGGTTTGTGCTGGGTCTAATAATTATAATTGAACTGACCATGATTTTGACCTGTTTGTATTTCATAAGATTTGTTTCTGTTATAACTACATTACTGTAAATCTAGAGTACATCTAGAATTAATAAATTAATTTGTTGTACAGTGTGCCAGATTGTGTTCTATATACAATAAATACCATATCTGCACAACCAGTTGATTTCCCCTGAAAATTGATGGATATACAAACTGGATATATACAAATGTTTGGCTGATGGAAAATACATATAATAAGTATTTATTGCCCACACGCTCACTGAACAAAAGAAAAACAGTAAAGAAGTAAAATTAATAATAAAGACAATAAACATGAAATTTCCAACTGATCTGTCTTACATTAGCATATAATGCTGAATTTAATTTATTTTATAGTCAAACCTTGCACTATTGTGGCAGTGTTTTTGTTATCCATGCCAGCATAGAAAAACAGATATAAAATGTTAATGATGATTATAATGAAGATAATCAGGATGATAATAATGACAATGATGATGTAATACTGTGAAGACTACAATATACTCAAAATAAATCTACCTACAATCAATGAAGGGTATGTTTTTCATAGAAGGGAAATGAAGTCAAGATTCTGGTTCAAGAATATGCTGGATGCATTTATCATGCCATCATAATTTGAAAGGTTATTATAGGCTCAGGAACACTAATGAATTCCCTTAGCCCTATGTTGTCTTTACTCATTCAGCTATAACTTTACACGTTGCACTTGGTACATTTTATTGTGGCACCAGCATTAGTGAAACTACCTTGAATCTCTCGAGATGAAAGTATACTTATTGCGCAACACTATTTCTCATAGACTAATACATTTCCTTTAATACGATTTGATGAATAAGAACATTGAAGGAATCCTGATTCAGATTTGAGAGTGCATGAGAGTAAAATTTATAAATTTTTCAAAAATACGTTAAAAGAAATAATATTTTGCTAAATTCAATAAATTTCTACTTTTTATTATCATAGCAGTATACCAGAGTGGAAACATACTTGCTATTATTTTCCATACATATATCTGCATGATTTACTTTAAAATTTCTTGCCTCTAGCATCATGTCTCTTTCATAGCAGGAGTAATCAGAAAAGCTTGCTTTCAAAACCAAATATGTTACAAGATTTCAAAAGTAATAAACAAATATATTGATACCTAAAAGAATTTTCAGGTCTAAGTTAAGGAATAGCAGAATTATAATGAAAATTATTCACAATGAAGAGAACTATAACGTTCATATGTGAAGACTGTTAGGCTGAAATGACAAAGAGAACATCAACATTGAAGAATTATAAAAAAATTAATCATGTATAATCAATGCTTTAGAATCTCAACTTTCAGAACGCAAAAATAAATTTCAGAGCAACGAAACTCCTGGAATCAAATGAACTAGGGTGAAATGTATTAAAATGCTAATTTCATAACACACACTGACACATATACCTAAATGCAGGTGTTAAATTGTTTTCAATTTGTAGTAAAGTTATTTTGTGAGTTGAAGTATTTGAAGATACAACAGTGTGAGTATACACTGTGTGTGAATAAGTGTGTTTGGGGGGGGGGGGGGGTTTGAATGCGTGTGTGTGTATATATATATTGATAGAAATTATTCTACAGGATTAGAAATGTTTCATTTCTATGAAGTCATGTGGTATGTCTCTATTCGAACGCCTAAGCATTTGTGTTTGGGTAAATAGTGCTAAATCAAAGCCATTCAACATGGAAATCAGATTTTATCAAGGGTGCATACTGTCACCTCTCCTGCTTATTATTTTCATGAACAGAATTGACATGCACAGTTAGATTGGAAGTGGTATCATGACTGGCAAGTGTAGAATCAGTCAGCTGGAATTTGCAGATGACATGGTTTGACAGAAGGTAATTTCCAACTTGGACTTAGAGGTTTTATACGGAGTACTGCATGTCTGGAATGAAAATCAGTGCAGTGAAAACTGAGACCCTTGTCCTCTCTAGGAACCCTGCACAGTGCATTCTACCTGTGAATGGAGTTCCACTGAAGCAGGTGGAGAAGTTCAAGTATCTCAGGGTCGTGATGGAAAGCAGGAGGTTGAATGAAGTGCAAGAATTGCAGGAGCTGGTGCAGTAATGTGCTAGCTTCAGCATTTGTGAATCAGAAGATGGAAAGTAGGTTAAAAACGAAATTCACTATCTTGATTTTGGTTATGTGCCAACCCTTTCCTATGTACGTTTATTTTGGGTAATGACCGAAAGCATTTGATTGTGAATACAAGCAGCCAAAATGGGGTTCCTCACAAGGGTCTATGGATTAAGGTTACTTGATAGATTGTGTAGCTCAGAGAGCCATTCCAGACAGAGCCACTACTTCTCCGAATTGAAAGATCACAGATCTGATACTATGTACATGTGGTTAGAATGTATCAGGAAAGAATTGCTGGATAGCTTTTATGGGCAAAACCAACCGGCAGGAGACGCAGGTGTAGACCCTGAGCAAAATGATTGGATAAAATACATGAGCTTGGCTGGTCTTGCATGGGGATCCAGCCAGATTAGTTGGAGATGGTTGCTTCTGACAGGGTCCACTGGAAGAAGTTTTTCAGGACTCTTCTGCCATGACCCTCTCAGGAAGAAGAAGAAGAAGAAGAAGAAGAAGAAGAAGAAGAAGAAGAAGAAGAAGAAGAAGAAGAAGAAACCATATAAATGTATATATACATACACTCACCCCCCCCCCCACGCATATTTGTCCATAAATACACATATATATATACACACGCACCCATACATATATACATACTGATACGCATGCACTCACATTCTTTGGAGATCATAGTCATCACCATCATCATTTTACGTCCGCTTTTCCCTGCTTGCAAAGGTGGGACGAGTCCTATTCAGCACAGCATCTCTCCATTTGTCACGGTTCTTCGTCATCTCCACCGTGAACTTCAGCAATCTGAGGTCTGCTCTCACCACCTCCGCCCATGTTTTTCGTGGTCTTCCTCTACGGCGTCTTCCTTCAACTGGCATTTCTTGGCACTTCTTTACCTAGCGGTCATCCTCCATGTGCACCACATACCCATACCATCGCAATCTTCTCTCTCACACACTACAACTTATCCCTCTTAAACACAGTTTCTCTCTCAATACATCCATGCTCAGTCGTTTACGTACATTGACATTGCACATCCAACGGAGCATATTCTGTACGATTATGATTTATGACTGGGGACTTGTCTAAGGTACTTTTAGCAAGCTCTAAACTAAATACAGAGGGTTGGGGAGTAGTGGGTAGTTTATCACTCCCCGAATTCCATGCCTGTGAACAAGTGTTAAGATTAACTGGTGATTCTGAATAGAAGAAATTATTTATATTTACATCTGGACTTCACAAGTATCATTATGATATGTATACTCCATATAAAAAGTTTAAAGTCTGTTTTAAGGCAGAAGGTTCATTTGGCTGGTGTTTATCCTGGTTTGATGGCGTAAACAACTGAGAGTAGAAGACTCCCCCCTAAACAGGACGGCAGTCCATCACAGGGTTAAACCCCAAGCTATTGCTGGTACTCATTTTCATCTGAGTATATTGGAGCAACGTGAAATGAAGTGTTTTGCTTAAGAACACAACATGCTACACAGGAATAGAACCTACGACATTAAGATCGTAAGTCGAACACCCACGTTGCCTCCACATACTCCATGATGGACTACTAAATTGCATTTCAAAGGACACACATGTTGTTGAGAGCTTGAACTCAACTGCACCAGCATTTACAGATTGGAGTGTTGTATGCACAGCCCACAGTTTATCAATATCTTATCCCAAAGTATATATATATATATATATATATACTTTGGGATAAGATGTTGATCAACCGAGTCCGAGCTGAAGATCTGCATAAGGTGAAACAAAGGTGAAACAATTGTTCTTGGTATGGTGAACTAACTGTTGTGTTACTACTTATATATATATATATATATATATATATATATATATATATATATATATATATATATATATATATAAACATATATAATGAAAAAATAACTGTCATTGCTTATATTAAGTACACCAGTTGAATTTCTTTCCTTTCATTGTGCCATTTTCATTCTTCAAACTTGTTGCATTGAAATCACTACTGATTTCCATTTAAATTTGGCAGTTATCATACCACTAAAAATCAGAAGATGTGGCTATGCCTTAGTAACAAGAAATTTGTGAGAAAGCAGTAAGTATATAATTCCAGATAACAATTGTTGGCAGAAGTGTTTAAAAATTTACAGAATTTTGGCACGAAATGCAATTCATATTTTGTCGCTCCTCACATAACTTTACCTTATCAAATAGCTAATTAAAACTAATTGTGTTAATATGATTGCAAGTAACCTACAATCAAAATATTACAATCAGAAATATCTATTTCTAAGTTTCCTAGATGATATGTTATTATTTCCTCAAATCTAGTTACTCCCACCTTCTCTCTTTCCCTCTCTCAACTAGATGTGTATGCCTGAAAATTTATAATTACACACACACACAAATAGTGGACATTAAAACGGCAATGATATATATATATGCAGGTATGTATGTATATATATATATATATATATATATATATGTGTGTGTGTGTGTGCGTGTGTGTGTGTGTGTGTGTGTGTGTGTGTGTGTGTGTATAGGTAAATTTAATGCTCAAATGTGAATTAATAACTGACCATAACAAGTGTAAAGTAGAGTTTGTAGTATCAAATGCATGGCTACAGAATTATTTTACTGCAAACTACTGGAAAAGAAAGGATATTTATTTGACTCTTTTACAGAATTTCATGACTCACACCAGCTTGGATGAATTAGTTCCTTGTTGGTATTGTTTTTTGTATTTAGTTTACATCCTTATTCTTTTCTGTTTTATTTCTTTTTGCTTACTTTTGACATTTATGTTTTATACTTTTTTATGTATATTCTTGTATTTTGAGGTACACTAACTGTTATCAAATTGCTTTTTTCCATGGGTGTTAAAACATTCCAGCTTTTACCCCTTTTTCAACAGCAGAGTTAGGTGACGAATAGCTCTCTGTGATCTAAGTTTAAATTCCACTAAGTTCAACTCTGCTTTTACCCATCTGTGTTGATAGAATAAAGCTCCTGTTCAGAATGGTGGATTGGCAAAGTAGTTAGAGCATTGAATAAGATACCTTGAAGTATCTGTTTCTGATTTCGAATTCCACTGTTTTCTACATGAGTGGTAAACTTAATCTGTTATCTAGTTTAAAACCACCACCTGGCTATTTGATGACTTTAATGGATACTTTGTTGCCAATATTCAGGTCAGGTATCCGGTTCATGGATACCATTCACCTTTTAACCAGTAGTCTTGGAGATCGTGAAAAGTATCATGGGTGCTGCTTTTCCATCTCTGACTAGAAAGCAGAAACAAAAAACTTCAAGTAAAAGAGAAAATATTTTGTTCAATATTACTTTTGAAATGCTTTCAGATATATTAAATTTTTTTTCACTTCTACTTAATCATGTTTTCTTATTTAATATGCTTGAATTAACTAAATGTTATTTTCGTCATTTAAATTGGAAAGTACTATCCAAATTTGAGCACATATCGGTAGCACAACATGCATTCTTGCTCTTTTATAGCTACTTTTCAACCTGGGCAATACCAGGCATTCCACCAATGTATATATATATATATACATATCATCATCATCATCATTTATATATATATATATGTATGGATATATATATATATATATAGAGAGAGAGAGAGATGGAGAAAGAGATGGAGAGAGAGAGTGTGTGAGAGAGAAAGAAATCTATATGTGATGGTGAGGTATGATGATGTTGATGATGTAGATCAAAAATAAGAAGTTATTTATGAAGTTGATAAAAATAATGGTATATTTTGATGGATGATTCTATTCTGTAGTGCATATGAACATTTAGCAATGAAACATTTAATATAGAAGAATAAATGCAATATAATGGGATACAAAATAAATCATTTAACTGAATATTTAAATGCCATCACACATATGCACACAATAATAGTGATACATATACATACACACATATATATATATATATATATATACACATATTCACATACACATGCACATAATAATAGTTACAAATAATATACATACACTTGTACATATAATAACAGAAACATGCACATGCGCACATACATATACAGATGCAATAATAGACAAACCATTATAGTGATAAGGCTTGAAATAAAAAGGCCTATATATTAAAACTGTTTGATGGTACAATGAACAACAATAAATCTCAAATAACTCAGAAACCCTCAATTTATTAAAAGTTGGAAACTTTCACATGATCTTAATGTAAAATTCTTACTTTTTCTGTAAAGATACATTTTGAACATTGCCACAAATTGCCTCAAATTTTGGATGTTGGAGTCAATTATAGTGGTGGCCCCTTTAACTGTATAATACTGATTTAATCAATTGTTGAAGGCTTACAAGCTAAGTCATTCACAGCAGATTTTGAAATCAACAGGCTTAAAATTTTGAATGGCAAGAGTTTATTGTATTTATTGACCCCCAATTACTGACTGGTATTTATTTAATTTACAAGACAAGCTTTACAGGATTTGAACCGAGAATTCATTATATTGCAAATAATTGATGTTATGTGGAGAAATGTGCAATTTATCAAATATAGATTATTCAAGTATTCTATAATAGATAATGTATAGATTTTCTTGACAGATCTTTTGTTTCATAATAACATAATCGAAACATATATGTCCAATTTGATCTAGGATTGCTCCATCTATTTAATATAATGGGCAGGAGATCAGCCATCTATATATAAATATAGATGGCTGATCTCCTGGCCACAGGAGTACAATTGATTATGAAGGCTGGAATTGGTGATGGCTTGTGATTATCTGCAACTACACACAAACAATGATGATGATGCTAATTATTATAGAAAAATATTATTTTTTGCTATTGAAACAGTGCAATGAATGGAAATTTCCCCTATTTGACTGAATATCCATCAATATATTGCTAATCTCTTTCAATATACCATAGCTAGTTTCATAGTAAAGTGTTATAGCCCTTCAGTCTTCTCTAATTAATTCTGATAATTATTTTATCAATAAAGAAGTCTACAGTACCATCTAGCATGGTGGAATATCAGCCAAATCTCCCTCATATGGCCTACCTTCTTAAAAAGATGAAAAAGACATTGCAAGTTGTTGTTTATGTACTGCACCTGAAACTGAATGGAATAATTCTAGCTAGAATACTTTTGATAAAAAAAACCTGCTTGATCAGGGCTGATCTTGGGTAAGTAACAATGACAGAACAGGGGAAAGCAAAAAGGAAGAGATCCTATACTTATTAGTAGGGTTATCGATTAGACAAACTCAAGCAGACCTATGGTGAAAACATTCCAGATTTGATCATCCTATAATATTGTATATGCAAGCCTACATTGTGAAATGTGTCCTTTCTGTTTTAAGATGGTGGGGTATGGTTTGAAGAAAACCAGATGCTACTTCTAACAGAGCAAATAACCATATAGAGGCATTGGTTTTGCCTCGGGCTTGTAAATTAATACAGGAAAGGGTTATCCCTAATAGCTGGTTTAGCTGTATCATTGGAAATGTCTAAGAGAGTAAATAGATGCATTGGATAGAAGAAACTACAATAGCTTCACACTGACAGTCAATTTTTGAAAGTATTTGAGAGTTTGCTTGATTAAGAAATACTGTAGATATTTATTGGGTGGTAGAATAACATGTATTTTACTTATCTAACTACTGTAAAAGAATGTTTCAAGCAAAGGATTCAAATTTTCAGTTGTCAGTCAGACAAGTAACATTATGTTGCCTGAATATAACAAGGAAAAAAGGTGGCAAATTGAAAGAGCAATTAGGATATCTGGGTAATAATTGTTTCTACTCTAGGCACAAGGCCAGCAAATATTCAGTACATTACTGGTACTTTATTTTATCGACCCCCATAAGGATGGAAGGCAAAGTTAACCTCAGCGGGATTTGAACTCAGACTGTAAAGGGACGTAACTATGCTGCTAATTCACCCTATCTGGGTAATATTGCCTCAGCATTTGTTCTGGCTCACTGTGTTCTGAGTTCAAACACCACCAAAGTCAACTTTGCCTTCAATCCCTTTGAGGTTGATAGATGAATGACTAATCCAGTACAAGCGTTGATTCTCCCACACACTCTTTCTCCCTTTGGAAGAAATTGGCTGTGTTCTGACCAGGAGTATGTTGGTCACTGCGAGGTTTAAAATGTCCATGGCATGCTGCATGGCACTCCTATATTTCCACCAGCAGTTAAATGCCTTTTATCTACTAACACAGGAATGGGTCAGTTGATATATATGGAATAATCATTTAAATGGTAAATAGAAAGTGTAGTGGATAACAAAAGAAGATTAAAAAATGTGTAGTGAAGTCAGATCTTTAGATCCTGGACTTCAAACGCTAGATGACATTGAATCAAGATGTATAAGGATTTGCCATGCTACTGAGGCCTTCAATTTATGTTAACATGAAAAACAGATGTTAAAAATATGTTGTTGTTTATGGTTAAGATGATGATGACAATGATATTTATGATAATATTGGTGATGAAAATGATGATAATGACAACGATAAATTTAGTAATGATGATGATGATGAGGATGACAATGATGTTCATGATGATAACAAGGATAATGAAAATGATCCCAAAATGTTTCAGAAAAACAAAGAGAGTAATGATTTATTGATCTTAGATTTTGTTAAAAAAAGAAAAAATGATTTGTACATTTTAGCTAACACAAAATGTTATTCTTCTACAGTTTTCTGTATCTGTCCACAAACATCCACTTACTAGCTACATGGCACATGTTTATTATGGCCCAATTTAAAATAATTGTTTCTACTTTTGGCACAAGGCCAGCAATTACCCAGTGTATTACTGGTACTTTATTTTATCGACCCCATAAGGATGGAAGGCAAAGTTAACCTCGGTGGGATTTGAACACAGAATGGCAAGGGCCATAACTCTATGCATCAAAGCATGGCGTCCGGCCCTCTACCAATACTGCCAATCCCCCTGTAAAATAAAAAGGAATATTACATTAGTGAGTACTAAATGATATATGTATATACATACACACACACACACACACATATATATATATATATATATATATATATACGGGGTAACAAATAATAGTTAAATGCAGTATAGCAAACCATGTCAACCTTCTTTCCTGATTTATATATATATATATATATATATATATATATATATATATATATATATATATATATATATATATATATATATAGATACATATATATATGGATACATATATATATAAATGTAAGTATGTATGTATACATATATATATGCACGTATCGGTTTACCGAACATTTATTATAATGGTCAGTTTGTTTTTTTGTAAACAAACAAACAGCCCGGATTACGCCGTACAGTGTTTAGGCAACCACGTCACCTTTTTGTTCAACACTGACACAGGAACGATGTACTAGTTTCAAGCTTATTAGCTATCGTCAGCATCATATACCTTCCTGCCAGATGATTGAACCTCTGAAAGTATATACTTTCCTTATGCATATTAACGACTGAGCAGCCTAATTTGCATATTTGCTTCCTTGGCACTTTTTACATAGGTGTGTAAATTTTCATGTCCGTCCGACCACGTCTACTACCATTTAACCGTGCACATCTGAATTTCAACCACCACCAATTTCACAAATATATATTAGATTTGTTTCCTTTACCGGTTTCGCAGTTCTTCTGCTTTTCAAAAGTAGAGATGAGATGGAGGGTCTGTGGTTTTTCTCACATCTGGTTGGTCTTTGAATGTTAGTTGTTTTATATGGCAAAAAGTGGCTCGAAATGCCAGGTTTTTAGAGAAGTAATTTGATTGGTTGGTGAATAAGTATAATACATTTTGCGCCAGTTCGAGTTACAAAGTTCTTGGAACAAAGTGTGTGTGTGTGTGTGGGGGGGGCTCAGGTTGTTTTTTCATATATGAGTGAAGTTTGGTTGGTTGATGCAGTCACGTGAACAAGCACATCAGCTTTCGCGCCAGTTAGTGTTTGAATTTCTTTTTACTTAAAAAAAGTGGGTCACGAAGGCTCTTTTTAAAAAAAGTAATTTGATTGGTTATAAATGAAATTATGACTGTCACGTGAACAAGTTCATTAATTTTCGTGCCCGTATTTGCGAATTTGTTTTGTAGCCTTTTAGAGAATTTTGTGGCAAACAAAAGCTAATGGTCAAGAGAAATGGGATGGGAGAATTGTTCTGGTTCAGTGAATATGGCTGGTTTGCTGGGGTGTCAGAATTCAGACTTTCTATTGAAATAAAGAAAGTAGAGATATGTATGTTTATTTGTGTGTGTGTGTGTAGGAAGATGATTAGTAGAAATGGGGGAGGGAGTTGTGTGTATGTGTGTGTGTGTATGGGTGTTGTGTGTGTGTATATGCGTGTTATGTGTGTGTGTGTATGAGGTGTGTGGGAGTATGGTTAGCATGTTAAGATGGAGAGAATATATATATATTTTTTTGTGAGTGTGTGTGTAGGAAAATCATTCCGTTAGTAGAAATGGGGAAGGGAGTTATGTGTGTGGGGGGGGGGGGGTTAGCATGTTAAGGTGTTAGAGTATTAACGTATGTTAAGGTTTATTTAGTTCTGGTTTTTATTTTCTAAAGTAGGTGTTATGAGATATGTGTGTGTATGTGTCTGTTTGGATGGTTAGCACGTTATGGTGTTGACATAATGTATATTAAACTATATTTAATGCTGGTCTATATTTTTGAATAAACATATTTTCCCTATTTATTCGTATTTGTTCTGTTGTATTGTCAGCGCAAAGGTAAAATGGGAAGACTTTGAATTTGGGTGTCTTATTATTTGCGCATATGTCTAGATGTGCATTTAGTGGTATCTGTCTCATAGTTGGATCTCTTAATTGTTGGCAATGAACTATCATTATGTTTCTTAGTGTGAGATTAGTTTGTCTATATAATCTTCATTGCATCCTTTACATTTAATGGCATAAAGTAGATTTTTTGATGAGCAAGTGAAGTGATTTTTTACAGCAAAATTTTGTCCTGATTGAAATGTATACATGTTGCCTTCAATGAGGTGAGTGCAGGTTCCACAATTAGAGTGACCACATTTTTTGACAGTTGGTTGTGGGTTTGTGGTAGATAATTTGGCATTGGTGAGTAATGTTTTTAGTGATTTTGGTTGTCTTTTGCTTTTGATTATTTTGTGTGTTTCAAGGGCTGAACACTGATGTGCTTATTCACGTGACTGCATCAACCAACCAAACTTCAGTCATATATGAAAAAAACAACCTGAGTCCCCCCCCCCCCTGTTTGAACAACTTTGTAATGCGAACTGGCGCAAAATGTAATATACCTATTCACCAACCAATCAAATTACTTCTCTAAAATCCTGGCATTTCGAGCCACTTTTTGCCATATAAAACAAGTAACATTCAAAGATCAACCACATGTGAGAAAAACCACAGACCCTCCATCTCAACTCTACTCTTAAAAAGCAGAAGAAATGCGAAACCAGTAAAGGAACCAAATAAATATATATATATTTAAAAAAAAAAAGACTCCAGTTGCATTTTCGATTTCATCTTTTTTCCTTATATATATATGGTGGCTGCCAACTCGTTTTTGAGTACTCACTACTTTATATCCATGTAGGAGAACCCCTACCGATGCGCTGAATGAGTGTGACTTTTTAGTCCAGCCAGCGATTTGAAAACTATGGTACAAACAGTACACTTGTGACAATTATTGACACATAGTGCTGGGCCCATGGTATCATGTGACAACAAGTGCAAAGAGATCTCCAGATATAAAGCAATGCCTGTGCCGTGAAGCTTTTATAGTGAGCAAAGGCACTGCTCATAGCCTGTCCCACCCTCTTAGCGAAGATGATATTTACCAAAAAGAAGAACAAGTCAACATCATTGGATACCATCAGGGTTGCAGGTGTTATATCAGAGTTTTCCTTCCCCTAGAATTCTGCCTTGACAAAGGCTAAGGGGTCATCTCTCCTGGATATATATATATATACATACGTACATACATACATACACACACACACACATATATATATATATATATATATATATATATATATATATATACGAAAAAGTGAATGGATGATAATTTATTGACTTAGATGAAATAAAACAATAATTAGTAATAACAAGAGAGATGTAAACAGTTCAGAAAACCTCTCAAAAAACATCAATAGCAACATAACAGAATCAATTTGTGTTTGATAAGCACTCAGACAATATAAATTGCTGGATTAATCACTATATAGTTTAGAGATTTTAGTAACAGTAATCAATGATTAAGATGGTGATTAAATAGACAGAAAATGCACTACATACTACTACTACTACTACTACTACTACTATAGCAATAATAATAATAATTGTTTCTACATTTGGCACAAGGCCAGCAAATACCCAGTGCATTACTGGTACTTTATTTTATCGACCCCGTAAGCATGAAAGGCAAAGTTAACCTCGGTGGGGTTTGAACTCAGATTGTAAAGGGACGTAACTATGCTGCAAAGCATAGCGTCCGACCCTCTACCGATACTGCCAATTCACATAGGCACAAGGCCAGCAATTAGGGGGAGGTGAAAGTTGAATGTTGGTGTGTTACTAGTGCTTTCATTTATTGATGCCATAAGGATGAAAGGCAAAGTAGACCTATATATATCCTCCTTAGCATCAATGTTTTATGTACATTGATCATGCTGGCATGAAAAGGACAGGTTATCACATTCTGGGAGGAGACATGTTAGATGATGATGTTGTTTTCTATCACTGGATACTTTTCCTAAGAAGATCTACATTAGAACATATACTGGGTGCATTTAGTCACTACCACTATACACACACATGCACCCCCTTCCATATATATATATGGAATTGGGTGCATGTGTGTATATATATATATATCACGATAAATTAACGGAGCCATAGACTCTTGCTATTCCCCGTTAGTAATGTGCTCAAAGGAGAAGGAATCCCGAGCCCTTTATAATACAATATGTTGAAAAGATAACACACCAGAGAGAGAGATAGTGCGCCATCAATCAAACAGGGAAAAACCACCAGTGTATGGAATCTATAGCCCATGGAAGGCAGAGTAGACACACAATAATTAAAAGTATGAATTAAAGTGTAAATAGCATTAAAGCAACCGTCCAGCTACACGTGGGAGAGAGAATTCACAGCGTGCCTAGGGCAGTAACCAGTGGCCTCTGAGGGACAAGCTGCTAGAAAGGGCAGCCCAAACCACTCAGAGAAGTGTGCTCAACCAAACAGAGAGAGAGGAAAGACTGTTATAAGAAGCAAAATATCACGATAAATTAACGGAGCCATAGACTCTCGCTATTCCATGTCAGTAATGTGCTCAAAGGAGAAGAAATCCCGAGCCCTTTATAATACAATATGTTGAAAAGATAACACACTAGTGAGAGAGATAGTGTGCCATCAATCAACCAGGGAACATTACTGATAGGGAATATCGAGTCTATGGCTCCGTTAATTTATCGTGCTATTTCGCTCCTTATAACAGTCTTTCCTCTCTCTCTGTTTGGCTCTGAGTGGTTTGGGCTGCCCTTTCTAGCAGCTCATCCCTCAGAGGCCACTGGTTACTGCCCTAGGCACGGTGGGAATTCTCTCTCCCATGTGTGGCTGGACGGTCGCTTTAGATTCTCTTAGAGTAGTCTGAAATGTATAGCCTTACACACGCTGATGAACAATGGGCTAATCATTTCTGTCAACAACCTATTTGGTGAAACAGATATTTTTGGATTTATACGTGTGTGTTAGATAGTTATCGAGGTATGTATTTACACTTTAATTTATACTTTTAATTATCGTGTGTCTTCTCTGCCTTCCATGGGCTATAGATTCCATACACTGGTGGTTTTTCCAGCCTTTCATATGCAGGGAGAAACCCTTTTTCATCAACAGAAGCAGCAGCTCCCTAAACTTCTTCCAACCTGTCCTTAATCTATATACTATGGCCTCGGAATACCCCCCTCCCATGCTAATCTGGTCTACTAGGTACCGGAAGCTATCAACCACTTCTATAGCACCCACCTGCATTTGAAAAATGTGTCTATCAATGCGACTTCTACTGTCTAATTTCCTTCTACATCTACTGCATACGTATTTATCCCTACCTGTTAGTTTGCCTGCTATCCCACTACATCTCTTGTGTACCCAAGATCTGCATTGTGTGCATTTCATAGAATTTATGCCAGTTGCTTTCTGCATATCGAACATGGCCATTTCTCTGGCGGAATCAGAGTTTTGTCCTCTTTTCTACTCATCAACACTTTTGTCTTAGCTAAGTTCACTCTCAGTCCTCATGATTCCAACTGGTGTTTCCATAGCCAGAATGTATTCTCTAGCTCCTCTACTGATTCTGCTTTAAGAACCAGATCGTCAGCATAGAGAAGTTCCCATGGACAGCCAGTCTTAAACTCCTCTGTTATGGCTGGAGGACTATAATGAACAAGAGCGGGCTGAGGACAAACCCTGATGTACTCCTACTTGTATCTGGAATTCCTCACTAAACTCCATTCCTACCCTGACTTTACTGAGAGCACCTCTGTACAAAGCTTGCACTGTCCTCCCAAGCCATTCCTCAACACCCAGCTTCCTTAGGGACCACCAGATGACAAATTGGGGTACCCTATCAAAGGCCTTCTCTAGGTCAACAAAAACTAAGTATAGTGGCTTATTCTTCCCTAACAACCTCTCTTGTAATTGTCTCACCAAGAAGAGGGCATCTGTTGTACTTTTCCCAGGCACAAAACCAAACTGCATCTCATCTAGTTTGACCCTTTCTCTAATTAGTTGTGCTAATATCCTTTCTGGCACTTTCATATCCTGATCCATCAGTTTTATACGCCTATAATTGCTCCTCTCCGGGGTATCCCCTTTACCTTTGTAGCCATTTATGAGAATACTGCTGCACCAGTCTTTGGGTATGACACCACCATATATAGCCTGATTTATGATGCTTGCAACCAATTTAGTGCCTACGTCCCCTGATCCCTTCAGCATCTCAGCACCTATCCCTGATGGTCCAGCGGCCTTACCATTTTTCATTTCCTTATCGCCTCTTGGACCCTATATTCGTCAATCTCAATAGCTGGTCCCTCTGTCGGATCTACTGAGGGTAATTTCTCTCTCTCCCATTCGTTCTCCACATTCATCAGTCTCTCATAATGACATTTCCAGGCCTCCTTTTTCTGATTATTTGTGACACTAAGTACACCAGCATCATTCCCGACGCATTTATCTGCAACAAACAACCAGATTTGGATTGACACACTGCCTTGCAATGTGGAACACCACATGTCTCTGATCTTCCCATCGCAGAACATTGGGAAACCTCCTACTCTCAGCCTCCCTGCGTGCTAAGTACACCTGCGTGCTAAGTACACATTCTCTCTTAGCGGCTGTATATCCTCCTCTGCATCCACCCTATTTCCAAGCCTTCCATGCCAGTCGTTTTTCCCTAATGGCCCTATCTACCGTGCTGTTCTACCATCAGGTCACTCTCTGTCTGGTTGGAGCTCTGCTCCAGCCACAAGTTTCATCAGTAGCCTGCAGTAAGTTGTCACGTAAGAAATTCCAGTTATCATCTAGTCATATGACTCTAAATCGTCTTCTTTTTCATCATACACATCTTGTAGGACTTTCCTAAATTTGTATTTTAGTGAAAGCTTTTTTAGCTTCCAGACCTTTCTTCTCCACACCTTCCTGTATGTCTCTAATGACTAACCTGTGCTGTGGGGTACATTCTTCCCCAGGGTATGCCTTGTTATTTGACACCATCTGCCTGTCTCGCTGCCTAACTAGGAAGAAGTCAATCTGGCTTATGTGCTCTCATGATTTGTAGGTTATTAAGTGGTTTGTAGGTTATTGGCAGGTTTCTGGAGGTTAGTGTTGCAAATGGTTAGTCTATTTGCATCACAAAATTCAAGAAGTCTCAATCCTTCTTCATTTCTGGAGCCGTACTCTGCCCACCATGTACCTCAGTGTAACCATCCTGGAGCTGTCCAACATGACCATTGAAGTCCCTCTACTAGTATAACAATGTCTCCATCCTCTGTCATTGCGGCTGTTTGAAAAAGTTGCTCGTAAAAGCAGTCTTTCTCTTCTTTACCCAGGCCTGCCTGGCGAGCATAATCAGAGATGATTGTCAGTAGTCTCCTGCCTACAACTAATCTAAGCTTAATTATTTTATTATTAACTCAAACTACCTCTATTGTCTTATCGATGCATCTCTCAGCCAGGAAGATGTCTACTCTCCCTAACCCATCATCCTTACCTACCCAGAAAAGCTTATAACTAAGATGTTTTCCTACGATTAGTCTCGCAGAGGCACCTCTCCATCTCACCTCTTGCATGCAGCACACATCCACATGCCTTCTCTCCAGCATCTCTGCTATCTCACAAGATCTGCCTGTGAGAGTGCCAACATTAAGTGTTGCAACTCTGAGATGCGACCTCTTCATATTCTTGTTCCTTTTCCTGTAGTGGGATTGCTTGAAGACGGTCGGGTGGTTCTCGCACATGGCCGCACCAGCCACCCCACTACCGGACGCAACCCTAACATATTAGTGTTATTGCTCTTTACTCAGTTATTGCGATATATATTTGTTGTTGTGCTCATAATTGTCTTGGCATTAATACACTGGTTGGATGCCCTTCCTAACACCAGTGCCACTTTACAGCATGGACTGGGTGCTTTTATTCATGCCACCAGCACTAGAGAGGATGTCTTACTGGACTCGTTAGCCCTCTACCCCTCCATTTTACAGGATGGTCATAACAATAATAACAATAATAATAACACTATTAATAGTTATTAATTAATGCAATCGTGCAATCCTGTGTGTGAAGAATATTTTTAAAGTAAGGAAAGACTCTGCATTGAGCCAATCCCACTCTCTGAGTGATAGTAGCTATAACCCGAAAAGAAGAAAAGATCAACATCATCGATAACTACTGAACCGCAGGTTTTATGTCGGAGTTAACCCAGTTTCCTGAGATGCATTCTCCTAGAAGAATGCCCTGACACGGGCTAAGGGTCCTTCACTCCCAGTGGTTTAACTGCGCAATCGGGCATCCAGCCCGATTATTTTTATGTCCCAGCGCAAAAAAAAAATCTCTCTCTATATATATATATATGTGTGTGTGTCTGTATATATATAATTTCCAGCATATATCCAAAAAATGTTTTGATAAGATGTACAATTTTGAAAAAGAAAAATTTAACAGTGATCTTAATATGTCATCATCATCATCACCGTTTTACGTCCGTTCTTCCACGCTACCATGGGTTAGATGGGTTGGCCTGTTGTGGGCAGTGTCTGGTCGGCTTACCATGCCTTGCTCATACAGTAACTGATTTGGCTTGATTTCTACAGCCGGATGCCCTTCCTAACACCAACCTCATTTACAGTGAGTGCTGGGTGCTTTTTCGTGGCGCCTACACGTTCACTTTACAGTGTGGGCTGGGTGCTTTTTTTGCCGTGGCACCTCCACGACCACCTTGCGGTGGGGGGTGTGGGGGTGTATTGTCTATATGCTTCAGCTTGTACCAATGGGAGGTCGGGTGCTCTGTATTACTGCGTGACGCCAGAAGTCACGGTCGTGTGTCATTGTCTTTGAGAGGTGTAATTGGGTAAGGTCAGCTTTTATCACCTCATCCCAGGTCATCTTGGGTCTCCCCACTCCGCGGTTTCCATCAACTTCTAGTGCTCTGCACCTTTTTATGCAGCTGTCATCCTTCATACGCATCACATGTCCATACCAGCGTAACCGCCTCTCCTGCACTCAGCATTTGATTCCTCTTATACTCAGTCTCTCTCTCAATTCATTTATGCTTTGTCGTTCACGTATATAACTGTTACACATCCATCGGAGCATGCAGGCTTCGTTTCTCTCTAATCTACGCAAGTCTTCCACCTTCAGCACCCAGGTCTCACTACAATGCAACATCGCTGTTCGGATACACGCATCACACAGTCTGCCTTTCATTCTGAGGGAGAAGCTTTTGCAGCTAGCAGTATGTATTTATAAAAAAACTGTTTGCTTATTTCCTAATTTCAGACATTTCTCCAATACCCATGCCATTATTTAAGAAATTAAACTCTTAAACTAAATCAAACAGACATACCTAGTTTATTGGTAGTTTGATAAGTTGAATGCAGGCAATATTCAATTATGAACCTCGTGACAACATTCTATTTTTCACATTATCAACTAGAAATGCTCACTTTCGTTGTGTGGGTCTTGGAGGAATGAATATATTTTCTGGTTGTCTCTTTTCCTGTAGAGGCAGTTTTCCTCATCATCAAGCTCATTTTACACTCACTTTCCATGCTGGTATTCTGTTGGACAGGTCAACATGGAGTGAAGTACAATAAGTTAGATATGCTTTTCTCATATATTCCATATTTTGGTTTCGATATTAACTACTACAAAGTGTACAGCATGTATTTTACTGTAGTAGAGGTACTATTACTTTACAGGGTGAAATAGGGCCATTTTATTATGGCAAGTGCATTAGATTTTTACTAAGTGCATCTTAATGATCATAGTTCAATCAGAATTCACTTGGTTTTAAACCAAACAAAAATTCCGTTTGAAGTATGGAGTACTAAGAAGGAAAGGTTTAAAAAATGTTAACTGATATCCTTTTGGCAAATATCTAGTTTCTTGCTGGTAGTATAACTAAAAAAGGTCATTAGCTACATGATGTTATCAGTCTTTCTTTGATTGGGACTTTGTAATTTAGCTTAGTTACATTTTAGTTGATGATATTGGTTAAATGTCTTCCTGGTGTAGCAGAATATGCTTTGATGGAGGTCCTTAATTAATCACATCAGTATAGTTTTTGATTTTTATAGTCTCATGTCAGTATTGACAGTGTAGATTTAGGATTAAAAATGTTCCAGCCAGCCCATTATATTCTTTATCGGGGCTTGTATATCTAAGACAACAGTATCAAAGTTAACAGGATGTATTTTGATGGAAATATGGTTGCTAATTCTGGCTGTTTAAGCAACCCCATAAAGGCTTTTTCTCATTGGCTTGTATATTTTGTTGTTTAGACAAAAGTCAGCTGTAATTGAGCAAACAAATGATGAAAATATTTTAGTTATGCCTATTGTAACTTTTATTCAAACACCATGTATATAGAATCACATTATCCTACATGCACATTATCTAAACTATAATAAAGTAAGTTGTGCGGGACTGCATCCAGAATATATTTTGTTATCCCGTTTGTAAAATAAGTTTGATTTCTTTGAATAAATAATTGTTTCTACGTTAGGCACAAGGCCAGCAATTAACCAGTGTATTACTGGTACTTTATTTTATCGTCTCCGTAAGGATGAAAGGCAAAGTTAAGCTTGGCGGGATTTGAACTCAGAATGGCAAGGGCCGTAACTCTATGCACCAAAGCATGGCATCCGACACTCTACCAATACTGCCAATCCAAATGAATGAATATTACATAATTTAGCTACTAAATTTCGTTATTCTTGATTAAATATAAATAATTTTGTTCCTTATTTTAAGATTCACCTCTTTAAAATGTTTATATGTCAACACTTCCGGTTAACAATCGCTTTAATAAACATTCATATATTTCTGTCGCTAATTTTCTCCTAATGCAGTTTATATACAATATCGTCTTTTTTTAATGTATCATGGATTACGTTACTGATTACATAAGAGAATGTAATGCAGTCTTCGTTCAATTTCTGTGTACATTGTCAATTACGATTTCATTTGGTGTATCATATCTACATGCATATATACTTGCGTATAATATCAATATGCACACTACACATGCCAGCAGAAAACCACCCGAAGGGTCGTTTTTCTGCTAGTATTCTTAAAGATTGTATCATTACTCAAATACCACAGTCTTAAAACATATGATGTACATGTTGGATAATATGATGGCCTGGAGTCCTCTCAAGTGGGGAGGCTTGTACTCACAGCCGCTTAGTGCCATAGAAATCAAGATAAGCACTGGCCTGATGAACCCCTGGGCTCAAGACAGACTTCAGACTTTTAGATTTAAACGATGAAGATTTGGCAGCTATTGAGTTACCATAAATAAGCTCCTCCATTGTCCAGTATAGCTATAGTTGTGTTAAAAGACTGAACTATGTGAGAGATTTCAATGAATCTACAAATAAAGAATGGTGAATGTTTGCCCATTTATGCAATGGGTTTAATTAGAATTTGTGGAATTGTAACATTTTTGAGTTATTTTGCATGAAGACAGAGAGGAAAGAGAAATGAACAGAGAGAAAGAGATTCAGAGTGATTGGTAATCAGATATTTGGTGAAAAATTGAGGTGGGGGAAGAGTTTAGTTGGTGCAGACTTTTCAATGTAAATGAATACATGTCATTCATATGTATGTGTGTGGGTGCGTTGTGTGTGTGGTGTGGGTGTGTTGTGTGTGTGTATGTGTGCGAATATGTATAAATATATGTGTTTGTGTATATGTATGTATATACATATGAATAAGTGTGTATGTGTATCTATATATATGTATATATATACATACATATATATATATATATATATATATATATATATATATATATATATATATATAGAGAGAGAGAGAGAGAGAGAGAGAGAGAGAGAGAGAGAGAGATAGACATAGATTGATAAATAAATAAATAGATAGATGTGTGTGTATGTCTGTGTATCTGTGTGTATTCAGTTACATTCAACCACATACACTCAAAAGTTGTCTTTTCATTAGCATGGAAATTTTCTTGATTAAACTTTATTTCTTATTGTATAATGGTTTCAGATTGGTATAAATTACATTCCATATATGTGTTTAAGTCAGCTGATTAGAAAGATCTAATCATTATAGTGGAGGGAAAAAATAGGATATAAAATTGCTACAACACCAAAGTGAACTTGCTTGAAGCAGGTGCCAATTAACTGTATGAAGCTTCAAGTGTTAATACTTAATTACTTTTACACATTGTTTCTTCTGCTATCTTATGTTGCTCTACAACAGCTGTATGTGTATACATGAATCTATCTAACAATATATCTATATACATATATATGTATGTATGAGTGTTGGTATCTATGTCTATATCTATACATTACACACATTGTCACACATGCATGCACACACACATGCATATATATTTCATTTCATTTTTCATTTCATTTTACGTCTGCTTTTCCCTGCTTGCAAGGGTGGGACGGGAACTGATTCTGGCTTGATTTCTACAGCTGGATGCCCTTCCTAACACCAACTTCATTTACAGTGAGTGCTGGGTGCTTTTTTGCCGTGGCACCTCCACGACCACTTTGCAGTGGAATGATATGGACCCCAGTCCTATCATCTCATTTCTACAGCTGAGTAAACTGGAGCAATGTGAAATAAAGTGTCTGCTCAAAGAAACAACATATATATACAATATATATATACAACATATATATACAATATATATATACATGTATGTCCGTTTGTAGTATGGATGGGTGAATCATCATCATCATCACCGTTTTACGTCCGTTCTTCCACGCTAGCATGGGTTAGACGGGTTGTCCTGTTGTGGGCAGTGTCAGGTCGGCTGACCATGCCTTGCTCATACAGGAACTGATCTGGCTTGATTTCTACAGCTGGATGTGTTTAAGTCAGCTGAATAGAAAGCTTGATTTCTACAGCTGGATGCCCTTCCTAACACCAACCTCATTTACAGTGAATGAATATATATATCAACTAGAAATAGATTGACATATATATATATAAAATAAATACATGAAACAATCACAGGGAATAATTTGTAAATAATGTAAGCACACATAGCTAGGTAGGTAACTAATTAAAGTTTGACTAGAACTTCAAATATAGATACCTTTTAAAATGATTAATCTCCTTTGTATATATTTCTTTCAGTAAGAAATATATTTCACCTATTAATCCGTAAATCACAGCAGTTAAATTCTTGGATGTTCACCAAAGGAGAAGAAAATAACCATCTGTGTTTACACAGCAAATGCAAATGTGTGAATGATTCGAACTATGTGTTGCATTTAAAAAAAAATACACTCGCTGAACAACGTCATCCCAGTGGCGTGAATAGGACCATCGACAGCCAGAAATAGCAGCCGAGCCTATTCAACTGAATTAGCTCAACAATCAAGGGGCCATATATATATCCAAAATTAAAATTAAGGGTTATCATGTCTGAGAGACATGCGCCATATCCACCGTAGAATAAGCTCAAAGATTAGATCCGAGCATTACATATCAACTAGAAATAGATTGACATATATATAAAATAAATACATGTTTCATGAATTTATTTTATATATATATATATGTCAATCTATTTCTAGTTGATATGTAATGCTTGGCTCTAATCTTTGAGCTTATTCTACGGTGGATATGGTGCATGTCTCTCAGACATGACAACCCTTAATTTTAATTTTGGATATATATATATGTGTGTGTATGTATGAGTATCAGTATTTGTGTCTATATCTGTACATTATGCACATTGTCACACATGCATGCACCCACACACTCACACACATATATATGCTGTTTGTTTGGATTGATGAATCAATATATGTATATATATATATACATATATATATATATATATTAATTCAAAATATTAACAAAAATAGAATTTCTTGTGATCAAGTATATTTTATTATACATATTTCAGAGGTACTGAGCTAACTTCAACAGTACGTCCTCATCAGATAAAATAAGATGATGCATGACATACCCTGACATAGTAGATGGTTAAGATCCAGTCATGGTAGTGAGTAAGATATGATAAAACTCAATATTTATATACCTTTGATTGAGACATGAAAAAACTTACATATAATACATATAACACAGAGGGTGCGTGTGAGAAAGCTTAAAAATACATAACAGCAATTTACATAATTGTTAGAGATTCAAATAATTTAAATTAGTGAAGAAAGAGAAAGAAAAAAAGAAAGACAGAGAGAAAACAGATGAGGGGATAATATAGCTAGTAGAGGTATAGAGAGCAAAAGAGAATTGATCAAGGAAAGAAAAACAAAGAGGAATAATTATAGGGAGGGATGAATTATATATATCATAACTATACATTTGGGCATAGCTTTGCGAAAGAGTAAACTCGAATCTTTGAATTATTGAATTATCTAGAAGTATTCATCAATCTAAATCCTAAATATAACTAGGTGTAATTATATGAAGGTTAATTTTCAGTCCTTAGTTAATTAGTTATATATAATATCCAAACGTATGCGGTTGACCGTTAACTTTCAAATCATTTAAGTTAGTTCAGAGTAATGAATTAATCAAAGTGTATAATATTTCAGGCTATAAAAGTTTATAAATATCTGTATTAATATTAAAGTATACTATCATATTTAATTTATAAAATCATATTTTATGAAATCATATTTAAACTATTTGAAAACATGAGAAAGAAGACATGATATTTTCATCCTCACAAAGGTAATTCTTATTAAATTTTATTATATTAAATTTAATTATTTATATTATATTGAAGATAATTCGCATTATATAATTTATAAAATAATTACAGTTATAATTTTAAAAATTAAGATTAATAATTAGAATGCCTTAAAGCATCAAAAGGCCTTATAATTAAACTTTAAAAAAATTTATTATTGAATTAGATATATGCATTTGTCTAAATATAAACAAAGATTATATTGTCTAAAGATTAAGATGATACCTATCAGTTACATATAATACAATAAGTTACTGATAATATTGTTAAAAATTAAGGTTTTAGATCAATTATTATAATAGGGTCATGTAATACATATATACTATAAATATACAAGTCAAACTTCATGAATCATAAGGATAAGAACCAGATTCAATGTAGAAAAGTAAATTGTTTGCGATGTTAGAAATGCCCAATATCCAAGCTATATAGTATAAAAATACAAAAACATTTTTTAAAAAATGTATATAATGGTATAATGTGTCTGCAAACATGAGAAAGAGAAAACCTAAGGATGTCATTGACCCAAAGGTAACCTGAATTTAATTAAATAAAATTAAATAATCGTTATATAACTTAGAAAATTTAGAAAATATTTAGAAACATATTTAGAAAACTCATTCTTTGATTTATTCATCGAACCTTGTTTAACCTTTAAATATATATATATACACACACATATATACATACATATATATATATACATACATATATATACATACATATCTATGTATGTGCCTAAGTATATATGTATGTGTGTGTATGTAGGTTTCTATGTATGTATATATGTATGATCTTTGTATGTATGTATGTATAAGTGTAAGTGCTATGCATGTATAAATATCCTCACACATGTATATACATGCATGTAAATATAGATTGATGGATGGAATTATCTATGAATGCATCTATGTATGTATTTGTGTATGTATGCAAGTGTGTGTATGTATATGTGTGTGTTTATGTATGTATGAAGGTAAATGTATATGTATAAACACCCACACAAACACACATGTATATGTATGTATTCATATACATGTGCATCTGTGACTGTATGTATGGATTTATATTTTATATGTGCAATCGAAAGATTGTGAGTTCAATTATCGGACCGGATGATGTGTTGTTTCCTTGAGCAAGACACTTTATTTCACATTGCTCCAGTTTACTCAGCTGTAGAAATGAGATGATAGGATTGGGCTCCCTAGCATTCCACTGTTGAGTGGACGTGTAGGCGCCACAGAAAAAAAAGCACCCAGCCCACACTGTAAATGAGGTTGGTGTTAGGAAGGGCATCCAGCTGTAGAAATCAAGCCAGAATATGTTCCTGTATGAGCAAGACAACCAGACACAGCCCACAACAGGACAACCCGTCTAACCCATGCTAGCGTGGAAGAACGGATGTAAAACGGTGATGATGATGATGATGATGTGTATAAAAACATTACAGTAGTTGCTCTTTTTTTTGTTTGCATCCAGAAGTATCTAAAAGTATAATTAATGTCTTTATGTCTAAGAAAAGGTAAATGCATTTATAAAATTGAAATTTATTTGCTTTTTCTTGAAATGCAGTCACAATTATTATTACCTATAAAATAACCAAATAAATTGGGCTGGGTTAATTACCTTTAAAGACCCACAAGTTGGACAAAGATGCCTGGCCAATATTTCACTGCCTAAATAGATGACTTATCTGTTGAGCAGGAATGTAAATGTGTATTTATGTTTATATGTACATAATTATATATATATTAAACTGTACACTAATTAGTCAAAGTATAAGACAATATTTTTTCTGTATGTATGCAGTATAGAGGTAATTGAGACAGAGTCAATATCTATATAAATATTGCAATCTCGTCAGAAGATATGTACCTCACTAAACAAACACAAAGATTGGTTCTTTTTCTTTTATATATGCTACACAAATGATTCATTATTATTCTTTTCACAAAATTACTAACAGGAATTTAATGTCAAAGCAAAAAAAAATTAGACTTCCCCTAAAAGTTTGGAAGATGATGATGTAGAAAAGTAAACAATCAGTTGTCCATCATAAAACCAAGAGCAGTTTCAAGTAGTTTCCGATCAAATGGCTTAACTATATGAAATCAGTTATTGTTAATAATGTTTAGACTATTGACCACCTATTTAGACATATAAAGCTTTTTTTAATATTTACATAGAAGTGCCAGGAAATCCCATTTGTAAGAAGCCACAGTAGGGGGAGACTAAGGAAAACCTGAGTAGTGGTAGTGAGAGGTAATCTCAAATCACTGACACTCACAGAGGGGATAATGAAGGAATGTGATAAGGGAAGAGATGCTGTGCTGAAAAGGACCCATCCAACCCATGCGAATATGGAAAAACCGATGTAAAAATGATGATGATGATGATAATCTATACCATTCAAAATAAGTTTAATAAGCTGAAATAATGTTATTGTATATTCTTATGCTGTTTAAACCAAGCTCAATCTTGATCAAGCAAATATGAATTCAAAACATTCCTTGCATAACTATCTCAACTGTTTGGGAGTATCTAGTACTTCTTTATCCAATGTATTTTTATTGTTAAAGAAATGAAATTTGAGAGGACTTTGGCTGCTATTTCCATCATGTCAAGAAATCACTTAGAGACTCTCTTGTTATTTCATGATTATTCATTGGTAGAGGGCCAGACAAAATGCTTGGGTCATCTAGATCTGATTTTCTGGATTCAAATACTATTGAAATCAATTTCGTTTTCATCCTACCAAATTGATAATATAAAGTACCAGTCAAGTATTGAAATCGATCAAAATGACACCCCTCTCCATATATGCATATATGTATATATGCATGTATATTTATACACACATATACGCACACACATATATATATATAAAGTAAGCCACTCTACTTGGCATTTGTCGACCTTGAGAAAGCCTTTGACAGAGTTCCACGTGCAGTAATCTGGTGGGCTCTTAGAAAACTAGGAGTAGATGAATGGCTTGTGAAAGCGGTACAAGCCATGTATAGGGGAGCAGTCAGCAAAGTTAGGATTGGCAATGAGTATAGCGAGGAATTTAGCGTACAGGTTGGGGTCCACCAGGGCTCTGTTCTTAGCCCTCTCCTGTTCATCATAGTCCTGCAGGCAATAACGGAGGAGTTTAAGACCGGATGCCCATGGGAACTCCTGTATGCTGATGACCTCGCACTCATAGCTGAATCTATGGTAGAACTAGAGAATAAATTCCAAACCTGGAAGCAGGGACTAGAGAGAAAGGGCCTCAAAGTCAACATGACAAAGACTAAGGTCCTTATAAGTAGACGAGAAAACAGAACCCAGATCCCCTCAGAGAAATGGCCTTGCTCAGTATGTAGGAAAGGTGTAGGTAGGAACTCCATTCTTTGCCCCAAATGCAAACAATGGGTACACAAGAGATGTAGCGGGATCTCAGGAAGCTTAATTAAGAATGTAGGATTCACATGCAGCAGCTGTGCTGAAACAGCAAGCAAACAGCCACAGGAAACAAGTACCACCAATCTCTGGGAGGGCCCTGTAGAAACAGTAGACAGCTTCTGCTACCTAGGTGACCGAATTAGCAACGGAGGTGGGTGCTCAGAAAGTACAATAACTAGGGTAAGAACGGGATGGAAGAAGTTTAGGGAACTACTACCACTGCTAGCTGCAAAAGGCTTCTCCCTCAGAATGAAAGGCAGACTGTATGATGCGTGTATCCGAACAGCGATGTTGCATGGTAGTGAGACCTGGGCGCTGAAGGTGGAAGACTTACGTAGATTAGAGAGAAACGAAGCCTGCATGCTCCGATGGATGTGTAACAGTAATATACGTGAACGACAAAGCATAAATGAATTGAGAGAGAGACTGAGCATAAGAGGAATCAAATGCTGCGTGCAGGAGAGGCGGTTACGCTGGTATGGACATGTGATGCGTATGAAGGATGACAGCTGCATAAAAAGGTGCAGAGCACTAGAAGTTGATGGAAACCGCGGAGTGGGGAGACCCAAGATGACTTGGGATGAGGTGATAAAAGCCGACCTTACCCAACTACACCTCTCAAAGTCAATGACACACGACCGTGACTTCTGGCGTCACGCAGTAATACAGGGTACCCGACCTCCCATGGGTACATGCTGAAGCATATAAACAATATGCCCCCCCCCCCACCGCAAGGTGGTCGTGGAGGTGCCACGGCAAAAAAAGCACCCAGCCCACACTGTAAAGTGGACGTGTAGGCGCCACGAAAAAGCACCCAGCACTCACTGTAAATGAGGTTGGTGTTAGGAAGGGCATCCAGCTGTAGAAATCAAGCCAGATCAGTTCCTGTATGAGCAAGGCATGGTCAGCCGACCAGACACTGCCCACAACAGGACAACCCGTCTAACCCATGCTAGCGTGGAAGAACGGACGTAAAACGGTGATGATGATGATGATGATGTATATATATATATATGTGTATATATACATGTATATATATATATATATGTATACACATATATATATATATATATATATATATATATATATATATCATTATCATCATCATCATCGTTTAACGTCTATCTTCCACGCTAGCATGGGTTAGACGGGAGTTCTCCCACTTGAGGCAAGACTGGGCAGGTGAATTCCGGTTTACAATCGGGGGTAACCACAGTAAGTAAGGTATTCAATACAAAGTAGAGTATAAATATTTAATATAGAAAAGGCTTCTAAAGGTCTAGAACTGTTTCATTCAGGAGAAATCATCATTGCTTCCTGATGATTTCTCACGAATGAAATAGTTCTACTCCTGTAGAAGACGCGCGCCATAATCCACTTTTCTAAAAAACAAATGATACACAAAACGCCAGCACCAACAGTTTTGCAAGAGATGTCAACATGAATGGACCTGTTATTTTCATCTAAAGACATTTTTTTCAAATTCCATCCTGCCCGTCCCATTAATCTATTTTATTTCTCATTCTTTCTTCTGATGAAGGACTAGCGTCCGAAACGTTAAGACCCTCTTCCTGCTATATCAAGCACAAGCGTTAACCTAACATATACCCTCCATATACTGTACCAATTGTGTTGTTATTTCTGTTTACCTTTTACATATATATATATACACAATGTTATTGTATCATATTTGTATTTGATTTGACTGTTTACCATTTTTGCAAAATGATGAGTTCTAAGTAACTAGTTCCTTGATCATTAATAAAAGTGATTTCTCACAGAAAATCTCACTTGGTATTATATTTACGTATTTACTCTGCTCTATTAATATATTCATATATTTATCCGTTTGTTTGCTTATTTTGTCAATTCAATATTATATTTTCTTTTTTAGGAAAAAAGCCAAACTGTTAAAAAAGTGTAGAAAATATATAGAAATATAAACAAATAGTAATCGATTAGAAAATTTAAGATTCCATTTGAACAGTCAGACTTACAGACACTGGGAAGACCGTTATTAGCTTTAGGAAAACTCAGTTGGTTCCTCCAAACATTTTTCATACTATTTTGAGTAGAGATATATCTATGGATATTTAATGTTTACCCAATTAAAAATTTGTGATGTTGAGGTCACATAGCACAGTGTGTTCCATTATTGACAGCTTTGAATGCCTTTTGGAAGTTATAATTCATTCAAATGAAAATCAAAATATCAGCCAATCCTATGGTTTATTTTTTCTAATCTTTGAAGTTAAAATTTTGTACAGTCATCAAGTTTTAAACATTGTTTATGAATTTATCATTTTTTTTGTATTACTATTAGTGGAGTGTTTGTATGTTTTATGTTTAAATATAATATACATGTATATATATACAATATGAATACATATACACACACATAGATAGATATATAGTGTCTTTCATCATCTTAGGTTGGACGGGTCCTTCTCAATGCAACATCTATCCACTCACCATGTTCCTTCATCATCTCAATGAGTCTCAGCAAATTGAGGTCACATCTCCCCACCTCTGCCCAGGTCTTTCTTGCTTTATCTCTGCTGGGGCTTCCATCCATTGACATTTCCTGGCACTTCTTTACCCATCAACCATCACATTATATCCATGCCATGGCATTCATTACATCTATGTATGTGTGTGACACATACACACATAGATGTAAGCCATTGTAGTCCATGTACACAGCTCACAAAAACAAAATGGTGTAAAACAAAACAAACGAGAGTCACAAAGTAACAACAAATATAATCACTGAGGGGTTTACAAAATGAATGATGAAAGAGCTGTAACAATCAAAAACTAAACAACCATATGATTTTTAAACTAACTGACTGGGAATTATAACAATAAATTGAAGTGAAACCCAACAGATGTGTATGTATTTTCTATTGGTAGCATGACCCTACCAAAGAATAACAATATATGTTTCATCACACGTTTTCAGATGAAGAATCTTGCAAAACATTTAAAAACGAAAACAAATATATATATATATATATATATAATATGAATCGAACACTTGAAAGCAGGGAAAGCATATGTTAAATGAAGATGAGAATGATGTATATATACATACACATATGAATATATACAGACACAGATATACATTTTATATCATACATTCATGGTTCCTTAACTCCTAGGGGAGTCATAGTACTGTATTGAAATACAAGGTTTTTAGAGTATTTTTTAAAAAGCTTGCAAAGCCCATATCCTCTCCAGGTCACGTTACACATCCAAATCTTTTGATAAACCTAGGAGTTTGTTGTATCGAAACAAAGTTTCATGTTACAGGTATGAACAGCTTTTCAAATAACAGGAAATTATAAGATTCATTTAAAAACATTGACATCATTTATTACATCCTCGAATTTTCTAGGATATATCTCGGGATCCCAGAATAAGTAAAAGTGAGAAGGTCTACCAGATACAATAGCACATCCAGTTAAGCATTCAGAAATAATCATTTCAACTACTCTAGCATTATATAGTCATATATAATGGTTTATATTATATAGTAGAATTGATAACTGTTAACTAGCAAAGTGGAGTAACACATTTAGTGCAGGATTGCAACAAAATGAAAATTCTGAAACTACCTGCTATAATGTGGGCACTTAGGACTTTACTTCTTCTGCAAATTCATATGATCCCTATTTAATTAGTTCATATTTTTTATAATTCTGGTGGATTGGCAGTATCGGTAGAGGGTCGGACGCCATGCTTTGACGCATAGAGTTACGGCCCTTGCCATTCTGAGTTCAAATCACGCTGAGGTTAACTTTGCCTTTCATCCTTACGTGGTCAATAAAATAAAGTACCAGTAATGCACTCGGTAATTGCTGACCTTGTGCCAAAAGTAGAAACAATTATTTTATAATCCCAGTGGTTTGATTTGATAGAGAAAACATATTATCAACATTTCTATGAAAATAGCCATTTTGTTACCATATAACTAATGAAAGACTACTTATAATTTCTAAGTAATTTTGAACAAAGATTCTTACATAAAATTATCAGGAAAAGTTTTGTATGGTACAACCAAGCACAGTCTAGAGTAGTTTGTCATCAAAAGGTTTAATATAGACACATATTTTTCATTTCGATTTATCATAGAAGTTTTAACCAAAAATGGTTTTGAGGAATTTTCAGATAAATGAGTGACACATACATAGTGTTTAGCAAATGTTGTGTCAGTTATACTCCTTCAATATCTAGCATACATATTATAGTATCAAATGTTATATTTACTGAGATAGGATTTGAATCCATGTTCTAGTAACTAGAATCTTGTTAAAATGGCATGACATTATTGATTTTAATGCTTTTAACCTTTGTATGATTTTGCCTTTCCCAATCTTTGTAAAAGAAATAAGGAAAAGTTTGTTTCTCTATATAGTTTTGCAACTGAAGATTTATAGTCATAGTAGCAAAGAAGCAGAATTGGCCACTTTACATAAGATTTTATTTGTGTGTGATACATAAAACTGTCTAACAAAATATATGGGTAGATGATTCTGCTAGAAAACCTTAAGATAACCGTATGTCTTGACAGCACACATCTCACACACAGATCAGCATTTAGTGAATAAAATGAAATCCCCTATGAGAGTTGCTCAGTATTTGTCAAGATTCCATTTAGTATGCTTTATGAAAATAAATTGGAATCACCCCAGAACTCTAAACATCTCATTGCAAGATTTATTTAAATATGCAAGAAACATGACAGCAGTGAAATTCTTCTGGTAACAATTTACATTTCTTTTAATGTTTCCTCCTATAAATGTATGTATTATTCATGTGGACTCCACAGTCACTATAGTTGTATGGTAACATTATGCATATCAAATAATAGATTTACAACTAGATACCTTCTAAATACCAGTTTTTTGTGAGCTGAGAGAGAGATAGAGTGAGTGAAAGTGAGTGATGAAGTAATGAGGAAGTGGTAATTGTGAATTATATAAAAGTGAGAAAAACATCTTAATCCTAACCATAGTATTATAATAGATAACTCAAATACAGTAATGATTTTCATAAGATTTGTCAATATCTGAAATGCTAAATCTCCAATCATATATATATTTATACATGATATACTATATCAATCTCCTTCATGTAATCCTTCAGCAACGTCCTTATTATTAATCTAATAAATATTATTTTGCACTGGTATTGCCTGAATTCATTTTTCTTTATATCTACATTCTCTTGTATCTCAGTATGAATATTTTGATGTCAGCTTGAAGTGCCATATCCTAAATGTTGATTGAATTTTACTACTATTTTGTGCCATTTCTATCATCATACTAGCCCCAGTATGAGTTTCTAATGAGCAATGCATGTCTTATTTCATGTTTCTGTAGATGGTGATACATTTGACTAAACTGATACATTTAAACTGGCTCAATTCATTGAGAAAAACTACAACCTTATACAAAAAACATACAAGGCAAATTCATAATCAGTTATATTATTTAATATTGTTGATCTGAGTTCAAATCCCACCGAGGTTGACTTTGCCTTTCATCCTTACGGGGTCGATAAAATAAAGTACCAGTAATGCACTGGGTAATTGCTGGCCTTGTGCCAAAAGTAGAAATAATTATTTAATATTGTTAAATCCTTATTTTGTCAAAGGAAGAGAAGCAGTAGACAAGAATCTTTAGTCTTCTCATAGTTGGTGTATTTGATTTGATTACTATTCAGCTTGGATTTCTGGAGTTCAACAGCTGTAATCACGATGTAGTTGTGAGGGACCTTTTGAGAAATGCTGTTCAGGTGAAAAAAAATCCAGCAAGGTGTTCAATGTCAGATATAGTAAGTAATACAACGGACACTCAGTAAGGATGAAAAGGAAAAAAGAGGAGGGATTTCCCTTTGAGCTTTGACAAATGTTGCATGCAGCTTACTATTTCAGAAAAAAATTCTGTGAAACTAGTGCTTTTAGCATGATGTTAAGTGGATTTTTGTCACTGTAAAGTGATTGGGGATAGAAAGGGCATTTTGCCAAATTGTCTGAAGGACCTTCCAGTTATGTCCAAGACATGACAACCGCCCTAGTATTTCTGATTCATATGATAAATGCACCCACTACATTCTGTAAAATAGCTGATGATATGAAGGGCATCCAAAAGTAGAAAACATGCCAAAAATATTTGGGAGGGACTCTACCGCTGGGACAAAGACATGACAATGATGCTGGTGCTGGTGCCATGATTAAATGTGTTCAGTAGAATGCAGGATCGTATATAAGTGAGATGCAGCCCCTACCTCATCTGAGAGACTGATGCATCTGCTTGAGTACTAATTTGGTCAATGAAGAACCATCTAATCTTTGCTAATAGGGAAGATGGACATTAGATAATGATGATGAAGCTGAAGTTGATGATGATGATATATATATATATAAGGTTTTATGTACATCCAACCCCATCTTGAATGAATTTCTCTTTCCTTTACTTTTTTATGTATTATAAAATATCTTAGTCACAGAAATACTAAATGGAATTAAGAATTTATTCACAAAAGTTTGAAATAAAATTAAGACCAATATTGTGTTTAACATGCCAGAATATTGGTCTTGATTCGCACCAAGCAACATTCTATGCACAACCTTAATTTGCTTCAAAGTTCCCCAAATAGCCCCCTCTCTCTCTATGTTATATACCATCATCATCATCATCACCACTCTGGAATCAAAAGCTCATCGGACCTCCGTGGTAATGATAATAGAATGAATATACATGTCATACAAAATAATCTAACGTTCATATGTTGGTCAGTTTCAGTTGTTTTGATTGGTGGATTAATTACGATGAATGTATTCGTCTGTAATATATATAACCCACCCATCTATATTACAGGCGAATGCATTCCTCGTAAATTAATCCACCAATCAAAGCAACTTAAACTGACCAACATATGAACCATAGACTTTCTGGTATGCCATGTATATTCATTCTATCATCACTACTACAGAGGTCCAACGAGCTTTTGATTCCAGAGTCGGGCTAGACCGATAAAGATCGAACCTCGAGCTGATCAGTAGCAAAACGCGCATCACCAACCAATAAACGTAATGAAGAAGTAAACATTTATCCTTGTATTATTATTATATATATATATATATATATATATATATATATATATATATATATATATATATATACACTCCCTCATAATGAAAGACAGACTGTATGATGCATGTATACGAACAGCAATGTTACATGGTAGTGAGACCTGGGCGTTGTGTGTAGAAGACTTGCATGGATTAGAAAGAAACAAAGCTTGCACGCTCCGATGGATGTGTAATAGTAATATATGCGAACATCAAAGCATAAACGAATTGAGAAAGAGACTGAGCATAAGAGGAATCAAGTGCTGTGTGTAGGAGAGGTGGTTGCGTTGCTATGGACATGTGATGTGTATGAATTATGTCAGCTGCATAAAAAGGTGCGGAGCACTAGAAGTCGATGGAAGCCGTGAAGTGGGGAGACCCAAGAAGACCTGGGATGAGGTGATAAAAGCTGACCTTACTCAATTGCACCTCTGAAAGGCGATGACACAGGACTGTGACCTCTGGCGTCACACAGTAATACAGAAGACCCAACTCCCTACAGGTACAAGCCAAAGTTGCCCCCACCCCCTACCACTGCAAAGTTATCGTTGAGGTGCCACGGAAAAAAGCACCCAGCCCACACTGTGAAGTGGTCGTGTAGGCACCATGGAAAAAAAGCACCCAGCACTCACTGTAAATGAGGTTGGTGTTAGGAAGGGCATCCAGCTGTAGAAATCAAGCCAGAATCAGTTTCCGTATGAGCAAGACAAGGTCAGCAGACTGGACACTGCCCACAACAGCACAACCCATCTAACCCATGCTAGCATGGAAGAATGGATGTAAAACAGTAATGATGATGATGATACTCACATGAACAAATGGAGGGAAGGAATGTAATGTCACTGATTACTTTATTCGTGCTATTTTTTCTCATTTTATGATATTTCACAGTAAATCTGAGAATATATTGTTGTTTTAATTACTATTATCATTTCAGAATTCCATAAGTTTTCTTTCCATTTCATTTTCTTTCCTGTGTTTATTTATTCATTTGTTTAATCAAGGGAGATATAAATTTGAAAATGAAATTAGAAAACTAAATTAAAGTACCACCTTTCTGAAAAGCAAAATGGCCACATACATGCATACACAAGCACATACATACTCACATGCTCTCTCTCTCTCTATATATATATATATTTAAAAAAAATGAAGGAAGTGAAATGAAAATGAAATGAAACCCCAAATATGAAATTTCAACTCTTCATTTGTCAAAAAAGATGGAAGCATGATTGATGCATTTTGTATGTTGTTTTTTTTTTGTTTTTTTTTTTATTTCAAATGGTTAGGAATAAAATTTAAAAATGTCTTGGTGTTAAAATAAATAAAAATAGAATTAAATTTTTTTCTTACATTGCCTTAATACTATATATTTGTTCTTTATTTCTTAATATATTTAAAATTCTTCATAATTTTTCATATCTTCCAAAGCCATAAAAGCAAAGCAAAGAAAAAAATATGAAAAACAAATATAAGTACAAAAACATCATTACATTCTTACAATTTTTGTTCTCAGCAAACCAAATTATAAATTTCAGACTCAAATTCATTCATGGAAGTGATCCTGTCTATTATATTGTTACCAGTTACTGTCAGCTTTAGTGTTTTTTAATGTTTTACATCAATTTTCAATGAGATGTTAAATGAGATTGAAGATTGGAACATATGGATAAAGTGTAAATTTTATATCTTTTACTTTTGTTTTGTTTTCTTTATATAATGCTCATACACTCCTTCTCTCTCTGTATATATACTTAATCGCTACATTTCTCTTTCTTTATCACACAATGGTTAACTTCTTAGCATTCAGCATTCAAATAACAATTTTTTTCATAACATCTAAACTTTCTAATTTGGTCTTTCTATTCACCTCTCTGTTTGCCTCACTCATCCCCGCTCTCTCCCTTTCACTCTCCTGAGACTCTCTGTATTATAGAATAAGAGTTGTCTCTATAAAGGCCTCAATAGTCATAGGAAATCGAAGTAGTATTATATGTGCAAACATACAATACAACACAAGGTAGATTTTAAATCATTGCAAGTTAAAGCCAATTTTACATTATTATATAGAGAGAAATAATAAATTCTCATGTTGTATGGTGAACTACATTTCTGTCTTTCTAGGAGTCTCTAGCCTACTGATATGCTGTCTTCTTTCTTTGCTTTACTACTGCTTCTAGTCTTTCTTGTTCAGAATTCTCAGCTTACTCATGTGATTCCTACATGAGACATCATGTAACTGATTAAGGATAACATCAATGGCATCAGTGTTTCTAGTCTCGGAAATCCCGTGAAGGCACACCGCCGAATTTTCAAGATCTGAAATATTTTGTGAAATATTTGTGAAATGTATTTAATTTGTTATGTAGTAACAATTGATCACGCTTAAGCAAACCTATGTCTTGGAAATAACAATTTAAATTGTTATTCACCAGATTCTGTTGACTGTTAAATCTCATCCTTTGATTGGTATACTTGCCACATCTATGTAAAATAAATATTAATAAAAAATGGATGCTATCGTTGCTTGTCTTTTGTATTTGTTTTGGAACGTGCATTTTGTTAAAATTTATTATTCCATGTGAGGTTACTCATCCACCTTAATTAACCTACTGTGGTTATGTATGACAGCTCCCCCCCCCCCCCTCTCTCTGGTTTTCTTTCTCTCCTCTTTTTCTTTTTAACCTTTTCAACCATCCAATTTCTGAGGTATGCTGAGTCCTTGTTCCCCGAACGAGAAAAGATCTATCTCTTTGCTCTCTAACTAAAAAGTATAAAAGGGTGAAAAAGGGCTGTTATACATAACCCTCCCAAAGTATAAAAATATCTGCTTCAGCACATGTTTTCAGATAAGAAATCTCGCAAAACAAATTCAAAAACGAATTATATATATATATAAATAAATTAGCATATTTGCTTATAGAAATATGGTGGAGGACAGAACAAAGGAGAGACACAAAATAAAAACCTAGTCACTGAGGAGGTCACAAAATGTCTGACGAAAGAGCTTTGATGATATATAAACAACCTTCTGGTTATCGAACCAACCAACCGGAAACTTTTAATAAATTTAAGTGAAAACCAACAGATGTGTGTGTTTTTATTGGCAACATGACCCTTCCTAAGTATAACAATATATATATTCAAATATATATATATACATATATTCTAAAATATTCTAAACCCATGCTAGTGTGGAAGATAGACGTTAAACGATGATGATGATTACTTTTCATGATTTACATATGCAATTGCTTATATAAATTGTAAATATATTACTTTTAAACTTAATACAAATCAATATAATAAATAGCAATATATCAGACAGAAAGTGCATTCTAAGACAGTTCATAAATAGGGATTTAGGCTTTAATAAATAAATCATTTTAGAACAAAGTTTTTCAAAATTGATCTTCTTGAGTTGAATATTTTATTTTTCCATCTTTCCCTGCATAACAATATTAGGTGATAGGTGCTAAGTTTTGGATGATGTCAGCACTATAGCACTCACGAGAGTTACAATTCATTGTTTTAGAACAAAGTAAATAAATCTAGATATTGAATAAGTCAAAATTTTGCTTAACTTCTTCAAAGAACAAAAAGATTTCTGTCCAACCCTCACCCATTCTCGCTTTTATTTAGACAGTTCCTCAGACATCTTCATTGATTTAATTTACACACACATGCACATGTACATACACACACACATAGATACATACATACATACATACCTACTTACATACATACATATATATATACACATATACGTATACATAAATATCTACATATCTTTATGTACATATAAATTTGTATAGATGTATATATAAATGTACACACATATGTTTGTGTGTGCCGCTATTCCAACATACATATTAATATATATGTGTGCATGTGTGTGTAATGTTTTTGCAACTTAGTTATTTGTTCCTGCAATATGAATATGCATATCTATACATACATTTCCTCCACTGCTCTTCTGTCATAACTCATATTCTTTATACATCCAAAAGTTTCAACATTTCAGAAAGAAAATGCCCATTAGCCTCTTACCATATTTTTTTTCATTTCATTCTTGTAAATCACTAGTAAAAAATGTTCAAGTATATACATCTTGGTGGGGTGTAAGTGTAGAGGTAAGCATACAGAAAGTTTTGATAATGTCAGTGGGAAAAAATATTTAAAGTTTGCAGTGAATTGCTAAGTGAGCCAATACTATAATAGTCAATCTTAATATACAACAGAGTCAAGCCTGCTGACTACTGTTCAAAATGTCAACTCTTATTAATCTTCTATATTACAGATTTCTCTATATCGATCTAAAGTTTGCAAAATTGTTTTCAACATTGAAATCATGTTGATATATCTAAAATGACATACATTCATAAATATATTTAGTACACAAATTAGTTCTAATAGTTACAAAAGAAAAGAATGTTGATAACTTTACTCACAGTAGAAAAAAACATGTATGAAAAATACTTTAGCAAAAACAACAACAACAACAACAACAACAACAACAGCAGCAGCAGCAGCAGCAGTGCAACAACAAAATATAAATAAATAAAACAAATGCCATCAAATGATATGAGATATGTAAATATAGGTTTTTATAAACTGGGGCATGTCTAATATATTGGTATAAATGTATTATTCCTGTTATTGTAAGTCTAGCCTGTTTTAGTCATTTTTCGTCTTTTGAATATTGCAAATTCAGAAAGAAAATGAAAATGAATGGGAATTTATGAGTGTCAGAAAATATTTGCTAAGTTATAGGAAAGGAGATAAGTTCACTCAGGTGTGCCTAGAAAAATGTTACTATTTAAAACAAGTAATTTATATGAAGTACAATTGAATTGTCAATTATATGTTATGTGCCAAGTGGCTCTATTGTCTTTCATGAGATTTCATCAACAATATATATCAGGAAAGTATTACACTCCTTAGAATGCTTCTTAGGTAGTAAATCCTATACATTTTTTGCAATCTTATCTACATAACACTAGGTGAATTAAAATGCTTTGCTTTATTGTGGTAATAAAGAGGCCATTAATGTACACACTCATTTAATATATTTTAAATAAAATCCAACAAAAATTATTGAACATTAATTGTTACATCAACACTAACGGACACTTTACAGGAGGAACTTTACAGAGAAACATATTTTTTGTTATATTTTTAGTTCCCATTGATACAATTTTCTTTTATATCAATAATTCTCTTTGGTAAACAAAGATGGTCCTTCACTTGTATGTCTTTTCCCTATTAATACAAAGCTATATATCAAACAATGCAATTTTACTTTACATTTTGAGTAAACTAGAAAATAGGCTCTTGAAGTTTTATAGAATATATAGTGAACTGCATCAGCATATGTTAACTTACTAAGGAATATATAATGTGTGTTATGAAGAGAAACAACATTGAAGAATAAAGTATAAGAGGATTAGGGATGCTAAAGACAAAACTTTTAGATGTAAAAAAAATTGAAATCCTTTTGTAGCAGTATGCTAAGTTAGTTGACACATTATACATTATTATACCATGAAATAACCAACTAGAAACTTAAATTTGATTCCTAGTTACTTTCTGTAAGAATTCTGACACGGTGGTATATGAACTAATGGATTAACAGTGAGATGGGCAACAACAGCAGATGGTAGGACGATTGCATTTTGTCCACCTAAGGTTGTATTATCACAAATCAGGTTCTGTCAAACAATCTTATTGTCATGGGTGCAAATTGCGAATATAAGTAAAAGAGGCATACATTCCCATTCATGCTAAGAATATTGTAATATGGATCTTGCAGACATTACTAAGTTAAATTATTTTTGTTTAGTTCTTATTTGAATATTATAAATAATAAAAATATTGCATGCAAATAGGAAACTTTACTATCCTGATTATCAATACAGTTTAGTTATGAACACTTGCATAATTACACAAATTATTCTGACAGATGGAATTTATTGATTGCAATTTTCTAATTTTGTTTTATATTTTTGTTTTCATTTGGTAATTTTTGGGGGGATGTTGTCTAAACTTTCTATCTGTGTGAGATCTTTTAAGAGAAACTACATTTAACAGATATTTATTTTTACTTTAGAATAAGAATAAATCTTTCTCTAATAAAGTCCAAAATCCAATCTTCGTTTCTATATGCTAAATTTTCTTAGGCTTAATCTGAGAAATTTCAATGCAAGGAATGAAAATGTATGGAAATCATAATTTATCAATACTTATCCCTAAGGACCATCAACTTCATTTTATGAAAAGAATTTAGTGATTTATTTACTTTTTGTTTTTTTTCATTCATCATCATCATCATCATCATCATCATCATCATCATCATCATCATTATCACCATCATCATCATCACTACCATCATTAACGTTATTTTTTAGTTCATGCTGTTACTGAGCATAGATATATGAGCCTTGAGTATATGCAACATCAAAGTTTGGTGTTGTTGGAAATTTTACCAATTGTAACCAGACTACTTCCTGGGAGAAATATGCCTGGAATTTGAAAGGCAAGAATATAAACTACTACCTTACATGACCCATAATAGGATTGGCAAAACCTCATCAGGGCGAATGAAGAGAATGTCACTTTTGCACAATTAAAATACTAGAGTTTATAGTCTGTAAGGATTTACTTAAGTCACAATGAGGATTTGCTTTTTACTGTCTGCACTAAAATATCTCATCAAAACCACATACATAGAACATTAAAAAATACCATAGAATATGAAAGTTTCAACAATTCTTATACTAGAGAAGAAACAACCTGTCTTAACTGTGAACAAATAAAACATACTCTCCCCGTATGAAACCATTACATGTTTGTAGAGAGAATAGTCCTGAATATAGACAATATACTAAATATTTAAATTGATAGTTAGTTATATGACTTGGCGTGACTGTTATCGCACATAACATAAATCATAATTATTAGTATCATCCAGTATGAGTGACCAATTCTTTGATACAAAGATGTATTTCTGTACATCTATGTATATAGGTTGCATGTTTGTGCATGAATCTATACTATATATACTTCACATTCTATTTATTTTACGTACATTTCCCATCATATTCTTCTGGGGGTTAATTTAATACACTTTGCTTATCCTTCAAAATTACAGACATTGTGCTTAAATCAGAAATTATCATTACTACTACTACTACTACTACTACTACTACTACTACTAATACTACTGCTGCTACTGCTGCTGATGCTGCTGTTGCTGCTGCTGATGCTGCTGCGGCTACTACTACTACTACTACTACTATTACAATTATTATTTGTAATGCTTTTGTCTTGGCAGATGTTATATCGACACTATACCAAAATAGTGAGCCATAACCAATGGCCAAAGGTCCTTCGGGTCATTCCTTCTTTAACTTTCCAACACCCTTCTTTGAATTCTTGCTGTTCCCACAAGGCTCTTTTCTACAAACAATCCTGTCCTGATGGTAACTCATATCTTCTCAAGCCATGCATCCAACTTTCTACTAACTGCTCCCAGTGCACCAACCATAATCGGTACCAATTCTATGTGTCTGATTCTACACAGTTTATTATCATGTCCTTTCACAGAATTGATCTTACTTCCTCGTTTATTCAAGATAGCAGAAAATATACAGGGGTCTAAGGTATCATGACACTGTTTCATTCTTTTCAGTTTGTATCTAATACCTTTCATATCTAAAGGCTATTCGAAGCAACCACGATTTCTGTAACATTTCCACTGTGAGATTCAGGTTTAGCTTTTTTAACAATTCATCAAAGTTCTTTGTGATCATCCCTAGGGTGCCAACGGCCACTGGTATCACATCCCCTCTTGTGATCTTCCACATTCTTGAAATTTCATACTTCAAGGAGCTATAATTGGTGTACCTTTCTTCTTTTCCTTCTATGTTAGAATCAAATATTCCAGTTGGATCTACTAACCGACATGTTTTGTTTATCTTTTCGATTACTGTGGTGTCTGGTTGATTATGATCTAGCCATTTATTGGTTTGTATGAGCCAATAACATAAGATCTTGCAGTTTTCTGACTCTAATATTTTTTCCAGTTGGTGCATGTACCTGCTTTGTCAAATCTCCACTGCTCACAGTTTCCAGTGGATTACTTCAGTCAAACTATCATGTCTCACCTACTAATACTCATTTCAAGCAAGTTTGGGACCTCCGAGACAATGTATGCCACTATTTCAGCTGCTCAGCCACAGAATTGACACAGAGGAGTACATCTTCTGCAAACACTACATTTCTGATGTTATTCATGCATATTGCCTGATCTTGTGCTGTAATTATTGTGCTCTCTTTAGACAATCTCATGATTTTATTCCTCTCACATCATCTGTTGCTTTTCTGAACTGTCCATGCAGTGCCTTGCTTGCCTTCATATGCACCTTTTCTTTACTTTTGTCACCAGTGTTAGTTCCTAATGAACCCACTTTGTTCACTGCCCTCAGTAGCAACTTTCAGGGTGTATGTCAATATTGCTTTTACCATTTCTATTCAAATACAATCTTCTATCTCAATCAAACCTTGGCCTCCATTTGTCTTTTTCATATATAATCAGTCCACATCTGCCTTGGGGTGATGTGCTCCATATATTACCAGCCACTTCATCATTTTGTGATACAAAGCCACCAACTCTGCTTTTGTCCCATTTATGATACCAGCCCCATATCTAATGGCCCTTGAGATGATAGCAGAGATAATATTTCCACAGTTGAGTTTTGATTAATTGTTCACAATCAGTACCACTTCTACATGTTCAGGCCATAATATATAATGGAGGTGATGTATGTATTAGCTCCCTCAGCTCAGTCTTGGCTTATTTCTGGGTAAAACTGATTATGCTGCTCACTACCTCATCCTATTTCCTACCAAGCTGACGGTTCAGAACAAACCAGAGTCTGAGCAACATAACTAGATCATCTATCTAGTACTACACTGTGGTGTTGAAGTGCATTAACTTGCCTCTTCAGGTACTGACCATTGAGTAGATACTGCTGCCCATTGAAGTGATCCAGCCTCTGAAGGCATGACCAAAACGGTCTCTCTTAAGGTTCATACAAGCCCCAATGATAAACCCTATAAAAAGCTTTTGTTTATTCCAAATTGATCAAAGACCTACCAAATCCAGGTTTATTCCTGACCCTTCTATGATGTGTTGTATGTGGTGGAGGTTGTCATGGATAGACTCAGTAAGGATTGTGCATGTCTCCACATTGCTGACCACACATTCGAATATGAGAAGCCAAACTACTTGCTAGCATCTTGACCAAAACTCAAAGCTCTTTGTTGTGCAGAGCTATAGGCTGGAAATGTTCAATTGCATCTCTCTTGCTTTCATCTTTCTTCAGTTCTTCTACACCCTTGCTCTCAGAACTGAGAATTCTCCAATTCTACTGCCTGTTGCAGTAGACAGGAGCTAAATCAATGAACAAATTTAGGAAATTTGTGCAAAGCTCATAGGACAGAGCATTCTGGCTGGATGATCTGAACCTCATACAGCCACTCATGGTCAGCCGTATTTTAGCTGCAGTTATCAGCTTTATGCATCACTCTGCATCTTCCATCACAAATCTCAGCCCACCATTAAGATAGGAACTACAGTCCACTGCTGTTTCCCTTTCCTCACTCTCCCCGATCATTAATGTAAAGTGCCATTGAAAAACCCTACACAAGCTTATTCTGGTTCTCCAAAAACCAAATGATAGCTTCATTGCCATTCAAGAGAGTGTCTTAGATCTGAAGATGCAACCTTTATGTTTCACATTGGGGAAATGGTCCAAGGCCATTCTTGCAGTTAACACAATGGTTATGATGCCACTCATATATTGCATCTTCTTGTTTAACAACTACTTCTACCTTTGTTATATCTTTTCAATTGCAATTTATTTGCTCAAAGTTATTGATTCTAATCTAAATACTTCCTTGAGAACACGCCACCACCTATTGTTGCTGATTTTCCCTGTCAACTAATATGGTAATCTAGTATCTGTAGACATTAAATGCAAGGAGTGATGTATTAAGTTTCTAGTAACTGGGTCTCTGTGTACATATTCGACTGAGGTTGACCATACAAATCATAAATTTATGATCTGTGTATAGTACCATTTGCAATTGTTGACAGGCTATAAAAATCTATCTAGTAATGATCTAGATGACCTAACATGAATGCTCCATGAACACACTCTTATTTTGGAACTGTCTAAACACATGATTTTGTACCAAATGATACAAATCTTTTTGGGGGAAGGAGGAGGTAGTTTCTACTATTAGCTCAGGTAGTACAATTATTGCAGCCCTTCTTCCAGCCATTCCAACAATTTGTTTAGCATGAGCCAATTTAGCTTATTTGTTGGCAAGAGATAGTAAGTATAATTCATTTTCTCCATGTGGAATTGCTGAAAAAGACATTTTCGTTGTGGTCTAGTTGTGGTAATACTATTGTCATTGTTGTTGTTGTTCATGTTGTTGTCATCTGTGTTCTTTTTGCTTCTATTACTGTTTTCATTGATGTCATTCATATTCTTGACATTAGTGTTGTTGTTTCAGTTGTGGATAATATTGTTATTTTGTTGTTGTGGTGGTGTCAATGATCTTCTTTTCATTGGCACTTATTGAAACTGCATTTTCTCTTTCATTCAAAAAGGAACATTTTTCATTTTGGTGCTTTTGCTTTTGTTGTTGTTCTAGCAGAAGTGAAAGTGATGAAAGTCTATGTTAATGCTGAAAATTGGTCTTTGTTAAAGTAGAGTGAGGATGACAAAGTCAGTGTTAACACTATTTTTCCCCTTCCATGTTGTGAGCTTACTGGCCATTTTGAAAAAAATCTCTGATAAAAACAGATTTTCTAATGGAAAAAATGCCCTTTATGGCCAGAAATTTAGTGTAGTTTATTTAATAAAAACAGAGTGTTTGACCTTACAATATCAAGGAAATATTTCCACAAATAAAACGGCAGATACAGGTAACAAATGACAAATCAGGAGCTGTAATATCATGCCCTAAATATAAAAAAAGTATAATAATAATTTCTTTATTAATCACAAATGCTTCATCTAAAGATAAGATTAAGGACAGCACATGACAAAACATTGAGTGTGTAAGGGTAATGCATGTAAAAAGAGAGATAAGAAAAGACGAAACAAAATTAAATCAAAGAAAATTCTTCAATAGGGAGTACATTTTCTAGGTCCATTCATGGCGAAACACCATTAGATAAAATTACATAAAATAAAACAAATATAAATAACTTAATATTATACATTATTGAAATATAATTTATTAGAGCAAAACTTTAATATCATAATATACTTTTTTTCTGTTCATTAGATGCTTAAATTAATTTACTCAGATTAGTGATCTCAGATCACATTCCAAAATGAAGTGGAAACTATTATTTATATGTTGTATAATTTCTTGATAAAAGACAAGACAATAACATTTTCTGTGTGTATATTTCATAATTCTTCGATAGAAGATTATAAATGTTTGTGTTTTTTTATGTTTTAATATATTTTAAAAAATATTTCTATATATCTTATTGCTTATATTTTCATAAAACATATTTGCAATTGACTTATTATGTAGGTGAAGACTCAGGGCATATGCACGCAATTAAACATTTTTATGGTGATTTCTTTTTGCACCAAATATCTGTTAGATTTAATATTAAATATTTATAGGGATGGATATGAAAAGTACTCTCAATGAAATGACATAATTATTAGAATGTCAGACAAAAGGCTATTGAGTATTTAATCATGGTTGTTTATGTTCTGATTTCAATCCTACCAAGTTCCTCTTTGCCTGTCATAATTTCAGGATTTAAAAGATAAATGCTAGTTAAGAATTGTGGTCAACTTCATTGACTTCCCTTCCCTACAAATTGCAGTAACCACTCAAATGTTTAGAGAGAGGACTAGTCATTTGGCATAATTGCAGGAATGTTAGCATAGCAGCCAAAGTACTTTGTGGTACTTTATGTTCTTTTACTTTTGGATTTCAAATTCTTCTGAGATTGACTGTCATCATTATGAGCTCAATAAAATAAGAACCCGTCACAAAATAGATCTAATAATTTAATTGTTTCCTCCCCTAATTTTGTAGATTTAAGTTAATTTGAAAGAGAGAATATTGTATGTAATGTGTTTATAATGTTACCTATATGTTATTCACAAAGAGGATTAGAAGTACATTCAAATGAATATGAAGAAAGATTCAGAACATCTGGAAAATGGGCATATCAAATAAAACATTCTATGGTTTACACCCTCATCTTTCTGACATCATGATGCATAGCAGGCAGGCATTAGCCAGACATGTGAAATGTCACAATGAAGCTGCTATCTGAGTACTTTTTCTGGAAACCTGACGTGTGCAGGTGAGTTGGGAGATCGATCATCACACTGAAGGATGTTCTTGAAGATGAAATCGAGCTAGAGGTGGGAAATTCAGAGGGTAATGCTAGACAGAGTGTGCGAGAGGAGGAAATTCATCATGACACTGGCAACAGATGTATGAAAGGAGGAGGAGGAGGGGAGATAGAGTAGACTTGGTATGTTACACTATTTGATTCATTCTCTTTACATTCTGAATTAAAATTCTGCCATGTATATCTTTACCTTTTATCTCAACAGATTTGATAAATTAAGTACCAGTAATATACTGTTGGGTAATTCTAACAGCAATTCTATCTGTCTCCAAATTTCAGATCTTAACATAGTGTGATAAATTACTATTAATAATAATAGTAACGAGGGGATTTTTTGCCCACCATCTAGCATTAGGCAAATTCAATAGCAAAAGAGAAATTAATGATTTAATCAAACAGATTAATTTCACATATGTTATTGAAATGATTTAAGCTTAGCCATCAGACAATCCTGTGTCTGATGGCTAAGCTTAAATCACTAACACATATCAAATTGTTCCAATGCTTCTTAAGTCAGACACTTTGTTTATTGTTTATACATATATATATATGTATGTGTGTGTGGATTGGCAGTATTTGTAGAGCATCGTAGAGCATCAGACACCATGCTTTGCAGCCTAGAGTCATGGCCCTTTGGGTTCTGAGTTTAAATCCCAACGAGGTTAGCTTTGCCTTTCATCCTTATGTGGTCAATAAAATAAAGCATCAGTAATGTACTGGGGTTGAGGTCGATTTAATCAACTTCAACTTCCTTTTCAAATTACTGGCCCTTCCTTTTCAAATTACTATGCCTGAAGAAGAAACAATGATTTTAATGGTTTCAAACAACAGGTTCTAGTCATGGTACAATACTGGATTCTATGATATATAGTTGATTACATCAACTCCAGTATTTACATTATTATCAGGCTCCTATTTTAATAGACTTAGGTTAATAGGCAAAGTAAGGTTTTACAAAAGAAATCATAATATAAAGGATGCTATGAAATAACAATGTATTTTCCTCCATAACTATTTATTCTCAACACTGCCCATATATTTACATCTGCCAATATATATATACATACACCTACATATGGAAAAACTGACGTAAAAACGATGATGAGGATGTTATGGATACATACTACAAATCTTTTTTGTATTATCATTTAGACATATGCAGAAATGAGAGATATAACATTATATTGAATGTACATCAACATCAACAGAAAGCCTTTTATGGCAATGTTATGAATATAGATAGCCCTCTAAGCAACACAATCTAATGGTTATGTATTAAAACAGACAATTTTCTTTGCTCAATGGATGAAACCCAATAGTTATCATAAGCAAAAACATTTCCATACCTATCACTGTTATGTCTGGTAAAGAGTTCATTAACACAGTGAGCTCCCACTTGAAATATATAAACAAACATTTTATAGGAATTTACAAGCTAAATAGATTGAATCTGTTCATATAATCAATGAAGCATTGAAGTAAATTGAAATTTTATTCATTTAGTTTTACTAATAAGCATCTTTGTGAAAAATCAGATTTTAAACAGCAGACAGTAATTTAAATCCCAACATAAAATAATGAATGCTTTAAAACACTTCATAAACCAATTGAAATTTGAAGTGTGAGAAATAACAACAATTAAGAATCATTAAAAAAAACAACACAGAAACATTTGGTAATTTGAGATTGTGGACTCTTCTCGTTTGTGTTTTCTTCATATGCTAGTATAAAATAATTGTTTGTACTTTAGGCACAAGGCCAGCAATTACCCAGTGCATTACTGGTACTTTATTTTATCCATCCCGTAAGGGGTCGAAAAATAATGATTCAGTTTTTACTTGCTTAGACCTTGTATGTAAGGAAGACCAGTAGTAGAATTAATGTTGCTGTCAGGCAGAAGTGATAATAATACAAATAACCACAACACAAAAAATATTGTTATGTATGGTTAAAGAAATATAATATTATCACATATAACGTAAGCAAGGAAAATTTTAATTGAGGAATTTTGATAAATGGAAATGTGCAAATCTTTAAATCTGAGCCCAGGATACTAAAATATACATTTATCATCATCATATTTACATCTGCCTTTCCAAGCTTATTAATGGAAAATACTCAAACATCTAATGTTAAAAGTTACTGAATATACATCAATTAACTGTACTAGGAACACCTATGAGTATCAGTTAATAGAATTGATCATTTGCTCTTTAGTTAGAAATATATGAATATAATAGCTGGATGGAAATCCTCACAAAATGCAAATATGCATATATATATATGTATGTATGTATGTATGTATGTATGTATGTATGTATGTATGTATGTATGTATGTATGTATGTATGTATGTATGTATGTGTGCATGCATGCTTGTATGCATGTATGTATATAGGTATGTATGTATATTAAATGACAGTGATGTGATAATAGAGATTTCTCAAGACCATACACAGTAATTTGATGATAAATGACAGATGTGCCAGCAGTTGCCTGAAAATATTACTGCTGCATTATCTGCAAAAAATTGTTTCATGATTAAGTATATGCATGCAATCCAAACTGAATTTATTATTTCCCTTCGAAAAGAAATAATATCAGTGTAACATTATAGATAAAATATAGATAGAAACACCTATTGTCATTATTTACTATTATATGAGGAGCATTATATAATATTGGTTGAATGTAGATTCTCATAATACACAGAGAATATGATGTATGTAGTTTCAAATGATTAGATATTATGTGCTAGTATAGCAAATAAAAACAGATGCGGATATGAAATTAATTTATACAACTAATGTAAATATTGCACCAATACAGGTAGCCTCAAAATTGTTACCTGAACCAGGATCACTTGGGCAGGTGAGGGAATTTCTTCAGGATCACTCAAACCCATCAGGAATGCCTCTATATAGTTGTTTGCTTGGCTAGAAATAGTAGACAAATCTATCCTAAGCCATCAGAAAAAAAAGGAAGGACATATTGAATAATGTATTTGATGTACTCTGTCTGAAAAGCAGTTGGATGATCATGGCTTGAAAATGTTTGTTATATGTCAACTTGATCAAAGCTGATATGAGGGCGAAACAACAATTTTCATATAATAAATTTGTTGACATGTTTAATTAAATAATAAATGGTTTTGCATAACAAATCATGTATTAGGAAATCCATAATAATTTTAATGGCAGTATAATTACAGTTATGCTGAGCAAAGAAACTTAACAAATGCACATTATGCAAATAACAATAGCCATTTCAGTTGAGTTCACATTTGTGATTCACATAAATAAGGAGATGCTATGATTTCCGACCAGGCCTGCAGTAGGAACAGGGTCTCAACAAGATGGAAGTTGACATGGTAGTGGAATGATATGGTAAAAACAGCCATAAAAACAAAACAAAAGTTGCCTGGACAGACAGGAGGAAAGAGTGGAATAGAGGCCAATGCCAAATAGCCAAAGCAAAGCCAAGTACTAGATATAGTAAGCAAGAGGAGAAGCAGAAAAGAAGTTTGCTTATGGTCTACATCAAGAGGATTAAAGGTGAAAAATGTTCTAAATTGGGAGACAGTGTGTTTGGGGAAAAGTGTGCCCGAAGTGATAGCAACACATTTACTCTCACTAATGCTGAATGGAAAGGGGCATCAAAGTTTCATGACTATGCAACTATTGAATAAAAAGAACAAATCAGTTAATGAGAGCCTACCCCATGTAGACATAGTGTAGAAGTTCATAGCTTTTATTATCTAGGTGACTTAACCAGTATTTGGAGAGGATGCTATAAAAAGTTTAAAGGGCTGATACATCTGTAGACAAAAAAGAGCTTCTTTCTCAGGGTGAAGTGTAGACTGTATGATGTCTCTGTACAAACTGTAATGCTACATAGCAGTTGGATGTCGGCTTTGACTGCAGAAATCGAGTATGCACTAATTGATGCGTAATGTTAGTGTACATGAATGACATAACGGAGCTGAGAGAAAAACTTGGTATAAGAGGAATTCATTGTAGTGTACAAGAGAGAAGACTGCATTGCAATGGACATGTAATGCATATGGAAGTTGGCAGCTGTTATACAGGGCAGAGAAATCTCAGTGGCTAGGACAGGAGGAGAAGCTGAATTTCATAACAAGGGAAAAGCTCCCAAATACACCTCACCCATCCACATACTTCACCATGACTATCACGCTTTCCTCATCTAACTCATGCCGGCACAGAGAGAATAAGAAGGTTTCCACGACCATCCATTGTGTGCTTCCCTTTCCACCCTAACACATCCTCAATTCATTTCCCTGCACAATCCATGCCAACGTGGAAGAATGATGTGCACCCTATTCCCACAAACATATATGGTTTATTCCCTTGTAGAACACATGCCAATATTCCACCAGAATCAACTCACACTTTTCAAGCCCGCTTTCCTCTCCTTTCATTGCCTTCCCAGTGATGTGCTATGATAAAAATGAGCCCAGACCAGTCTGTAATGTGATAGTGCTGGTGCTGCGAAGAAAAGCAACCAGTCAACTCTGTAAGGTAGTAGTGGGGGTGTCATGATAAAAGCATGCAGATCCCTCCCCTATAATGTTATAGTGTTGATAATGCATGATAAAATATTCTCAGTACACACTGTAATGGAATTGTTGGTAGGAAGTGCATGCAGCCGTAGAAACCATGATCCTAGTACACATTGTAAAGCAATTGGCATAAGAATGGCATCCAGCTCAAGAAACATAGCCAAAATTTAAGCATATGAGCATGATGTCATCACCTGGCAAGTTAAGACTCAAAACGTCTAACTTATGGGAAAGCAAATTTTAAATGTTAATGATGATATATATATAAATATATAATCAAAATGGGTGACTGAACTCACATGTGTTTTATTTATTTATTTTGTTCTGTTCCTTCCTCTTGTCACACTCTATATCATGTATTTCTCATCCTAGCTACTGATGAAGGACTCATGTCTGAAAGGTTAAGGTACCTTTGCTAATAGTAAATAATATATTTCTTCATTGTACTGTGTCATTTGCTTTGTTATTTCTGTTTACTTTTTGCATATATATATATATATATATATTGTTATACTTGGGGAGGGTCATATTTGTGTAATATTGCCAGAATTAATAACAGAACACACTCACTGTTTGGTTGGTTTTCGCTTCTCGCTGTCTTTTATATCTGCGATCTAACTTAATCGGTCCTCAATGTTGCCATTGACTGACCAACGGTCAAAAATAATACAGATACAATATAGACACAAACACATATATATAGTTTACATAAATCTTTCGTTGCACATCTGCAACATCGTCAGTGGTGTTATATTCATTGTTCCTCCTGTTGTGTTGTATGTCTACGCCATTTTTTATTCAGTCTGTCTATATATTTATTTATTTATTTGCTTGTTTGTTTATTTTATTTTGTCTTCTTTGCGCATGCGTATAGTGTTATGTTTGCTGTGTGACTAGTGTGTATAGTGTTGTGTCTGCTGGGTGACTAGTGTGTGTTTATGTGCTTGTTGTTATTGTGCTTGTGTATGTATTTATTTATCTTATTTTATTTTATTTTATTTTATTTATTTATTTACTTATTTATACTTCTCTTAGGTCAGTGTTGTTTGTTTGGGTGTTGTTGTTGTTCCACTCATTCTTTCTGTTTAGCTTTGGTCTTCTAATTTCTATTTCACTGGCCTCTCTGATTTGCCTATCTGCTGGGTCATTCCTATGTTTAGATATTATTCTAATTTCTATGTTGTCTATGTTACCGGCATGTTGTTGTCTAGCATGTTCGTATAGTACTGACTCGTTTTTTCGTCCTTTTAGTTCCCCCCAGTGTTGGTCTATCCTTTCACCTATGCTACGAGCTGTTTCGCCTATGTATGTTGTTGTCATGTTTCTGCAAGTACCCTCTGTACATCTTATGCTATAGACTACGTTTCTAGTTTTACAGTTTATCCGGGGTTCACCTTACATATGATACATTTCCTATTGGTACAGTGGGTTTTCTTAAAAGGGTAGGTTTTGCTGATAAGGGATTTTATGGTGGTTCCTGGCTTTTCTACCACCTTTATTTTTAAGATAGGCAAATCAGAGAGGCCAGTGAAATAGAAATTAGAAGACCAAAGCTAAACAGAAAGAATGAGTGGAACAACAACAACACCCAAACAAACAACACTGACCTAAGAGAAGTATAAATAAGTAAATAAATAAATAAAATAAAATAAAATAAGATAACTAAATACATACACAAGCACAATAACAACAAGCACATAAACACACACTAGTCACCCAGCACACACAACACTATACACACTAGTCACACAGCAAACATAACACTATACACACACGCAAACGCATGTGCAAAGAAGACAAAATAAAATAAACAAACAAGCAAATAAATAAATAAATATATAGACAGACTGAATAAAAAATGGCATAGACATACAACACAACAGGAGGAAAAAAAATATATAACACCACTGACGATGTTGCAGATGTGCAACGAAAGATTTATGTAAATTATGTAAACTATATATATGTGTTTGTGTCTATATTGTATCTGTATTATTTTTGACCGTCGGTCAGTCAATGGCAACATTGAGCACCGATTAAGTTAGATCGCAGATATAAAAGACAGCGAGAAGCGAAAACCAACCAAACAGTGAGTGTGTTCTGTTATTAATTCTGGCAATATTACACAAATATGACCCTCCCCAAGTATAACAATATTTGTTTCGACACACGATTTCATATAAAAAACCTCGCTAAACTAATTCATCGCCGCTATATATATATATATATATATATATATATATATATATATATATATATATATTTATTAAAATAACAGATTAAAGTTTAAGAAAAGAATCGCTGCTTTCACCCTTAACGTTGAGGGTGAAAGCAGCGATTCTTTGCTTAAACTTTAATCTGTTATTTTAATAAATATTTGCTCTACGGTTCTTATATATTTGATATATATTTATCCTTATCAAGCCCTCTTTGGATTTTAGTCTTCAAATTTATTATTATTACTATATATATAAGGAAAAAAGATGAAATCGAAAATGCAACTGGAGTCTTTTTTTTTTAAATATATATTTATTTGGTTCCTTTAAAGGAACCAAATAAATATATATTTAAAAAAAAAAGACTCCAGCTGCATTTTCGATTTCATCTTTTTTCCTTATACTTTCACTCGTGTAGGACACCTCGTTTTTTTTTCATTTTGTAAAAAAACGTCACTTTCTAATAAATATAAATAAATATATATATATATATATATAAGGTTGTGAGTTCAATTCTCAGACTTCGTGATGTGTTGTTTCCTTGAGCAAGACATTTTATTTCACGTTGCTCCAGTTTACTCAGCTGTAAAAATGAGATGATAGGACTGGGGTCTCTATCATTCCACTGCAAAGTGTTCGTGGAGGTGCCGCAGCAAAAAAGCACCCAGCACTCACTGTAAATGAGGTTGGTGTTAGGAAGGGAATCCAGCTGTAGAAATCAAGCCAGAATCAGTTCCCGTCCAACCTTTGCAAGCAGGGAAAAGGGGACGTAAAATGATGATGATATATATATTTATATATGTATATAGACATGAAGTTCAAGTCAACAGGTTAAAGTTAAAATTAACTTCATTTATTCATTTTGGTGATAACTGTTATGCAACAGGTATGACCTCATCAGACAACTAGAATTTGAATAGGATAAACAGAAAAACATAAAGAAGGAATAATGCTTAATTCTGTTGATTCAATTCATTGACATCTTCCGGGCTGAAATTTGGTGTTGCTTTCTCAAGGCATTTATGCACACAACAAAGCATACATTAGAACATGTAAGATAAACTTAATATAGATATTACTACAGTTTTAAAATGTAATCAGCACTCTGAGAAGGAATGGGTGTAAATCATCATCATCAACATTTAACATTCTTGTGAGGATTGACATCTCACTTGCATATGTTCCTCCACTCTACAGAGTGATATAAATGTATTTTATCATGACAAAACCGATAGGGAAGTTCCTGCATTTGGTACAATTGAAGGGCCCTCTCAGGACAAGAGGGGAAGATGAAGAATGATAAATATGGTGTCATGTATACATACTAAGAGATGGCATCTGACAAGGTGATGAGTAGGAGTGGAGGTGATTAAACTCAAATAGTGTGGATTTACTGTTATGATAATCAATGGTGTGCAATAGTGGAGGTGATATTATCCAAGCAGGAATAGGTGGCTTTAGTATAGTGTGGATAGGTCAGTTTGTCATATTTATGAATAGTCAGAAGTGGTTTCTAACATGTGATCAAAAGCCCTTAGCAATATTGGTAGTACCTTCGAAATTCTGAAATTAAATAACAATATTTTCTATTTTGTGAAGGCATGTGGCTTAATAGTTAGAGAATTTGATTTGCAATCATGAGGTTGCGAGTTCAATTATTGGACTGGGTGATGCGCTGTGCCCTTGAGCAAGACATTTTATTTCATGTTGTTCTTTTTGCCAGCAGTTGCAGCTGGTAGATAGTAACAGCAATGGGATGGCCAATGGAAACATTGTTTCCTTTGTCTAATTTGATGAGGTCCACCCCACTCGACATGTGAATGAGGTCTGGGATCTTGTTGATCGATCAAAGCTAGATTTTCTACTTCCTGTTTCTCTCGGCGGTGGTGGAATGAGAGATCTTCCATTTTAAAGCCACTCCTAGTTTATTGGATGTTACTGTGTGGTGTAGCCCAATCAAATATTTTCCTATCTAAGAATATATAGGAGACTATAATTTTAAAATGTTTAACACATTGCAATGTTAAAACTCAACAGCCATTAGATGAACAGGCAAACCTAATGGAATACATGTTTACCAGGAATTCATAATGAACATCATTTTTAGCCCAGTTAACACATAGCTCTCTTCCCATGAAAATCTAAAAGAAAGGTATGTTCAAAAAAAGGTATGCATCTCAATGAATCAAAGTAATATCCATGTAAGATCACGATAGATAAACTACAAAAACACATATCATACAAATCGTATTGTGTATTCTTTTTTCATTGTACATTCACCACAATATAAATACACACACACACACATATATATATGTCTATACATACATACATATATGTGTGTGTGTATAAACACATATGTGTGTCTGTGTTGGAGAGTGTAGAAAAGAAGCAAGTATATTGACAGAATGGAGCTTTCCTATTCAGTAAATGATTATATACATGTTTGTGCATGCGTACGTCTTGGCGTGTACTTACCTTTATATACATATATATAAACACATATACTCTTATGTGTTTCTATACGTAATCGTATCATGTTTATGAGTGGTTACTGCAATAAGATTTTAATGCTCAAGCATAAGACATGGTCGAGCGAATCAGTTTTAATCCAACAAAATCAAGAATATATA
>OZ024740.1:119136860-119236860 GCA_964016885.1 Eledone cirrhosa
CGGAACAGGTTTGGATTTTGAAATTTAAATTTGTCCAGGTATCACGGTTATTGCCAATATGGGTTTGTTTTTATTGATTTATTATTTTAAATCGAGACAGGCAAACTATATTTATTTGAATTAGTTTATTTCATTCTAGCTAACTTCGTCTTTTACAATACAAACACTTATGTGTTTATCATATATTAATTTATATTAACTTGTATTTCACGGCTCAGAAATGCTTCTTTCTTTGAGCTAATTAATTGTAAAGGAGTGTTTGAGTTTATAACTCTAAATATAATATAATATATATATATATATATTGCCAACCGTCCATACATTTCCCTTCCCATGAACTATATACCACATGATGCATGTCCCTTTCAAAAACATTAGTGGTAGTGGTCACTAGAAATTTCGCCTAATATGAGACAGTTCCTTCAAGAACCCATTCCCCTAGCTTGATATGATATATTATTAAAATATCTGTTTAGCTTTGAATCTGCAGTTGGGACCACAAAGTATTCGAGGCAATTTTTTATCTTATTTAAGGTGTATGTATGTATGTATTAGGTAATAGCTGATGATTCGCTGCATTATTACTGAGAGTACTCCTCTATAGGCAGTTGGTAAGACAGCTTCAGAATTTATCTTGACTGGACCTGATCAACTGCACATCTTGGAGAACAGGATGTCATTCACTTTGATATATAGATATGGGAAAAAGATGCATAGAATAGTGTTTAGGGACATGCGGCTTATGAAGATAATGTAATATGTTCGACTCACATTGGTGAATTGAATTAAAACCTTGCTGATGAGAGCTACTAGCCACAATTTGTTGATTATTGTTTTATGATTATCAGATTCCATCTTTTGTGCAAAACAGTACTGTACAAAGCAAATACAAGGACATATATTTTCTGGCAACTTTCTGTATTAAACAATGAAGATACTGATCATTTCAACTGATGGAAATTGTGAGTACTTTTTCATACATTATGCTGTTGAATTATTGACTTACCTCTACTTCAATGCAAGGGTTCATGGCTGGGACTATTGCCATACATTTCATCCTCTGCGTATGCTACAAATTGATTTTTTTTAGCAAATTGTAAGCAAGGAGATCAAAACCCTAATTATATTGGTGAAACTGGTGCTAGTTTAGGTAATAATCCACATTTGTTTCATGCTTTTACTGCATGGCTTGATTGCCAATTATTTAACCTTAGCTATATTAATTATTGTTGGTGATCACACTTAATTTGTGGGATATATGAATGATTTTGATGTCTTTATTGGATGATTTGATGAACATTAAGTTGTTTGTAGTGATGAATTTGTTCAATATTTGTCCTCTCACTATCGGATTCCATAGAAATATACTTTGCAACTGATTACCCTAGTTAGCACCGAGTAGGACAGTGTATGGCATGATGTTGCATAGCCATACATTACGTGAAGCACTTAGTGTTACTGTAATTTCATTAACCTATTAATATATATATATAAATTCATAAGTAGAGAAAGCAAACAAGATGAAAAGTACCTAATTCCCTTTGAGGATCCAACAGTAGTTTTGCTGTGTAAGAAGCAACTTGGATATTGTAATAATTGAGATATCACAGCTGATCAGGAGACATTCTCAATTCAAGAAAACATTTTAAAATTGACCATTGCTGGTGATAATTTCAATGGATATCACGTGATAGGTGGACGATTGGCAAGTAACAGGATCACTAGTTAAAGCAGTCTGTTCCAGCCTAATTTTTTACTTGACCATAAGGGAGTGCAGAACAAAATTATTAGGATATATATATATATATATATATACATACGTGTGTATATATATATATATGTGTGTGTGTGTATTATACAGTACATAATACGTTGAAAAATATAAATATGATACAAGCCAGAAAAAGTGAATGAAACTGCATACAACAGGCAAACTACATGTGCTGCATGACCACATTAGTCTTATTCTAAATAAAATCTGAATGAATTAAACTCTTTAAATAGTAGTTAGACATGCTTTAACGGATTACCTATTGATATTTACATTCCCATGTATCACATATGGACCGTCATTTAATCACCAGCAGACAGGCAGCTCCAGGACAAGCACAGTCCAATATCACATTAAAATTCTTCTGTTTATGACTGAAGCAAAACCTAAAATATGAATAATAATGAATTATAATATAAACGGTTAAGATTTTTAAGACAGATTTAAATACACACACCCTCACACCCATATATATTAGCTCTTTTTCACTAGATAGAGCGCTTCTTTCCTTTTCTTTTACCATGGATAATTTTACTGCATATGTATATATATATATATGTATGTATTTATATTGCAATATATTGCACAAGCATTGCATATGACAGAAAACTCTTCCTCCGGATAGAATTTGCTAATAATATGCCACAAAAATTGTGTTTGCATAATTTCCTAAGTATCTGCCTCAAACAATCATATTAGTAAGATATTAGCAGTAGAATAACAACAAATATAATATATTTTAGTATTTTTTCCAGTAAATATCTCTGGAGAAAATTTGAATTCTTAAAAATTATCATAGAGATATTCATTTTAAGTACATTGAAACATCAAATGATTAAATCTATTTAAATTTCACACCACCAGAAATAGCAATTATTATTACTTATATAAAATATTTAAAAAATTAAGAATAATGTTTTTTCAACAGTGTCGTTAAGTAATTTAGAAAGTTGTTTTTAAGGAAGTCTCTCGAGAGAAATAACAAATTGATAGCATACACTCCAATGTGCATCGTCTTTCTTTTCCAAACAATTTGATTACTCATATTACTGGAGTTATCTCTTTGTTGCCTTTAGTTTAAATATTGAGAGGGAGTTTTTGTTATGTAATTGCATGGATAGTTTTAGTTAATAGCAGTTAATAGAAATATATCCTAAAAAACAGGAAGCATTGGGACTAATAAGATCACCGCCATTATAGATAACACACACAGACCACAAACGCCACTCTTTAACATCATTCACATCTTTTAAGAATCCTTCAAATCCTAAAATCATTTTAACATTAAAAAGCTCTCTAATTAACATCAAGAATGCCACCTAAGCTAAACCTTCCCTCCTTCCTCCCCTCCCACTCTTCAGTATTGTACATATCTCTGTGTATTAGCTCTAAATCTATATAATTTTCCAAATATTTTTCAAAACTTCTTGTGTTGAAAACAAGTTTCTCTATCTTTCTCTATAAAGTCATCTAAGTTAGCTCCTTTAGATAATATTACATGCTTTAGGAAAGAGTAATCTGGCCCTTTGTAGCTTCCTATTTTGTAAAAGAGAGGGGAAAGAATTTTTCAACTGTTTTTCTCTCTCAAACAAATCACAGTTCCAAGATGTAATATTCCGCATTTCCTCAAAGAATACAAAGCTATTCAAATGCACGAACTTCATCATGATCATCATCATTTTACGTCCGCTTTTCCCTGTTTGCAAGGTTGGGATGGGAACTGATTCTGGCTTGATTTTTACAGCTGGATGCCCTTCCTAACAACAACCTCATTTACAGTGAGTGTTGAGGGCTCTTTTATTTTGCCGTGGCACCTACACAACCTCTTTGTAGTGGAATGATAGGGACTATCTACAGCTGAGTAAACTGGAGCAATGTGAAATAAAGTGTCTTGCTCAAGGAAACACACACATCACCCGGTCTGAAAGTTGAACTCACAACCTTTCGATTGCAAGCCATGTGCCTCCATTGTATAATATTCAAAGTTGATGATTACCATGCATGAGACTATGTAACTCATGAAAATATCAATTCATAAACAGATAAGTAATCTTCATTTATTCTTAAAAACGATTTCAGTTAACTTTTGATGTTCTTATATGAATATTATTGTTTCCAATGTAGTCACAATGACACAAGTTATAAATATATTGTCGCAAGGCACATGTAAGTTAAGTCAATCCCAGAGACATTTGAACAGAGAACGGGGAGATTTAATTCCTACCAATGCACTGCAATGTTCTTATAGAAGTATTATGATGCAAAATTAAATGCGTAAATAATTGAGGTGTTATCAGTAATATAACAATGATTTTCCACACTATTCAAGTCATCTTTACACATGAAAAAAAAACTTATATCATACCAGTTATTTCATTTCTCCATGTATACATGGCAGCAGCTTGGAATGAAGTTCAGAGCTTGTATCATTAAATGAAGGTGTAAACCTATAGTGAAAATAATAGCTCTGAGTTCAAACTGAAGCCTGTATTATGGACACATGCAGGAATAAGAGATCTGATGATGATCACAGATCAAACTTATTGTAATGTAGTGTAGATATACACACTGATATATTTCTCATCTCTTCTGATGTAGTTAATTAATCAGAAAAATTATAGATGCATTATAATGTTTTGTGGCATTTGTTTTATGAAACAGCATAAAAGTTTGTTGTTTTTTTTATTTGGATTGTGTTGTCAGGCTACTAACTGAAACCATTATGTATAATAAAAATTAAAATAGGAACAACTAAAGCTAGAAAGATTGAAGTAAAGTATTATCAGTGAAATACGTTTTGTAGATGGTTGTTTCCTTTTCGTCCAGTTCCATTAGTATGGTAACTGTAGCTAGAATTTTACTTCCTAATCACTTATCTATCTACAAATGAATGATACTATTCTACTATTATCACCCACATTGTTCCCTTTCTCTACATAAGTCAACTTCTTATTTTCTTTGCTAACCAAAGTGCTGCTAATACCTAGGGGGTCATATATCGATTTTGTATTACATCATATTCAAATAGCTGATGTAAATGACAAACTTAAAGTAACTCATAAAAATTTACCTTTGGATTGTTATAACAAAATACTTGCAATTACGGAAATTCAATGCACTTTTTCGTTACGTCATGTTTCGTTAAGCTTTACATGATCAACCAAAGATACTGACTACTAAATATATAGTTCTTTAACAATGCCCCTTTATGCACAGCTATCTCTCTCTCTCTCTATATATATATATTATATATATATATATATATATATATATATATATATATATATATATATATATATATATATAGTGACGAAACATAAGTCAATTGCATGAACTCATAATCCTTCATTTACTGCTATATATATTTCGATGATAGCCATTGAATGGCTATGACCTCATCAGGCAGTTAGTCAGTTCTTAGATATGCCAGCTCTGTGTGTATAGTGTTGATGGTATCAGAGCCTTGGGACATATATATATATATATATATATATATATATATATATATTGGTTGTAACACACACGCATTTTTTATTATTTAATTTGTTTGGCACACCCCACCACGTGAAATGGTGGCAGGACAGATGCCAACCTACACACACAAATTCTTCTGAACATAGCAGCAGTACACTAAAGCTGACCTGCCAGCTAAACTGTTAACACCACTACCGACACAATGGAGGAGGTCAGCTGTACTTAAACAAAAACAACTACAACAGATTGTCTTGCCTCAGAAAAATTTCTATAGACTTTTGACTGAGGAATGTTCTCACAACCGACCAATGGGATGCGAGCGTGTTCTATGACGCCGAAATTCGTGTGTTCTACCTCATATGTTTCCAGTTTCTCATAGAAATAACATCACAACCAGGAGCTGGACATATCGATGTATTGACGGAGTAAAACACTTCGACAACATGTGTACCTGTCTTTCCCACACCAATTCGGACTGCCTGAAGAGGTCACAGCCAATGATGGCTGGCCCCGAAATATATATAGCAGTATATCTATAATTTATAATAAACGAAGCCAAATTTTACATATTTGACTTAATTATTTTACATTATTCCGGAGTAAACAAACCAGCCTGTGTACTTCGTCGAGTGCTCCAATTTGCATACTAAGTTGACGGTAAACAACCAACATATACCCATAATTTATCTAGCTCCACCACGTATTGAACGCTTGAAACAGTAGCGGACTTAAGTCGCAATGGAAATACTGGCAACCTTGGTGTCACTGAAGAATATCCCCCTACCTGGCAAAGGAGAATAGGCCAGTGATCTCATCAAGAGTACGGACTCTCTTGTTCGTAGGATGAGATGGAGGGCGTTCCATTTTGAAAGAGGAATGCCTAAAATTACCAATACCCAAAACATGGAGTACCTTTTTAGATCAACGAGGAACCCTCCCCACAACAGGCTAATGGAGGAGTTCGAAAACGAGATGATTAACATTATCTTTAACCTCAAATTCTCCGGACACCCACCCAGGAGTCGGGAGTACTTCAGACACCTGGGAAACGAGATTATCAAACTTAAAGAGACAACTGGAATACTCGTCCATGCTGATAAAACCAACAACCTCTACAGCATGGACATGGAACTGTATAATAAGCTAATTCTCAGGGAACTGAGGAAGTGCTACAAAAATACACCTGGAGTTACCCTGGATGTGATCAACGCCACAGCTTACAGGATAATATTCGGACTCAGCATACAGGATAGGACGGCCCCATACCAACCGAGGGAGCCGAGGATTACCCTTGACGATCACAAGACAAACTTTGAGTCCGACCTCCCGGTTAGACTAATTAGCCCCTCCAGATCGGACCTGGGGATCGTCAGTAAAAGCATACTAGATAGGATTTGGCCTAAGCTTCGGAAAAAAAACTAGATTACAGCAATGGTCATGCACAGGAGAGGTAATAGAATGGTTTACAATATTATCTAAGAAAAGTAGGACCAGCTTTATCCAACTGGATATTGCTGGCTACTACTCAATCTCGCCCATAGTGCTTAATAAGGCTCTTATTTTAGCGATGTCTAATACGGACCTAACCCGTGAGGAGATACGCATCATCCACGCCGCCCGAAAGATCTTCATCCCTTTCGGTGGGGACCTTTGGACCAGGACTGATTGGCCAAATAACTGACATCACGATGGGCTCCAGCGACTCCGCACAGGTAACGGAGCTGGCGGAGCTCTTCCTGCTGAGGCAGATAAAAGAAGAAATCCCCTGCCTGGGCGGCGGATTATATCGTGAAGATGTTCTCTTCACAGTCTATGACCACAGCACCACTATGGTGAGGAGAATTAGGCATTTATTTAAGAATCATGGGCTCAATATTGAACTAGACCCAAATAGAGAGGTAGTCAACTTCTTAGACACCACCCTAAACCTGAGCACTGAGAAATACTACCCCTATCACAAGCTCAACGAGAAACTGGTATATGTTAACGCCGAGTCAAACCACCCTAGATCCATAATTAAGGCCGTAGTCAAGAGTGTCTCGGACAGGATCACCAATCTGTCCGCCAATAAGGAGATCTTCGATAGCAACGCAGAGTATTATAACGCAATCCTAAATAAGGCGGCGCATGGCCAAAATATATCTTATAATCCGAGGCGCCTTGATAGGGATAGCCCATCGGACCCCCGACCCACGGTATCCGGAAGGGGGGGGGGGGGGCTAACAGTACAGGAAGAGTGGCAACCACTAAACCCAATGAACACGACACCATCATATTAGCGAAAAGGATGCGTACGCCTAGCCATGGGAGGGAACCCATTACGAGTAGCGGTTTCAGGGGTGATACTAAGTACCCCGGGCCTGTCACCCCCAACCGCAAGACACAAAGCGGGACGGATGGAGGATCATCCCATTGTAGAACTCCCAGTGTGGGCAACAACCACCCCACAGGTACGGGCCGGGAATCAAGCAAAACACATAGCGTCCAAAGGGGAAGCAACAATGTGGAAATACGAACAACCCAACAACTCCCCAACAACCCACAGCACGCTCAACCCTCCCACATAGGAATAGATGTAGAAATATCTCGAGGTACAACCCACCCTACTCAGCGGCCCTAAAGAACAGCCTGGCCTGATCATTCTTTAGAGCACTAGATAAATGCTTCCCGAGGGACCATAGATACCACAAGATCATCAACAGGCACACTGTGAAGCTCTCGTATTCTACCATGCGCAACATAGCCCAGCACATAGCTAGCATCAATAGGGGTAAACTTAGAAACTACACACAATCAGAAGCTGGCAATATAAGCACCTGGCAGAGCCATGTGGAGGGAAAGAAGGGTGGACCCGGTACCCACCCTGGGAACCCAAACAGACCCAGGGACCCCCCCCACCCCCACCGGGCCCAGGAGAAGAACCCTGCATTAAGCACTTGGGGGTAGACCACCTCCTGCAACTGCAGAACCCCCACATTATGCCCCCTTAGTAATGAATGCCTAAGGAAGAATTTAATATACGGAAGTAGAGTAAAAAAAATTTAATATGGGCACCTTTACATAGGAGTCACATCAACGAGCCTCAAAGACCGATGGTATAACCATAGCTATTCCTTTAATAGGGAGGACAAAAAGGAAAAGTACGGCTCTTTCCGAACTGATCTGGAAGCTCAAACTTGACAGGACCCCGTACTCTCTGATCTGGTCCAAAATCAGGAAAGTACCACCTGATAGTGGGGGATCTGGCATCTGCAAACTCTGTCTGAGCGACACCCTCGAGATACTCAGCGGTGGAAACAGCCTAATAAACCTCAGTTCGACTTCTTCGGTACATGTAGACACCTCAGGGCCGGGACATTCCTCAAGCTATATGGACAATAACAACACATTGGGATGGGAACTTCCCTCAAGCTATAGGGACAGTAGCCCCGCCACACCGAGCCCAAGGTGAACCACCCCTACACACTCACCACTCCTGCCTCGATCGACTCCTATAGCAACACATACTTATACATATGTCCATACATAGATATTGTTGTTTAAAATTATACATACATAGATACTTACATCTATGTGTATGTGTGTATGTATATTTATATATACAGTATATATATATATATATATATATATATATATATATATATATATATATATATATATATATATATATATATATATATATATATATATATATATATGTATATATATACTAGACCACCCGTGACCCGTTGGGTCATGTTCACTTAAAAATAATTTTTAAATAATTGAAATATACACAAAACGTATATAATGTAAAATGATATTGGAAAGCCAATATATATATACGTGTATGTGTGTGTGTATATGTACGTGTATATATATATATATATATATATATGTTTGTGTGTGGGGGTGTTTGTGGCCTATATACACTGGTTACGGACACACACACACATACATCCTGTCCTAACACAAGTTATAAGATACATATAACTTAATATTCAATCACCAAATTCAAGCTAGATACAGTAATGCTGTATTCAATTCTCTGAAGACACCAGTCATACTTTCATTCAACAACACCACCATCTCTCTCCATCTCTCTCTCTCTCTCTCTCTCTCTCTCTCTCTCACACAACCATTATCTGCGTTTTTATTCACATTTCAATGGTACCTTACTTTCAAAGAATTATCACATTATTCGCTGATTTGGTTATTTATAAGGGTACCCGAAAAAACCCGCTTATCTCGGGATCCTGCGGTCCGATTTACCCGAAGCTTGTCTTTTCACTGTATTATTCACAAGTATTTTCACAAAGAAAATATCAAATCATTTTTCACTAATAGCTATCCAATCACTCCACTTCAAAATTCTTTTTTCTATATCTCTATGGATGCTTGACTGTTTGTTCTGAAATATTTTTCTGCTTAAAAAGTTGCAATGTTAATGAAAAGCTGGTTTTATCTACAAAATTTTGAAAGAAATTATTCTTACTTGTCTTAGTTTTTCCTTTTCCTTTCATTTTCTGACGTCGGAATCAACATTTTCTCACATTTACGCTGTTACAGTTTGTTCAAAATAATGCTTTTGATGACAACATTCTTAGTTGACTGGGTATCCTTCAGAAACACTCTGACATTTTCTTTTCGTTTTCCGCGGCTAAGGGCTACATATAGTTGACCGTGTTGGAATACAGGTCGTTCCAGATAAACAAAGACGTTTTCCATAGTTTGTTCTTGTGCTTTATGAATAGTCATACGATTGAACTGGGAATTGGCTTCGCTGCAAAGGGATATCCTCACTTTCGGATAGATTAATTCTTATTCTAGGTATCATAACGATTTCATTACTGAAAGCAGTAGTGTTGATTCTTGCTACTATGAGATTGTCGTGCAGTTCTTCCACGATCATGCGCGTTCCATTACAAAGCCTTGGAGGATTCAAGTTTCTCATAAGAATTATTCGCGATCCTTTTTTCAATTCCAGGTTATGTGGTCCTGCTAGGAATTCAGTGGGGAAGTGAGTGGGATTGGTACCATCACTCACAGAATTATAGGATCAGCACTCTTTTATGGTTCCAGGGAAGAGTCTGATACAGGTGGAATTGATGCTTCTTATCCTTTCATTGAGAGGTACTAAGATGTAATTGTTCGAAAACACTTCAGCTGGATTGTCGAATAAGGGGTAGATGAAATCAATACATCCTTCCATAATTGTTGCTTGGAGGACCATTTCTTTTGGCAAAATAATTTCCTCATTTTCATTTTTTTTTATCTTATCTTCTCCAATATCCAATAGGAACTGTGAATAGTCTCCTGCTCCCCCACCCAATCGCATGTTTGTCTTCAACTGAAATCTTTTGAAGCTTCGCCATAAGTAGGATTTTTTAATGCAGGGGTTTTCCACGTCCGCTTCATTTCCCCTTTTCACTACCGGAAGAAGCTGACGGAAATCACCACAGAAAATTGCCAAAATTCTACCGAATGCCTCATTGTTGTCGCATATGTCACTCAGAGTGAGGTCAACAGCTTCGAAGCTTTCCCTCCGAATCATAGGACACTCATCCTAAACAATCAGCCTTGTATGCTGGAAGAGGTTTGCCGTCTTTGAGTTTTGATCAATGTTGCACAGACCATTTTCTTTCACTACTATCGGTATTTTGAACCTAGAATGCGCTGTTCTTCCATCAGGCATCAGTGTTGCGGCAATGCCAGATGACGCAACAGCAGTAGCCACGTCGCCGTTTCCCCTGACTTTTGAAAGAATTAAGTTAATCAGGAATGTCTTTCCTGTTCCACCTGGAGCGTCAAAGAAAATCAATGCAGATGAGTTCGTCTCTAAACTGTTACAAATGAAGTCGTACACGTGTTTTTGTTCACTATTCAATAGAGGCTCTGTCTCTTCTACAAATCGTCGCTGCTCTTCTCTGGTGTATTGCAATTCATGCAATAACTCCATATTGCCAATATCTTGATTAGCAACAATATTATTTGACCTTGGCAAGTTAAAGTCATTAAGACTTTTGCCCAGGTCGTTAAGTTTGTCTTCAAAATACAGAAGACATTGATCATAATGTCTCTCGCTAATCAAAAGGTTAGAGTTTCTGGTAGCCCTTTTTTCTATTTGAAGGTAATCCCCAGACAGCGAATGCTTAAATCGAACCCATAAAGCACTGGAATTGTCAATTTCCGTATTTGTGAGGAGCACAATGAATATATATCTCATGGCTTTGGGAAGCCTTGTTCGCTCAGCATCTTCCAGAGTCTGCTGCCAATGATCATCCGATTGAAGCAAGCCTTTTCTCTGCAGACGTCTTTGAATAATGGCAAGAGTTCTCCATCACACATTTTCAAAGAGTTGAAGGATACTGGCCCTTTGACGTGATGCAGAAGGAGTCTTAAATAATACAGGTCACCACTTCGTGGAGAAACAGTGTATACTCGTCCCAAAACGTTCGCCTCAAAAATCCTTGGATACTGCTCAACTGTTTTCCCCATCTTTCTCCTTTCCCATCTCTTATTACTCCAAGTGTAAAACTTTGGGACATCAGCATAATACAATGTTTTTGCAAACGGATCGCGATCGCAAAGATCCATGAACTCAGTCAGAGTCGTCTTAGCCATGTTATTGTTTACTTTAACACCAGCATTGACCCGAAAGGGTTGACTTTCCTCAGATAGATGAACTTGAAGGCGAACTACGGCCGGTTCTCTCTCATGAATTGGAAATCCAAGTACCAAGGCAACAGCTTCTGAAGGACCGATATATCTTCCTGTTAAATACTGTATTATCTCATCTTCCCTGTCCACTCCAATCATTGCCTGATCACTGCCCTTCATGGTATATTTGATAACGTATTTGATCGATTTCACGGAAGAGCACATCTCTACGTTTAGGTGGCAGTTGAACAGTTTTAATAGTTTCATATTGTAGTGAACCATCCATTCCGAAGTTATATTTTGGCTTCCCATTCCTTCTTGGTGCCCCTCAAATCCTCCCATCCCTGTACACAGGATAAGAGTCCTCTCCACACAATGTATATTCATTGAAAGGCTTAGGGTACCGCTTACTGCACGCTCCATCTTTCCAACACGGCGAATTGTTAGAGCAATTCGGACCGTGGATCATGTGCTTCAGCACCAATTCATGACCCTCTGGATCTTAGTTTGGATCTGGTATTTCGGCTTGAACAAATTTATCATATTCCTGCGGTCTGGACTTGGAAGCTTCTTTGAGCCATAGCAAACAGTGCACATGAAGAAGACCTCGCTTTTGATATTCGACTGTCAGCACGTAAGCAATGCACTTGCCAAATAGGCCATCTACTCCAGTAAGATACTTTCTTAACAGTTTCCGCTTCAGGTCAAATACTCTGGCAATTAAATCTGGCCTGTCATGTGGCTTCTGATTCAGGAATAGGTTTTGCCGGATTTCAGGCCAGTTCGGATTGCATGTCATTGTGATGAAGAACGAAGGATTGCCGACTTCCGTATGTACATCATGGCATCCTGGCATCGCTCCATCATATATCTCGGTCCACCGACAAATGTGGAAGAGAGTATGATTCGCCTGCCGATATTGCGAAAATCGTCATCATCATTCAATGCGTATTGTATGTTGTAGATCGCAATGATGTTTGATTTATTCGGATGTATTGCAATCTATCTCCTTCAATCTTCGCAGCCATGTCAACCAAATATTGCTGAAATAAACGACGGCCTCTGAGAAGTTGGTTGAATTCATTCTCATGGTTCATTATTCGATAGGCATAGTAGCGCATTGGCGTCAATTTCTTGTTGTTGCTCATTAACAGCTGATGATGCCATCCGTCATCGCCAGAAGGAAAAAATAGAACATACTGCAAACTGTCATAGGATCGATGGCACTCTGAGATTATTTGCAATTGTCCGCCTTTTTCTTTCAACACAATGTGCCGCGCTTTTGCTTGAAGTTCGGTGCTGTTTTGTATAATAACGGCAACTTCGTTTGCAGTTTGTGCATTGAATCTTCTCTCATGTTCCATTGGTTGTCTCCTATCAGGATCAATAATAATCGAAGCTTCGGGAATATTTTTAATTCGTTCTTTTGCCATTCGAAATGAAGCAACGTAAGGGTTATATTGTCTGAGTATTATTTCCAATTTGGCAGTATCGGTAGAGTTACGGACCTTGCCATTCTGAGTTCAAATCCCGCCGAGGTTAACTTTGCCTTTCATCCTTACGGGGGTCGATAAAATAAAGTACCAGTATTGTACTGGATAATTGCTGGCCTTGTGCCAAAAATAGAATCAATTATTTCCAATAATTCAACTATGTCGCACTGAATGCCATCGTTATGGAGTATTCTGATCCTCAAATCATCAGTATCCTGAGGATCCAAGAAGTAAATTTGAAGAGATTGGGGTTGTTCGTTGGGATTAGGGGTTAAGGAACCGATGTAATGGTGAATTTGACCATGAATAACGATAGAAGGATTCCATCTACTCCTTGAGGAACGTACTTCTTCGGCCCCAAAAGATGTCATTTGGAACAGGCAGTTGTATTGTCTGAGGTTCTTCCTGAACTCGTTTGCCCTAAGTTGATCAGTACTAAATAAACTGTGAAGTTCCTGGGGTAAAGGCTGCAGATTCCCCAACCTGACTTTTCCATTCATACAGCAACAGTTAGTAGTTTCACCATGAAAAAGCATTGCATGACAACAGACACAGATCTTATTCATCTGTCCAACATCCACAGAGAGGTCACGTCGTTGAACTGTCCTTGCTCTATTCCTAATGGTTTGTTGGCAAAGACGTTCAGGTTTCCGAGCGTCCGATTCATGAACTCTCCTTCTTCTGTCTCTTTCCCTCTGTTACGCCTGACGCTCAGCTCTCCGACCATCCGATTCATGATCTCTCCTGCTTCTGTCTCTTTCCCTCTGTTCCGCCAGACGCGCAGCCCTTGCTTTATCAGTCTCATCGATCCTTCTATTCACATGCCTGTCCCGATCATGTTGGCGTTGACCACTATCTTGCTCACCTACTTCGGCTCTCCTTAGCCGTGCTTTCTTTCCACTATCGATAGACCAACCAGATGTTTTCTTTCTTCCTCGTCAAGGAATTATTTAAGAATAGAAAATCGTATTCGCCGTAGAAAAAATTCATATTACCTCAACAAATTTTTTTTTAAATCATTTAGAAATATTTCGAAATAATGAAAATATTGTCTGTTTAAACAACTCGTATTTTTCAAATCATATTCACTTAAAAAATACTTATTAATAATTAAAATATTCTGTTTAAAGAAAGCTGAAATATATATACTCAGTGTACAAATAATTTGTATTTTTTAAGTCATTTTCACTTAAGAATATTTTTAAAATATGCCAAGAAATATTTTTTTCATCGTATTCACTTGAAAATAATTTTTTAAAAATGAAGATATTGTCTATGTAAATAACGTTATTGTCAAATCAAATTAACTTTAAAATATTTCTAAATAATTGAAATATTCTTTTTAACAAAAGCAAAAATATAAACACCTACTGTTTAACACCAACTGGTATTTTTCAGTGATATTCACTTAATGCTTTTCTGATAATTAAAATATCGTCTGTTTAAAGAAAGCTCGAATATAGATACTTGAAGTACAAACATCTTATAGTTTTGAAATCATAATCACTGAGAAATCACTGTAAAATATATTCATCATTCGAGAAATATGTTTATGTCGATTTACGTCAAACCTGTTTTATCCCCATTTCAGGGTTATATCACTTACAGGGCTATTTTTCCATTATGCACCGTTTTGGCTATTTACGAAGGTATCCTGCACACACACACACACACACACACACAAATATATATATACATATATATGACTATCCAGGAAGCTCCAACCGTTACAGTTGTCTTTTTTCAGGGTATGTCAATATTTATTTATAAAACTAATCTGTATTGTATTTTATCTGATGAAAGCGCACCATAATTTGCCTTGGTGGCTCTTGAAATATGTATAATAAAATAAATATGGTTTTATAAATATAGTTTCCATTTGTTAATATATTGTATATTTACTCCAATAATTTGTTATAAAAATATTTTAAAGCTTGTATTCCAACAAATTAAATATAACCTCTGCATATATATATATATATGTCTCTAATATATATATATATATATATCACTGCTCCCCCAGGTGAGCTGAATTTGTAATCCCATATAAACGGCTGTTATTTCTAGCACTATGTGTGGGACGTTAGAGGACTGGAATAAACCGTGTGCAAAACCTCGTGTATTTTCGCTACGCTAACCAGACCTTAGATATTTTTCTGAGGTGGAGTTATTTAATTTTATCTGGGTACCTATTGATAAACACAGAAAAAGTTGATTAACTCACTGCTAATTAGTTAATTATTTCACTATTATACCATCCTTTGTGAAACATGTTTGAAGTTTGAAGTTCTGACTGATCTGCGGAAAAAGTTTGTATTTTGAATTTTAAACGTGTCTAGGTACCAAGGCTTTTTGCCCATATGAGTCTGTGAGTATTGATTTATTATTTTTTAGATCGTACAGGCAAACTTTATGTTGTTTAATTAAGATATTTCATTCTAGCGATTTTATTAGTCAATTGCAACTAAAACATGTAAATGTTCATCAAATATTAATTTATTCTGGTCAGAAGCGATTCTTAGAGCTGAAATGATTGTAAATGACCCCATTGAGTCTAAACTCTAAGCTATTTATATATATATATATATATATATATATATATATATATATATATATATATATATATATATATATATATATATATATTAGGGTAAACATTGTTGCAATTCAATTCAAGCCCTCAACGTACTTTTTCCACATAGGAGTGACGGAGTAAATATCGTATAAAGAAAAGCGAAGTAGTTTCAGATGTTCAAATCCTTTAATAATAATGCTGTGATATATATTTCAGTGACGACACTGGCCACACTGTTCTGTGTGCGAGTGTCGTGTCATCATCAGGCAGCTTGTTACATAATAAGGTTATGTTTCCGAGGCAATCCAAATTGGATCGACAAGGGAACGGATGAATTGCGTGTTTTGGGGTTTTTCAACCGCTCCCTTGTGAATACCAATTCACCCCCACCGGCCTGCGCAAGCGCATGTCCGAAGGAAGTTGCCCATTCGCCACCGCAGACTTCAACGAAATTTGCTTAGTCAGTTCAGCCCGTCATCCAAAACAATGGCCCACCAATGCCTGTACCATATTTTACTGCTACCCATCACGGCTGTGGCAGTCAGCCTAATAATTTAGTTCCAATTAGTTGAGCGCTTTACGATGTAACCGATATGGTGGAGAAGAGAGGAACCAACCATAAGCTACCCCGGAAATTCCCTCTACCATGGGGATGGAGGCCCCTTACACTGGACGGGCATAATAATAACTTTCGGCAGGATAAATACGCGGAAACATATAATAGGATAAACCCCTATTTTCCTGCACCAAATCCCATTTGAACAGAGGCCCCCTAAATTCAATCTATACATGGACAGATGGACAATCATATGGATCATTTTGCATATATGTACTCTGTGTTTTTGCATTTATTCACTATTGGTTCTGTTCTTTTCTTTTGTGTACTTTATGTCTGTTTTTCTTTGATTTTGTTCCATGTGATGGAAATTAGGACTGTGTACCAGACCCACTAATGCCTGGAGCCCTGTTGTTCAATATGTGGATAGAGTAACTGTGACACTAGAATCCCTCTCAGAAAATATTACTTAAACATCTCTCTCCATATTATTTACTCACCTCAATCCGAATTATCACCTGAAAAGAATTTTTTTAATTCTTTTTTTCAATTCCTTTTTTTTAATTCTTTAATTTCTAATTGTTAATTTCTTAATTGTTTAATTTATAATTTCTGATATTTGATTTAGGATTTTAATTTTTATTTCCAACCCTCACTCTTAACTTCCAACGTAAAACCATGATACCTAGAATAAGTTTATTTTCCCTTATAAGGTGATGGTCAGTCATGCCGTCAACGCTTAGTGAGGGGTAGTATTATGACCTGTAAAAACTAACACTCTCCCATCCCCTCTGGCTCTCGGCTGACTGCCACAGCCGTGATGGGTAGCAGTAAAATATGTTACAGGCATTGGTGGGCCATTGTTTTGGATGACGGGCTGAACTGACTAAGCAAATTTCGTTGAAGTCTGCGGTGGCGAATGGTCAAATTCCTTCGGACATGCGCTTGCGCAGGCCGGTGGGGGTGAATTGGTACTCACAAGGGAGCGGATGAAAAACCAATAAACACGCAATTCATCCGTTCCCTTGTCGATCCAATTTGGATTGCCTCGGAAACATAACCTTATTATGTAACAAGCTGTCTGATGATGACACGACACTCGCACACAGAACAGTGTGGCCAGTGTCGTCACTGAAATATATATCACAGCATTATTATTAAAGGATTTGAACATCTGAAACTACTTCGCTTTTCTTTATACTATATATATATATATATATATATATATATATATATTAGAGACACACATATATATATATATATATATATATATATATATATATATATATATATATATATGCAGAGGTTATATTTAATTATATATATATATATATAAGAAACTGAGGTTTTTTTTACAAAATGAAAAATAACCGAGGTGTCCTACACGAGTGAAAGTATAAAGAAAAAAAGATGAAATCGAAAATGCAACTGGAGTCTTATTTTTTTAAAAATATATATATTTATTTGGTTCCTTTACCGGTTTCGCAGTTCTTCTGCTTTTCAAAAGTAGAGTTGAGATGGAGGGTCTGTGGTTTTTCTCACATCTGGTTGGTCTTTGAATGTTACTTGTTTTATATGGAAAAAAGTGGCTTGAAACGCAAGGTTTTTAGAGAAGTAATTTGATTGGTTGGTCAATAAGTATAATCAATTTTGCGCCAGTTCGCGTTACAAAGTTCTTCAAACAAGGTGGTGGGCGGGGCTCAGGTTGTTTTTTCATATATAAGTGTTTGAATTTCTTTTTACTTAAAAAAAGGTGCTCACGAAGGCTTTTTTTTTAAATATAATTTGATTGGTTATAGATGAAATTATGGCTGTCACGTGAACACGTTCATTCAATTCGCGCCCGTATTTGGGAATTTATTTTGTAGCCTTTTAGAGAATGTTATGACAATAAAAAAAGTGGCTCACGAAGGCTTTTTTTTTTAAATGTAATTTGATTGGTTATAAATGAAATTATGGCTGTCACGTGAACAAGTTCATTAAATTTCGCGCCCGTATTTGGGAATTTATTTTGTAGTATTTTAGAGAATTTTTTATTCTCTAAAGGGCTACAAAATAAATTCCCAAATACGGGCACGAAATTTAATGAACTTGTTCACGTGACACCCATAATTTCATTTATAACCAATCAAATTACATTTTTAAAAAAAGCCTTCGTGAGCCCCTTTTTAAGTAAAAAGAAATTCAAACACTTATATATGAAAAAACAACCTGAGCCCCACCCCCTTGTTTGAAGAACGTGAACTGGTGCGAAATTTATTATGCTTATTGACCAACCAATCAAATTACTTCCCTAAAAACCTGGCGTTTCGAGCCACTTTTTTCCATATAAACAAGTAACATTCAAAGACCAATCAGATGTGAGAAAAACCACAGACCCTCCATCTCAACTCTACTTTTGAAAAGCAGTAGAACTGCGAAACCGGTAAAGGAACCAAATAAATATAAATAGAATTTTTTAAATAATACTCCCGTTGCATTTTGGATTTCATCTTTTTTTCTTTATACTTTCACTCGTGTAGGACACCTCGGTTATTTTTCATTTTATAAAAAAAAACTCACTTTCTAATACATACCCACCACACGAAGACCGAAAATGCCACCAAAGTCTCAACAAAACAACAACTCACTGAACCAGGACATCTTAAATGAACTCAAAGAGATTTCCTCTAAACTCTCAATTTTGACCAACAAAGTGGACCAAATACACATCTATAAAAAAGGACCCCACGAAGAAACAGAAAATACCCAAGAGACGAATATTACTCCAGCATTAACTAAACTAATCGAAACCATTGAAACAGAAATGCTCCAAAAGCTGGAACAGCCATTAGAACCCAATCTACGAGATGTCCACTCAGTGAAAAACACCCTCATCTGGACTCAAAAGCTCACAGCCCGCAAATTCGCCTTTTGGAATCTCCTAAAAAATAATGGCAAGGCAGACATATATGAAAAGTGGCTAAACTCTATCCCAATCATCCTCCCCAAAAAACTCCAGATAAAACCCATCCCGAATGAACCAGGAAACCAACAAAGACTCATGGAAAAGATGGCGTTAGAAAAATTTTAAATAGAAATAGAACTATTGCGATTAAGAGCCAACTCAAACGAAGAAAGATTGAAGTCACTCGACCAATAGATGGTAACAGAAATCTCAAGGCACTCTGAAGGTCTACTCTATGAAAAAAACCTTAAAACTTTGGAGAGAAAACTGTGAGGATGAAGAACTAACATCCTCCAGCGATGGGGAAAAAACGCACCTGGTTCAACAACTACGAAATGGATTTCAATAGTGAACATCTTACAGGTAACCGATTTTTAAAACCAACTAAAACTCACACACCACATGCACAACAAATAACAAAAAAAGTAACAAAACGTCCAACATACCCCCAGCAAAACTATAACGATAATCCCAGAACCCATAGATAAAACTATAACCCTACTAACAAAAACCGAAGATTCCCCCAACACAAGACAGGACCCGATCCGCAGATCACAACCCACACAAAACCTATTCCAAAAGCATAGAACCCTGCCCACACAGAGCCTGTTCCAAAATCGTTGATCTCAACCCACACAAAGGAACAAAATCTACAACCCGGAATATCAACAAACCGAACCTCAATACGTCCGAAACTTCTATACAAGACCACACAACAACAGGGGAAATGCCATTAGATATATAATACCATTGTAAAAACATTCCAGAAAAATCATTTTTTAGACCAAGGCTACAGGACCCACGACACCCGGTGGTACAAACCGATTTTGAAAAACCGAAAATAATCAACCTTTCAAATACAAACCTCTCAGCCCAACTAGTAAAATTTCTCTCCAAAGGACTGAAATTCACATCAACACCACAATACTCTAACCTAAATGAGATAAATGACGATATCTCACACTTCTGTAGAAAATTACGTCTCACAGAGGAATTCTTTGACAAAGAGAATAACGACCAATCAATTGTACGGAATAAAAGCAGCTACAACCCAACAAAAAGTAGAAAGACAGTTCTGGACAAATTTTATGACCACATAGTCACTTTCCCATACCATGAACTACCGCGATCTAAACCCAAACCCAACACGAGTCGATGGGAATGGGAGATTATCCATGAACTAAAAAACAATACGGACATTATAATTAAGGAAGTGGACAAGGGAAGTACTGTTGTCATTATGGATGCTGAAAAATATAAAAATTCTATGCTCTCTCTTACAAAATACTAATTACTATGAAAGAGTAAAAAACTACGAGCAATCAAAAATAATGACCAGATTAAACACACTGATTTGTCGATACCAGGATGACTTAACTAAAAAGAAACGCGATTATTTAACACATTTTGAATACAAAACCAGCAACCTTTACGGACTTCCGAAGATCCACAAGTGTAAAATAATTAACGATGCCTGTAAACAATCCTCCTCAGCCTGCGTGAACACACAATACCACACAGACCTCAAATTAAGACCAATTGTAGCGGGCCCACAATGTGAAACACACAGACTGAGCAACTTTATAGACATACTACTAAAACCAATTCTCAAACACATACAAAGCCTTGTAAGAGACGATCTGGACATCTTAAACCACCTCCCCAAACATATCAACAACGATACTATTAGTGTGTCTTTCGATGTAATGAATCTCTACACAACGATCCCACACCAATACGGACTACAAGCAATAGGATTCTGGCTAGAGAAATATCCCAATGAGATACCTGGCAGAATAGAAAAAAGCTTCATCACCGAGGGATTAAAATTTATCTTACAGAACAACTTGTTTGATTTCGATGGCAGTACTTACAAGCAAATATCGGGGACTGCGATGGGTACAAAAGACGCTCCGACTTATGCCAACTTAATCATGGCATACTTAGAAGTCCAGATTTATGAACAGTCCAAATTAAAATACAGATTGAACTTCCACAAATATTTATCAGAGAATTGGAAACGCTACTTGGATGATTGTCTTATTATTTGGCCCCACACACTCGACCGACTGAAGGATTTCAACAATTTAATAAACGGCATCAATAACCACATCCAATTCACAATGGAATACAACCAAGATCAACTCCGATTTCTGGACATCTTAATCTTAAAAAAAGACTCAAATATTGAAACTGACATACACTACAAACCAACAGATTCCAAATAACCATCCAAAGCACACAAAGACGAACATTCCTTTTAACCTAGCAAGAAGAATTTGCACAATTGTCTCCAATTATGAAACGCGAAATAAAAGACTTCATGAATTAAAGGAAATTCTACTCAAAAGACAGTACCCACCATTACTAATAATTAAGGGAATAGAAAGGGCTAAAGTAATAGGCATTGATGAATTACGAAAACAGAAACAAATTCAAGCTACGTTCAATATTCTATCATATATCTCAACACCCAACCCAAGAAATGCGGAAGCTTACAACACTATTCACAAGAACATCTCACTACTGAAACAAGACCCAAGAATGAAAAAAACCCTTGAAACACACAAAATAATCAAAAGCAAAAGACAACCGAAATCACTGAAAACATTACTCACCAATGCCAAATTACCTACTACAAACCCACAACCAACTGTCAAAAAATGTGGTCGCTCTAATTGTGGAACCTGCACTCATCTCATTGAAGGCAACACCTATACATTTCAATCAGGACAACATTTTGCTGTAAAAAATCACTTCACTTGCTCATCAAAAAGTCTACTTTATGCCATTAAATGTAAAGGATGCAATGAAGATTATATAGGACAAACTAAACTCACACTTAGAAAAGAGTGACAGTTCATAGCCAACAATTACGAGATTCAACCACGAGACAGATACCAATAAGCGCACATCTAGATTTGCGCAAGTAATAAGACACCCAAATTCCAAGTCTTCCCATTTTATCTTTGCGCTGACAATACAACAGAACAATATGAATAAATAGGGAAAATATGTTTATTCAAAAATATAGACCAGCATTAAATATGGTTTAATATACATTATGTCAACACCATAACATGCTAACCATCCAAACAGACACATACACACACACATAACACCTTCTACTTTAGAAAATAAAAACCCGAACTAAATAAACCCTAACATACGTTTGCGCTGACAATACAGCAGAACAAATACGAATAAGTGAGGAAAATATGTTCATTCAAAAATATTCCTACTAACGGAATCATTTTCCTACACACACACATGCATTTTTTTTTTTTTTTATTTGTTTGGCACCCCCACCACGTGAAATGGTGGCAGGATAGATGCCAACCTACACACACAAATTCTTCTGAACATAGCAACAGTACACTAAAGCTGACCTGCCAGCTGACCCTTTAACACCAAAACAACTACAACAGATTGTCTTGCCTCAGAAAAATTTCTATAGACTATTGACTGAGGAATGTTCTCACAACTGACCAATGGGATGCGCGCGTGTCCTATGACGCCGAAATTTGTTTGTTCTAACTCATATGATTCCAGTTCCCCAGAGAAATAACAACACAACCAGGAGCTGGACATATCGATGTATTGACGGAGTAAAACACACTTCAACAACATGTGTACCTGTCTTTCCTACACCAATTCGTACTGCCCGAAGAGGTCACAGCCAATGATGGCTGTCACCGAAATATATATAGCAGTATATCTATAATTTATAATAAACGAAGCCACATTTTACTTATTTGCTTTAATTATTTTATATATATCTATATATATATATACCATCATCATCTTCGTTTAACGCCTATCTTCCACTCTAGCATGGGTTAGACGGATATATATATATATATATATATATATGTATATGTATATATATATATATATATATATATATATATATATATATATATATATATATAAATATATATATATGTGTGTGTGTGTGTGTGTATAAATGCATTATATAAATGACTTCTACATGACAAAAACTGTTACATTTGTAAGAAATCTTCTGGTTATGAATGAAACATTTCTAGTATTGTAGAAGTCATTTATGTAATAAAATGAATATATATTTTGAGTAACTTATTTGACAGTTGTCTCCTCTGGCTTTACATTGGGATCATACACACATGTGGTTTGTGTTTATGTAATTGTTTGTCAGGTTTCTCCCAGTTGTGGAGGATATATTTAAACGTATTTGGGCAGAGGTTTTAAACGTCGGACCTCATATTTAGGCTAGTTTTCGTAGTATGCAACCACAATTTTCATGACTTTCTCCTTGCCGTTAATGGAAAGTTCTGCACTGGCAGCTTTGAGGTGCCTGTCGTAACTTGCCCACTTTCTGACTGTTCGATAACATGAGTGCCTAATTGTTGTTTCCTGGTTTATGAAGTGGCTTTCCGATACACCCATATATGTCTTGACATCCTGCGGCTGATTCGTTTGAATGTAGGTTACCTCAACTTCGTATACCACCACGGTTATATTGTACTGCTCAACAAAAGGCATAATTCCGACTTTCTGCAAGATGTCCCAAACTGGGAGCATTGTTGACTTTATTCGTAAATTGGGCTTTCATGTTTTTGACGGAGGAGTAGGCAATGTTTTCTGTATATCGGTTAAAAATTGGTGTATACTATTAGTCTACAGGGAAGTGGTTGTCAATAAGGGCTAAACATTTTCTACCTACATTGGTTTAACATTGTGCAAGAAAGTAGAGGAGAACCATATTATTGGTTTCTTTCTATTTTCTTCCTAACTGTAATTGTGATTTGTTCAGGAGAGTAAAATAGTTTTTCATGGAAGATTATATGAACCCATACACTTTATGTAAAATAGACATACTCATTATTTGACTGTGAATATTTTAAGTTAAACTATATGTATGCTTAACATATATAAACATAATTGTTTCTACTTTAGGCACAAGGCCAGCAATTACCCAGTGCATTACTGGTACTTTATTTTATCAACCCCGTAAGGATGAAAGGCAAAGTCAATCTCGGCGGGATTTGAATTCAGATTGTAAAGGGACGTAACTATGCTGGAAAGCATGGCGTCCGACCCTCTACCGATACTGCCAATCCACCGCCATTATACACATAATGTTTGTGGGACTCTCTTTTAGCACTATCTTTAATTAATGGTTTCTAATTCTGGCATAAGGTCATAAATTGTTTTTGCAGGCAGTGAATTAAGTTGACCTCACTGTTTGACTAGTTTTATGCACTGGGTAATTGCTGGCCTTGTGCCTAAAGTGGAAACAATTATATTTTGATAACCAAGTGTCCTGAGAGACCTACAGAAAGCATGGGAGTGTCAAAAACATACTGATACAAAATATCAAGTATTTTAATAAATGTTTATATTTTGATCCCCCACTGAATGTGAACACACATATTATATGCATTCACAACCCCTATGACGTTGATGTGTAGTTACCCTAGTAAATCCAACAGAGTACTGAGCTCTTCCATTTCCTTGGCTAATTCCTTTTAACATCTGCTAAACTCCATACTTCTATATTTAATATCTGTAATCCTTCTACCTTGTGAAGGCCTGTTGCTAAGTCGTTAGAGTGTTGATCTCACAATCATTATAATTTGTTCTACACTTGCATGAGTTCACCAAGTTCCCACCATTATAACGTCTCTCCCCTTGATCCTTTACTTTGTCGTCTTTGTGATTTATAATTTCTTGAGATCATTATTAATTACCCTTGCCCACGTTTTCTTTGTCTTTTTCCACAAATTCTTTAATATATTTTAAAAGATTATTTCAATACTCATGTTACCTCATCCAGTCACATTATCAAAGAGCAATATCATTATATACAAAGCTGAAGAATAAAAAAGAATAGAAGAAAATAAAAATACTGTTGCAAAATCATTAGAACTTGTATTGTTGACTATAAAAACTATATAAATTCAATCTGACCTAAGTACACAATGCTTAAAAGCACACATCACACAGGATAGTTAACACTGTACAGCCTTTGGCCGGAAGTCTGCTCAATCTGTGCTAGCTTGAAGATAAACAATATGAACATCTAAGGTTAACTTGATATAATTAGTGTTGCTTAGACAGTCAACATTTATACACACATATACATACACATACTACTCTTTTTCTCTCTCTCAGATGTAATATCTTCCTTTTAGACATTGTTCTTTATACTTATTTTTAACAACAATGATAAATATTGTCGATATTGCTTAGATGTAGGTCAATCATAGTTAAATAAATATATGATCAAAGTTATTCCAGCAGTGACTATCCTGCCTTTTTTCAGACAAGATTTATCTTGGAAGAAATTCTCCAAAGTGTTGATTTTCTGTTTTATTTTTAACATGGTACAGTATTATTTCAGTGATATTTCACTATTTCTAGCATGTTTACCAACACATGTATAACGTTTAGACAATGTAGTACAAATCTAGAATATAGAGAATAACAAGGTAGCTTTTAACATGCTTGCTTAACTTGCAAGTAAGAGGAGTCAAATCGTCTTCAATCATCTGAAAACAAAGAGGAGTTTTAATCCTATGTTTGCTTAATATCAACAACAAAATCTGCATGTTACGTGGCCCCCTTCAATATATAGAAAAGTTGTAGGCATAAACTCTATATGGTGTACACAATGTAAATTTTGGTTGCACCAGAAATGTAGTGGGATATGAAGTAGACTAACAGAAAGGGAAACGATTGTATGTAAAAGATGCACAGGAGTAATTGAGTAGAAGAGCGTCAGTGATACAAACCTTTTCCAATCGCATGAAGAATCCACAGATATGACTGATAGCTTTTGCTTGTTAGGTGACTTAATTAGCAGCAAAGTAGGGTACTTTGAGAGCATAATATCTAGAATAAGGATAGGATGGAAGAAATTTAATAAGTTGCTCCAACTGTTGACAACAGAAGATTTCTCCTAATATACAAAAGATGACTATATGATGCCTATCTGCAAAATACGATGCTGCATTGTAGTGAAGTTGTGAAACATGCGCAGTGACTGCAGAAGACAAATGTAGAATGGAGAGGAATGAAGCAACCATGCATCTTAAGATGAGGGAGAAACTGGATTTAAGAGGAATCTGAAGTGGTCTGCAAAAGAGAAGGCTGGATTAGTACAGATATGTGATACACATGGATGACGATCACTGGGTGTAGAAGTTAAAAAGTGCTTGGAAAATCCTAGTAGAAGGAGGCCAACGTAGAGGTAGGCCAAAGAAGACCTAAACAAAATTTGTCTCAAATCACTGAAACTCATAGAGGAGATGTCGAAGAAATGCAGTGAGTGGAGATATGCTTTGCTGGGAAAGACCCACCCAACTCATGCAAGAGTGGGAAAATGAATGATGATGATGATGATGACGATGATGATGATATATATATATGAGGTTCATCAACAAACTATAGGTACTGATGCTTTATTTAAATATATATTATATGTACATGAAATTACAAGTTTTCTCTTTCAAAATACAACACTTAAGAAGTCACAAAGTGATTCCAACGTTTTTACCATAGATCATAGCAGTACAGAAAGTAATTTTTTTTTAGTGTCCTTAGCTCGTTGGTTACAATTTTTGTATGTTTTTTACAGTCCCAAATTGATTACCCTGCAACTTCAATATCCCCTTAGGGAAGCAGTAGAAATCACATGTAGTTATACGTTGGCCATAGGGAGGATGTGGAGGAGTGAGAATAATTTTCTTTGCCAGAAATTCTCTAATTGAAAGTGCTCTATTTGGGAACTAGTTTTGCAAAAATGTTTCCCATGTACAAATGTAGTGATAAAATTCGGGGAAATTCATGTTTATCCAAGCCTGTTTCTTCTACAATCATCCTATCACTTAATTGGTGATCTTTCACCATCATCGCTTGCACCACTTCCACATTTTGTTCATTTAGTGACAAGATTGGCCTTCCGGTATGAGGTTCATATTTAACATTTTCTCAGCCCTCTTTCAAAGCTTTGTGCCATTTAAAAATTTTACTTCTTGATAGAGTGGCATCACTATAAGCGTGTGTTAGAGAATTTGTTGTTCAATATTTTCCTGCACCTTAACAGAAGTTATAAACATATCTGTACAGAAACAGCAATAACTTATGACTGACTTAATCGATCATGTTGAAACAAGTATGTACGTGCAGCCAATATCATAAACAACATGTCTATATGCATCAACAATGTGCTACTTTACTATGTCACACATAGGAAAAATCAATACAAGTACATTTGGGATAAATTTTGTATATATATATATATATACACACATTTTATATATATATGGCAATGGGCCTGCAACGTGTCCTGGGGTCAGATGGTGGATGCACAAATATTAAATATCCCAAGACTCCAAAGAGAGTTCAGAAGGGAGCAAACCATGACAATATATATATATATATATATAAATATATACATATATATATATAAATATATACATATATATATATATATAAATATATACATATATATATATATATATATACATATATATATATATAAATATATACATATATATATATATATATATGAATATATATATATATATATATATATAACAATATATTCAGAAACACACAGATACATGCGGACACACACATATATACATGAATGCATCCGCACCCAACTGTGAGTTAAGGGTGCCAACTTCACCGATGTTGCTCAATGAATGACTGGGACAGACCAATTCAGTTGAACTAGACTGAACCAGTATCAGAGTTAAAAATACATTATGAAGAGAGAAGAAACATTTAGATATAATTAGTAATAAAATGTATCATACCTAAACTGCTCCTAAATTCCTCGACTATGTAGTTTCGTGGCATAAACAAAAACAATATATCAAAGATATAGAGTCCTTGCGAGGTCTGCCGACTTATCAAGAGGTTACCTCATTTTACTAGTCTCAAGAACGCGTCTACACGTTATCAAAAGCACCCAGTCCACACAGTAATGTGGTTGGTGTTAGGAAGGGCAATCAGCCATAAAAACCAACCCAAAATACGATGATGATGATAATGTTGATGATATATATATATATCATTTGTCATACAGTCTATGAGTATACAGAAATATTCTTATTATTGCATTATTATATATAAATTATTAACACCTCTTAATTGAAGTCTGTGTAGTCAACGTGTACAGACTGTATGTAGTCTATGTTATTTGTATAGACTGCATCACTAAGCAAAAAGTAAAATTATAATTAAGCAACTAATTTTGAACTAGATTATTCAGGCCAATTAATGTTTAATAAGTATAAAAACATGTTAATTAAAAAATAAAATACTTTTTTATTATTTTCTTATACAATTTCTTACCTGAGATATTGACAAAGATTTTTAAGTTCTCAGAATTTATGAATGTTTAGTCAAAAATTGCATATGATAAAATGATTTTTATTTGTTGAAAATTGATTAGTGACTATCATCATTATTCTCATTTTACATCTACTTTCCTGGCTTTCATAGATTGTATAAGTCATTAGGGTCTGGAACGAGACTGGTTGGAAAAACAGAAGAACATGTCTAACATATGTTCCATATTTGGCATGCTATCTATAGCTGGATGCCCCTTCTAAAACCAATAGAGTGTACCAGTTGCGTTTTATTGTGTCACCAGCACTACCCCCTTACAAAGTGTACTGGGAATATTTTAATATTGCTCCAGCAATATTACCTCTTTGAAAAATGCAGTGGATGCAGTTTAACATAGTACCAGCACTACAGATGATGTCAAATGTTTGATCCAGACTGAAGAGTCCTCTCTAATCTATTGGCTCTGTTTGATCCCCATTCATTTTACAAAGTATACTGGGTGCAATTTACCATGACACCCATACTAGAGAGTTTGTCAGGTATTTTATGTGGATATATTTTGATCTACTCGACCAAGATTAAAAGTTGAATGGACCCCTTTCAGTCAGTTCCAATGGTGTGTATTTCAATTATTTGATTGGTGAAGCAGCTTACTTTTTAAATTAATTTGTAAATGTGTGAGTGTTCTGCAGACATGTTTACCCTTAATGTATTCCTTTAGGATATTCAATACAATACAGTACATGACAATGCTGGGCCTTTGAAATACAAGTACAACCCATCCATCAGGCTTCCAAACAATTTCCATCTTCCTAAATTATTCACAAGATCTAACAGATGCTAGAGTAAAAGATACTTGCCAAATGTGGTATGATGTGGGGGCACATCTAGAACCTTATGCATATGAAACTAACTTCTTAACCATTTAGCTATACTGCTTCCATTACTCAACAATAGGTACTGCATATTCAATTAACTATGTTTCACTATTCCCTGTGGTTTCATTGCACACATTCTATACATACTCAATCATAGCCTTCATTATTTAACAAATTTCTACATTTTTGCAGTACTAGTGACCACAACGGAAAACAGATGGTGATGATAATGTCACTGCCATCATCATTGATAAACTTGTATGATGTGTGGAAAAAGACTTTAAATTAGATAGTTCATATTAAAAAGGAAATTACTTAGAGACATGAAAAATGAGACCTAGAGGAAATATTGGATAACATCACAAGTATCTGCAATTACTTTCAATTATAATGTTAGCTGTATCTGAAACACTCAGCAATAGTGTGATTAATCTACAGAAATGTGGTTACTCTAAACATAACCATTAGATATCCTAAACTGCCATTAACCTTCTCAGATTCCCTTACATTCGCATATAAGGTATTATCATAAATCAAATGAAAGAGATTGAAATTTTTTTTTAAAATGAGAATGGCTTTAATTTATAGACAAATAGCTGCCAGCAGTTTATTGTCAACTATTCTCATCAAAGCTGTAATAGCTATCCATCTTGACATTTATCAATTCAAGTAATCGTCCTGGTTTGCTGTGAGTTATTTATTTACATTAGAATTACTGGAATTTTTAAATGCAAATTTGGATATTATAGTTGTTGTGGCAATTAATTATGCATATGCTTAGTCTTCCAAATACAATCTAATCAACTGTAAAGTAGAAGTAGTAACTGTTTTCCATAAGACAGAGTGAAGCAAGTAAAGCAATATTTTTCAGCTTGTATTCGATGCTCAATAAAAGGAACAGCTTGTCATCATGAAATTGAGCTAAGTAATTCAGCTCATTAACCCTAATGCACATTGCATTTTTCAACCCAATAATTCCATAAAAAGATACAAATAGATGAGAAGGGATATATAAATTAACAACTCAAGTATGACATATCAAAATTGAGAACTGGCTGTGTAGTGAATGTACCAGTAATATCACAAGTTTTATTTCATTTTTTTGTCATTGTCTCTGTATCCATTATTGTAGTTTCTGTCTGTTTTTTGGGAAATAATTTAGTTTTGTCTTTAGTTTCTATATAATGTAACGTTCACCTAAAGCAAGGTTTTGGCATTATGTTTAATTCTATGGTGAGAGAGAATTAATCATTTTCTTGTTTAATATACTTAAAACTTCCCAAATCAGTTTTTGTATGAAGTAAAATAATTAACTCACATAAAATAATAATCTCGAAATTTTATGTTTAGGTTGTGCAACATTTTCCAAAGGAATATATTTGACAAATACATTCATTGAAAAAATTATGAAATAGATTTCTAAAAACTTTTATTCAAAATCTAAGCCCTATGCAAACTATTTTATTAATCCAACTTTATATGAATTTTGGGTAACAAAACATTTTCAGACACAATAGACAGCCTGACAACATTTAACTTCCATAATTGTAATTCCTGATGTATTTGTAAAATTCTGAAACAAACAAAAATCAAGATTAACAATTTTAAAATACAATCTAAAACAGAAAATATGGCTTTAGATATGTAGCTGAAATAAGCTATTTACAACAGTAACTCCCCAGAGATTAAAATCAGAATTATAGTTGTATCTTTGTAACAGTTAATGACAGTTACTGTAATGAAAAGCTATTTCACTTATTTATCAAAAATATTTTAGAAATGTATGTAAAATAGCTATCCACTATAATATCTCTCTAAAAAAGCTTATAATCTGAATTATAGTTATCTATAATAGTATATAATAGAGCAAAACTAACAGCACATTTGGAATCAGCATCCTAAATTTAGTAATAAACAATGACAAAATCATGATAAAAAATAATTTTAGCAAAACATGTTATGTATTGTAATTAAAATTATAATTTTGTCATAGTTGTCATCTTATTACAGATAATTCACTCATTTGAAACAAATTAGAGCTGATTAAAATTATGTAATGAATTAATAGGCTCTGCTGGAACTAAATACACAAGAGATCCTGGTAAAATCAATGAAATAAATACACTCAGTCAAAACAATAAATTATGAGAATAACTATCCCTATTATTTATAATTCTTGCATTTCCAACTGAAATATTTTATAAGCTTTATTTTTCCATGAATATCATTTTTAAATATTGTATATTTTGTCCGTTGATATTACACCCGTCGAATGATATTACACCAGTCAAATGGCAAAATAAAGAAAGAACATTAGGCAACATTCTAATATAATTATTATCTAATTCTAAAATGTATGAATTTATATATTTCAATTATTTGACTCGTCAGTTTTGCAATTTTTTTATACAGATTTCAAACATGTAATACACACATTTCAATCATTTATATCAGTCTAAATATTGAATGCACACTAGGTGCCAAATATAGGTTATTGAGGTTAAAACTTCAAGCTTTCAAAAAAGCTCATGTTGGGCTTAGTTTCATAGTGAAACTAAATTCATATAGATATGACTCCATATATTTACTTAGATATTTTGAGTACTCTTCGATACTTCTTGTAAATTTAAAGAAATAATTTATAGACTAGGAATTTATAATCTATAAAGAACATTTTGACCATATATATATATACATAGAGAGAGAGAGAGAGAGAGAGAGAGAGAGAGAGAGAGAGAGAGAGAGAGTATGGGGTTAAGCTGTCTGAAGAGCTCAGGCTATCATAACTGATAGTTCTCAGTGAAATATGTATAACAGAGATTTAAATAAACCTGAATCAACTGAATATGGCCTCTGGTTTTTTATTGATATATAATGTTCTGAGTTGCACCATTATACAGGTTGTTGAGCACTTCTTCTTATCTGCTTCACAACCGACAGACCATAATGTGGTCTGCGCATCTCTGTTCATTTAACCCATACTCTAATTAAATGTGCCAATTAAGTTGACCACTTTGCTGAAGCCATAGACAGGTGATGGCTTCATATGCTCTGCCGAAATCACACGGCACATAGCAACGGACTTCATTTTGAATACCAAAGCTGACCAGAGGACCCAATTCATCTGTATAGACTAGTAGAACACTCAGGATAAGAATTTCATCTGACCATAGACAACACTTTATGGAATTTAACAAGCGGCTGTCCAGGGAATAAGAACACCTATGAGGAGACCCTCTCCCCTTTACCTAATGCACACAAGCTGGCACACCAGCCAAAATCTCTCTACGGACTCTTTGAACTCTATCCCAACCTCTATCTTAACGTTATTCTCCATATGTTGCTCTATCTATCTTCCTAACACTCATTTTATAGTCGGACACATTTGTACTTGTTTGGATAACCTTGTATGGATCCTGTATACTTCCTTGCCTTTATTATATTATATGTACTTATCATTTTCTTTGTCTACACCATATCTGTTTATCTTGTATATTGCTGCATACAATGTTTTTCTCTCTCTTCTACAGTATGACTGTGCACAAACCTTAATTAACTCAATCTTTAAGTTTAATTTATCTCTTATTCATCCTCACAGGTCTCACTTTGCTATTTCCTTTAAGTTACTTTAAGTCAGCCTACACACAATTTACTGTATTTTAATAATCTCTAATCTTTCTTCACATGCCATACTTTGATAATCCCTTTAAATTACCTTAGGTTGGCCTACACTACTTAATTGGTAAAGGAACAGCCTAATAGCTCTGTACCAGTCAGACATGTTGGTCCAGAGACCTTGATCAGTTTTACAGATATTTGACGCAACCTGCGGGGAACAATCCTACTGCCCTTCCCCTCCCGGACATTCCCATTATTTATCATAAGATAAATAATGGGAATGTTCTGAGTTGCACCATTTATACAGGTTATTGAGTGCTTCTTCTTATCTGATACAGAAAGTGAAGATACAGAAAGTAAATATACATACATAAATACATACATACACACACATTCACTCACATATGCACAAACACAATATATATGCCTTTGAAATTATAAATAATGAAAAGCATCACTCAATATATCAAATAGAGTTTATTTATTTACATAAACTAGGTTTAAATTCATGGCTTAATCTATTCTTAATTTTGTATGTCTGTTTTCCAAGGTGTGAAAAACAGAAACATGAATCTCAGTGAGATGATGGAAAGGAACTCCAACTTCAAATGAATTTAAGTATATTTCAAATGGAAAGATATTAAAATGTTGACTGATGTAAAATCTACATGTAACATCACAGTTAATATCATCATCATCATCATCATCATCATCATCATCATCATCGTTCAACGTCTATCTCCCACACTAGCATGGGTTATATGTTTTCAATATTTCATAACTGGAATGAAAATTGTTGAATGAGACAAATTATATTCTTGCTTTCAATCGATGTGATAATCAAGCATAGCGATTGAGTTAGGGATGATGGGTGGCACTGTAAATGTCCTTGTGCTCAAATAAAAAAGCATGCAAAATTTCCTTTGACTTATGCTTGTCAATTAAGTTGTTGGTGTCAAAAATGAGAGCCCTTGCTATCCCACTGTCAGGAAATGATCTAGTTGATAAATTACATCATAGTAATCTTGTGGCAGATAATATGTGCTTTACTGGACTAAAGATGATATAGAGGTAGGGGAGTCTTTGTAAAGCATTAGTCAGTGTTGCTGTTCTTTAACCATGCAATATAATTTGGACTTTACTATCTTATTAATAATTGCATACACAATTTTGTTGAAACTAATATACTTATCAAGCATACAGTATATCTTATTCAAAACTAGATTTCTTGAAATCTGTAGTTTCTGAAAAATGTATAAAATATGAAGGCTTTTTTGTCACAGGTGAAGGGCAAAAATAAAATCTAATTCTATACTGCAAGCTAAAAGTATATAAGAATGACGTAACTCCTACAAATTGTTGAGTACTGATCAAGCAAATCTAAGGTGAATGGCATTCTAGCTAGAACTAGCCCATCTTTTATTCAGATGTATCCTGGTCATGTTGGTGATATGAGAAAAAGTGCCCAGTCAATACTGTAAGGTGTTCAGGTTGGTGACATAAAAAATGTGCAGGTCTACCCTGTAAGGTGGTGGTGTTGGTGACATAACAAAAAGCACCCAATCCACACTGTAAGGTGGTCATTTTGGTGCCACGATAAAAAGCACCCAGTCCACATTGTAACATTTTGGGTGTTAGGAAGGGCATCCAGCCATAGAAAGCAAGCCAAAATACAGATCCATATGAGCATGATGTGGTCTTCGGACATGACTTGTTTCATAATGCAACAACCTGTCTAATCCATGCAAGCATGGAGAATGGATGTTAAATGATGATGGTGATGATGATTCTATCTCTGAGTAGATAAAATAGTAGTGTGTGATTTCACGGAGATTTGGTAGCATTTAGAGCCAATTCAGCAACCACAATGAAACATGTCTCATTAGTTTAATTATATCTACATATCTGCAGCTGATATATTCACATGGAAAGTGTTAATTACATTGGCAAAATATAAATAGCACAGTTCATGAACCTGTTACCTTTCACATAGATGTTTGACATTTTATCTCTTTTCCACGCTCTGACTCAAGAGAATTATGTTAAACGAAAAGGAATAAAGATAAGTCTTAAAAAATGAAATTCATGCCCAGAGAAACATTATATTTGAATGTATATATATATATATATATATATATATATATATATATATATATATATTTATAGATACAAAAGTGAATTGTATATAGGAAATAAATAACCATTATCCTTATTGCAATAAAATATGGGAATAGTTCTAAATTTCTTAAATATTTTCTATTAAATGTGTTCATGACATGCCTGCTTTATGAAGCCCTATCAATTTCAACAGGTAAAACTTTATTTGTGTAGCAAAACAAAACTATTACTAAAAAAGAAGAAATACAAAAGGAAATGTAGTATAATAAATAGAGAAGTTAACAGAATATAAAAAAATAGATTTGGTTATTAAACTTAATATACCTTAACTAAATGGTGAGGAATACTCCCATAGATGACAGATATGCAATTCTAATAGTTCAATTGCATGCTGTGCTAGATGAAGGAGGGAAATGTGCACACACACACACATATATATATTTAGAAAAGGAAAAGAGATGATATTACATATTCAATATCAGTTTATTTCATTATATCACCCCATTATGTACATTTCGTAGGCAGCAAAAGATTCTTATCCAACATTTATCTAATTCTTTGTTGTAAGACTGGAGTTTAAATGTAAACAAAAATAAGCCTGTTTTGTTTTTGATATGCCTGCCATTGAAGAGTTGTTTACATTCCAATATCCAGCTACCATATGTTGTACTGACTTTATTACTGGTAAGCTGGGGGACAGGGGAGTGGGAGCTATAAAGGTGGCACAAGTAGATGGTGGAAGTAAGTTAGTGCACTAAACAGAGTTGGGCTATTCAATCTAAGGTTATTTGTTCAAATCGCTAAAGGGTTATAAAACAGTTGATTACTCTATGTATACTATAAAGCTGACGGCCGTATGTAAGTATCAAACTTTCCGCCAAACGTCTGGACCAAACGGCACCAAATTTGCACCATCTTTAAAATTTTCAAATGTCAATAATTCCGGTTATACAACATTCCTAACGTCTTCACGAACCAAAGTATTATCTCCCTGTTTTATTTCGGTTGCAACGTTTTTCGAAATATTTACTTCTGCGTTCACAGATTGATTTTTTTAGTTTCAGAGATCCTGATAAGGGTGAAAGCAGCAATTCTTTGCTTAAACTTTAATCTGTTATTTTAATATATATATATAATTATATATTTGTGTCCAGATATTTTTGCATACACAAAAACAAAATATAAACAAACGTATTTATTTCACGAAAGCACAGACGGCTTATTGTCATTGTTACTGCCGAGATGCCACCCAAAAAGTCCCAGCCTGGCCGCAAGATCAGATTTTCCAGAAGAAAAAAATGTTATAACAAACGTATTTATTTCACGAAAGCACAGACAGCTTATCATCATTGTTACTGACGATATGCCACCCAAAAAGTCCTAGCCTGGCTGTAAGATCAGATTTTCCAGAAGAAAAAATGTTACTAGAGCAACAGAGAGACTAAGCTTCGCGATTACCACCAACAAAGTTCAGGGTCAAACCCTAAAAGTGGCTGGCGTTCATCTGGGAAAACCATGGCCAATTGTATGTAGGATGCTCTAGGTTGAGCTTGCCAAACAATCTCTTCATCTTTGCTCCCGAGGGCCGAACAAAAAATATTGTATACTCTGAGGGTCTAATAATGTAATTTATGTATTTTCTGTTACGTGGAATTTCCATTATGGTTGTACAAATTATTTTAAAGTTTGTAAAAAAATGTGTTCTCGGTTCAACCTTTATACACGAATACTCACACACACACACATATATATATACACAAACACACACACACACACATACACTGTAAACAAGACAATGCATTCAATACAGACGTTTTCTCTTTTGCTGGTCTTCTCTTATCATTTGTTAACCTTGGCGAAGCTGGGTACCTCAGCTAGTTTAATATATTGATCAGTTAGCTTCCAGTGTGTGGCAATGTTTGTCCTACCCCTATCACTATCATGCTAGTATCAGTAAGTCTATGGAGCATTGACATCTATCTAAGCTGTTGTACAGAAAAAAGAGGGAATGTGCTACAGCTAATATGTGGGAATGTTAGCAAATGCATATGTGCAATTTAGATCTAAATATAGTGGGAAGGTGTTGAAGTAACTATGGGTGCATGTGTATAGTCATGTAGCAGTAGTATGTGCAGACATATGGGAACTAGATTACACACCAGCACATACATGCTGATAGACACACAATCCTTACGTGTTTGTGCACACATTTATGTCTACGTGTTTCAACATAATTGATGATAGATTGATAGAGGACAGAAAAGGAAGAAAAGGAAAGAAAGAAAAAAGAAGGAAAAGAAAAAGAAATCATATCACAAGTAAAGATGAAGACAAAAAGTTTAGTGGAAGCTAGTGGAACTAACTAAAGGAAATAGAGGGCCCACTGTCCAATAGGAGGGATAAACCACTGTAACTATGCATCAATGTTATATGGGCTTGCAAAATGATGTAATATCTTAGTCATTTACACGATGAAGGAGAGAAGTCAAAAGTTATCGGCTATAATTTATAAACTAACTAAAGAGTTTTAGGAAGGTTTTAGATATTTTGTGCCTGAATGTGTTAAAAAATAAAAGCATTTATTTATTATGTGGGGCCTCCACCCTCTAGATTTTTCACAGTGTCTGTGGTGCATAAATCACAGCCACCTATAAAAGATCCTCCCTGATATGGGTGTGCAGATTTAAGAGTAGCCTATGTCAAGGAGTGATGTATTCCATTCTGCTCATGTCTCCATATAATTTTTGATAGTGTTGCACTGTCCCTCTTGTCTGTTTCGTTAAATAAGTGGTGGTATTTGTACCATTCACTGTCTAACCTATATATTTATTATTTTCATTGCTACTAACAAACTTACACTCATATATTAGGTTGTTACAGAGGCATACTCTAAACCTGAAGAAGCAGAGAGATGAAACACCAACCATGTACTTACCTTACCAAACTGAGGCCAGCATGGAAAATTAGGACGAACATTGACTGGTACCCCACTCCTGTTGAAACCTTGCACCCCAACACTTCCTCAACCCAGGGAAGCCTAGCACACATAAACACCCCTTCAATGCCATTAAGCCAAACCAGGCACACTCCTACAATGTCAGACACCATTCATTTCAAGAACATCACAATGACACCCTCTCCAGCAGTGCAATGTCTGTACCCTAACCGCCACCAATGCCTCCTGGGATAGTGCTGGTGCCACAACAAAATGAACCCAGTCCATCCTATAAAAGTGGTAGTGCCAACTTCACTACTAAGAGATGCAGCAATGGGTGTCACAGTTAGCTCCAAAGTAAACTCTCACCAGACCAGTGATGTAACTACAATGAGATGAGTAACGGCTGTCTCTAAAAATCCTAGTCTTTGTGAATCTGAGAAAAGTACCAAATTGGTGATTGGTATGCAATATGACCAGAAAGAATAAAAACATTCAAACCATATTTTCATTTGATTGAAGTAAGAAGGGAAACTTTTAGACCTTAGGTAGAGGGGCCTCTCTGAAAAATATAGTGTGGTCTCCATTTAATGTTGCAAACATTGGCGGTGTGTCTACAACTGGTCCTGGGAGGCTTGGGTCATTTCACAATGGTTACATATCCTGAGCCCAGTCTAGAAGGGTGCAAACCTTGACAAATAGTAACTGGAAAATGACAACCCTTATATCCTAATGGGAGACTTCGATGTGCATGTTGGCACAGATCACCATCTAGTTATCTGCAACAAGACTTCCTAAAGCCAAGAAAACCGCCAAAACTAACAGCACTAGCTTAATCTACAGAAAAAGTGGAAAGCACTGGTGGATAAGAACTAGGTATGCAGATATTATTGCATCCAAAATCAGAGAACACCCTAAGCAGAGGATGTTAAAAGGGAGTGGAGTTTCTTCAGCTCAGCAGCTTCTGCTTCAGCTATTAAATGCTGTGAGTGAGAGTGGTAACAGGTGGTAGGAGGAGTCCTTGGCTCAATCAAGGGGCCAAGATGGCATCCAAGCAAATAAGGAAGCTCACAAAGCTTGGTTGGAAATAAGTCCTGCTTATTGTACTTGTGGTACAACCAGGTGTGAAAAGTAACAGCAAAGTCAATAAATGTGTCAAAAGTTAAGTCATGGGAGGTACTTGGTGTTAAGCTGGAATCCAATTTAGATCAGCAAATAAAATATTATGGCGGATCATACTCTTACTTCGAACTCTTCCATGGCTGCTATCAGAAACTTGTTGGGGGTCTCCTCTGATCAGAAACCATACTCCTAGTACATGATGTAAAGTGGTAGGCCGTTGAGATATCGAGAGAGTATTGCCAAGAGGTGTATACTGGTTTTGTTGTCTTAAAAAAGGCATATGATCAGATTCCATAGGACCTGTTAAGGAAGGTTCTGCAGGAGTATGGGATCAATGGACAGCTTCTTGTTACTCTGATTTGTATTTGGATAAATGGTTCTAAGTCAAAACCATTCAAAGTTGACAGTGGACTCTGCCAATGGTGCTTACTATCACCTCTTCTCTTCATGATCTTCATGGACAGGATTGACATGCACAACCAGGTTGGAAATGGTATCACGACTGGCATGTGTAGGATCAGTTGGCTGGAATTTGTGGATGACATGATATTACTAACTCATCAGAATGTGATTCCTGACACATACTTGATGGATTTGCTGCTGAGTGCAGCATGGTAGGAATAAAAATCAGTGCTGCAAAGACTGAGTCACTCAACCTCTCATGGATGCCTATGCATTTCACTCTACGTCTGAGTTATATTCCAGTGAAGCAGGTGAAGAATTTCAAATATTTTGGGGCTGTGTTCATGAGTAATGGAGGGCAGGAGGCTGAATTAAATGTAAGATTTGCAAGAGCTGGTGCAGTACTGTGCCAACTTCAGCATTCAGTCATCAGAAGGAATAAGGTAGGCGTAAAAGCTAAACTCACTATCTTCAATTCAATATTTTTGCCAACCCTTAACTATGGTTATGAATCTTAGTAATCGCCAAATGAATACAATCACAAATACAAGTGGTTGAATTTCGGCCCTTTCAAAGAGTCTTTGGCGTAACTTTACTCAACAGACTGCATAGATTGGAGATCAGAGAAACTTACTTCAACAAAATGAGAGACCACAGCTGCTATACTACAGATAAGTGGTTAGAATGTCTCGGGAAAGAATTGTTGGAAAGATTCTACCGGCAATACCAACTGTCAGGAAACCCAGGTTTTGACCCTGAGCAAGATGGTTGGATAACACCGATGAGCTCGGCTGGTCTCGCTTGGTGATCCAGCTGGATTCTTTGGAGACAATTGCTTCTGACAGGACCTGCTGCTCCATGACCCTTTCAGGAATAAGTGAGTGAAGAAGAAAAAGAAGACACACAAGCACACACACACACACACACACACATATATATATATATATATATATGCTTATGTGTGTGTATATATATATTTATATAAAGAAGACAAATGTAAATAACATGAAATTTAACAGAAGCACTTTCAGCCTGAAAAAAAAATGGTTTTGTTTAATGAAAGTTGGAGCGAAGCAATTGAGTTGATAAATGAATAGATATGAAGAGACAAAGTAAACGTAGTGTGATATATTGTTTGATGAAATATTAAATGGTATTCAAATTGATAAGAATTTTTGAAATAAAAGTGTAAAAGACAACATTTTATCCTCCCTATAAAATTCTACTGCACCTATATATGGCATCTGGATGATTTAATCAGCAGTTTGAGATAAAGTAGAAGGCTCCCTTGCATTCAATAAAATATGAATATCAGAGCTTTTAAAATTCCAAAACACATGAACTGAATGTAATATATTATGTATGTGTGTTTGTATATGTTTTCTGTGTATGTGTGTTTTGCATATATACAAAACTCATATAAACGTTTATATGTATATATATATATATATAAATTCACAAATATAATCATTTTCATGTATACCTACCTGAACATACATATGCATCATCATAATCATCACCATTTAACATCTATTTCCCATGCTTGCTTGAGTTAGACAGTTGTCATGTGCTGAGGCCTGACTGTTTAGGTAACTAAATCCTGCTTATATGCTTATACACTAACATTCTAATTATTACGGAAGCTTTGTAAAAAACAAGAATTTTAAAAGCTGAAGTAATTTCTAGTATTGTAAAGAAGAAGTTGTTTTTTAGATATAATTCTAGCTACTTTTAGAATGTGCCTTCAGTATCGGTAGAGGTTCGGATGCCATGCTTTGCAGCACAGTTACGTCCCTTTACGGACTGAGTTCAAATCCCGCCGAGGTTAACTTTGCCTTTCATCCTTACGGGGTCGATAAAATAAAGTACCAGTAATACACTGTGATAATTACTGGCCTTGTGCCAAAAGTAGAAACAATTATCAACAATCCTTAGTGATAGTGAGGCCTATCATTTGGAGTGAACACATGTGCTATAATTGCATGCTGTTCATGTTTATGGGTGATGAGGTGTGGTGAGGTTTTAATTCCATACCCATATTATCAACAAAAATAGAAAATAACAATAAAAAGGAATCAGATACTTCCTCAATCACTCATCTGGACTGGAATCATACTGACATAAAGTTTTTAAGAATTTCAGCAATCATATTGATCACACCATTTATTTTAAACTATGTAAAAACAGACATGGGTACACACACATGCATTGAATATAAGCACAGTGCTCAAATAACATATTCATGCAGAGCTGCAATTATTATTTTCTAAGAAATTGTTACTGACTGAGTTAGCACTTTCTTGGGCAATGTTGGGTAATCCTGTTATTTAGTGATGTACATATACGCATTTATATATACATACATATGTGCGTGTGCGTGTGTGTGTGTCTGTGTGTGTGAATGCTGTAAATGTCTATGCATTAGAATACAGAAGATTTGGTGCCTTAACGAAATTGAAATAATGAAAATATGGCTTAGTTCGGGGAATAATGTGACAGATAGGTCAGTATCTAGAAGCTTCTTCATCGATTTTTGTAATAAAATGGGAAAAACGAATTCTTGAGTTTATATAATTGGTTTACAAACATAAAGAATTTTTCCATAAAAGAAAAAAGAAATATACAGCTAAAAAAGTAGTCTGTAGCTATTTTGGTGTAATGCAATAATAAATAATAGGAAAATTTTGAAGGGATCACTGACTGCATGTTGTTCAATTTCTACCAGTGTCTTTTGTTATTTTCTGAAGGTTTATCCTTTTATTTCTATCTATGATCATGTTGTGTGTAAGCATAATTGTGTACAAGCAAATATATATGTATAAGCTGCCCTCACCCATGCCCATGGTGTAGATCACCCTTACTCCATGCCACAGCCCTTCTACCAACCGACTGGCATCCCCCCTCCCCTACCACCCACCTACTGTGCCCCTCTAGAAGACCATCTTCTGTCTTTTCCACCGCCTACAGTCAGATCCCTCCACCTCACACATCTTTCTCCTCCTACACCTTCCTTCATTCAAGTGCACTTGTAATCTTTGAAACCTCCTCATCCACAGCTCCCTTCCTAACCGTAACTCATTTCCTGGATCCCACCCCAGTTGCTGACCCCATTGTCATACATGCAGCTTTATCTCCAACCCCACCACCCTTTTCCATCTCAATGACTGGCCCATCCAGGTTAGAGACTCCTTAGTATCTTTGGGCTAGCACTTTGTGCCGAACCCACTAACTCACAGTGAAGAGAACAGCAACTTATACAAGAGAAGACATGATAACGTAACTAATATTATCCACTGTAATCTTTCTGGAAAGTAACATCTGGAATGAAATACACTGTGTATGAACATCAGCCAGAGGGAGTAGTTGAGTATGATGGTGTAAAGTTCTTATGAGTTATGACTATACAGTGCTATAATATAATAAAAGCAAGGAGACTTCACACAGTTGTGATAGAAAAGAGAGAGGATATGTCAAATTATTGAAATTGTCATTTCCATAGATGAGATGATCTAGCCCACTAAATTGGGGAAAGTTGATAATTGCCAGAACCTTAGAACTGAAGTCTAAAGAATATGGAACATGAGATAGATTGACATCATACAACTAGTGATAAGAACTTAGAAAAATTGATAGAAAAACCTGGGATTCAGGCAAAGGCAGTATTTCTCCCGAAAACGACACTCCCAGGAACATTTAAGATTTTGAAAAATAAACCCCTGTAAAAGTAACGAAAAGTATCTAAGTTGTTAGTCATGAGTCATAACTATGATCCGTTGTCTAGGTTTAGTAATGCAGCAAAATAACAGCCTGAGAAAGAAGGTAATTATAATAATTAGACCCATGGAATTTCCAAGATCATTGACAACTAAGACACAATAATTATGCTGACATATATTTGAACAATAACACAATTTTGTTGAAGTAATTTATTACCTCTACATGGATGAGAAGGAAAATGAAAAAAATGTAATTTGCTTCAGCACCTAATAATTAATAACATTACAGCAATAACACTGTGATTTAATATAGTTATTGTATCATTGCATCATTTGAAGCATCAAATATCATTATCAAAATTGTAATTCATTTATTTTATACTTCTTTAAACACAATATTTTTTATGATAAATTCCTCTTCTTGTTTTTCTTCTTATTGGTATTAACTCCCTTAACAAAATCTAGAGAATACAACATCATTTTCCATAAATAAATAATGGTTGTGATAAATAAAACCCTATCTTATTAAATGTTTGACCCTGTGCTTCAATGTGCATCACTTCAATGCTACTATAATGTAAGATAACAAAATTTTGCTGAATTGATGTATTATGTAATAACAATACAGCAGATCTAATTTTTAAATCCCACCTATATTCAGGCATTTCAGATTCAGTAAATTAATTAAGTAATTTTAATATGTAGCATGTATTATCTGCTTGAAGCTCACTAATAATTTGATCTCATCATCATCATCATCACCACGTTTAACGTCCGTGTTCCATGCTTGCATAGGTTTGGACGGGGGTATTTCCCACTTGAGGCAAGAGTAATTGTCTTGCTCGCATAGGACTGTCTGGCAGGTTTTCTACAGCTGGATGTCCTTCCTATCACCAACCACATTTACAGTGTGGGGCTGGGAGGTTTTTACCGTGTTGCCTACACGGCCACATTACAGCGTGGACTGTCTGGCGGGTTTTCTACGGCTGGATGCCCTTCCTAACACCAACCACATTTACAGTGTGGGGCTGGGAGGTTTTTACCGTGTTGCCTACACGGCCACATTACAGCATGGACTGTGTGTTTTTTTGTCGTGACACCTACACGATCTCATTTGTTTCGGCCTGGATGTTGTGGCACCAACATAACTTTACATTGAAAGGGGCGGTGTGGATGGGGTGGGGTGGTGGGATGGGGGTGTATTTTGTTAGAGATGCCTACTGACTGTAGTAGGTTTTACTTTGTTAGGTAAGGCGGGTCTTCTCTATTACTGAGTACCGCCAAAGGTCTCGGTCCAGTGACATTGTCTTGGAGAGGTATAAGTGTGTGAGGTCGGAATTTATCAGCTCGTCCCAGGTTTTTCTGGGTCTGCCTACTCCGTGGCTACCGTCTATCTTTATTGCCCTGCACTTTGTTATACAGCTATCGTCTTTCATGCGCATCACGTGACCATACCAACGTAGCCTTCTCTCGAGTAAACAACATCTGATCCCTCTTATTTCTAATTTTTTCCTTACTTCGTTTATGCTTTGCCGTTCGCGTATATTACTATTACACATCCAGCGGAGCATGCAAGCTTCGTTCCTCTCCAGTCTGCGTATATCCTCTGCACACAATGCCCAGGTCTCACTGCCATGCTGTTCGTATTAACATTTTCTGACAGTAGTTTTTAAATCACCTAATTTAAAGAAAAAAATGCAATGAATTTGCAGAGTTGTTAGAATATCGGGAAGAATGACTTTCAGTATTCGTTCTGACTCTCTGCCCTACCCTCTGAGTTCAAATCCCTCCAAAGTCAACTTTGCATTTCATCCTTTCAGGGTCGATAAAAACGTATCACTCCAGTATTGGAGTCGTTTGTTTCTCTATATCCATTTTCCTTCCTTTCTCTCACTCCCTCCTTGTCTGATAGAAATCAGCTCTATTCAGAAATGGAGAGGAGATGGGCTCAGTCAGGTTTTAAATTGCCCAAGAAACCCGTATGTTACTACAGTGACCCGACAACACTAGAAGCAACAGGTACAAAAGCAAAAAGAATTAACCCATTAGCATTTAAACCAGCCATATCCAGCCAGAATTCTGTCACCTCTTTCTATTCAAACAGGCCATAACTGATTGGTCACACTTATGTTAAGGTATTGTTCTCAAAATAAATAATATCAAAATCTCGTAGATTCGATATTATGTGAGATAATTATGTTAGATAAAGTGTTTACCATGAATATTCAACAGTAAATATAGAGTAATGTAAATTCTAAAAGGTTAAAGAAAAACAGAATTTGTATGTGGAAAGAATCCGGATGCTTCCCTAAAAATAGAATTTACAAAATAATTTTCAATAAATGAAGAGGGTGGTAATTGTACATGATCATCCTGGCATAGTTGGAGTGATTTAATTTCCAAGCAGGAAGCAATTAATCTGCATTGTTCAATTGTTCTCCTGAGTTTCTTAAAATTTCGAGTTAGGTGATATTGTCAAAATACTGCAAGAGGTGAGATCGTTTTATACATATATATATATACCCAGAAGTGTTGTGGACTCATAACATTTTCAAGCTTTTGTCTAATGTGGCCCCTAGGTGTATTTTTGGTTAAGAGGTACCTACTGACTGTAGGTTTTGCTTTGTACTTAGGCAAGGCGAGTCTTCTGTATTACTGCGTAGCGCCAAAGATCTCAGTCCAGTGACATTGTCTTGGAGAGGTGTAAATGTGTAAGGTTGGAATTTATCAAATCGTCCCAGGATTTTCTGGGTCTGCCTACTCCGTAGCTTCCATCACTTTTGGTCGCCCTGCACTTTTTAATATATATATATATATATATATATATATATATATATATATATAATAGCAGTTTGTATTGCTCAAAGATGAATAGGTAACACTTATCTATAATCGCATTCAATAAAACGACCATTCTCCTAAAATGCTTGCTCAAAGTTAGGAGACATATTATTACAAATGCTTATATGAATTAAAATTACTGATAGTTTAAATAAGTTATGTAATATCTTATCACGTAACAGTAATGGGGCAGCAATTGATATATAAAAAAATATTTTCAATATGAGAAATATAAGCTGTTAAATGCTGTGGGAAAAAATGGCTTGATAAGGTATTGGGTGGGAGGAAGGGCCCCTTGATTCAGCCAGGAAGTTAAAAACATCATTTCAGCAAATTTGTAGTAGAAGCTGATGGGAAAAGTCACAGCAAAGGCAGTAAAAATGTCCAAAATTCAAACATGGAAGGACTTTGTGGTTAAACCGAAATATTTCACCAAAGAAAATATTCTGACAGATCACCTGCCAACTTCATTAAAGATGTCTCCTTCCACAACTGCTATAAGGAATGTAGCTGGGGTTCTTCTCTACTCAGGTAAGTCTATTGTGACCTAGCTGATAGCTAGATATGTCCTACACGTGATAGCAGTTGTTTAACACAGTTTCACAACTCTGCAATACATGAGCACTGGGGAATACCATGCTAGATGGTTTCCTCACACTGCATGTATCTGAAAAAGGTCTGGTTATTGGCACTTCCATGTCTGTATAACTGTTCTTGAACTAGTAGTGCTCTTCTGTAGCACTGTCATTTTAAGGATTTGAAGAAATTTTCCTTAAGCCCTAACCATAAAATCCTCAAGAAGAGCCTGTTTAGACTGTCCTCATAAATGCCCAGAGACGATACCAGGCCATAATAGCTTATACCTTCCACCAGCTCTCAATGGAACGTGAGTGTTATTTTCTGGCAATCTATTCTGTTGTTCAGTTGACAAAGTGCTGTGAGAGCCTGCCAGCATTCTAGATGCAAATCGCCCAACCTTAGTCCATGCTTGATCAAAGTCTGTGGCTCAGTCAAGGAGACAAGCTGTAGAATGACATGTCAATAAGGCCACCACTATGTTTACATTTGTGCATATACTAGTATGTATGTTAGAATAAGAATTAAAGAGAGAGGGAGGAGAGATAAGACTTTTCATGGGAGGTGTAGTAACAGTCTGAGGTAGAAGATCATTTACTTATAACTTACTGACTTTTCTTTTTGGAATTTTGCCTCTTTTTTCAACTATGTAACATATGGTTTCCACCTCTCCCTTCCATCAACACACAATTAAATGGCCTTCTCTTTCTTTTGCCTCACACTACTACTATCCCCCTCCCTTCAACATTTCTCTCTCTCTCACTCTCTTTCTCTCTTTTCTTCATCACAACGTTACTATTACAGTCTTTGTCTTCTCGTCAACCCCACCACTGCCACTTGTATTCAACTGCTGCAGTTCTCAGTATACCTTATATGTGTATGTGCATTTGAATGTGCCTTTCCCTCACATTGCACATCTAATTGAGCTTGGTTGCTTCATTTCTCTCCAGTCTACAGACATCCTCTACATTCACAGCCCATGTTTCAAAAACATGCAGCATTGCACTTCACAAACATGCATCTTACAGTCGTCCTTTTCTATGTAGGGAGAAAACTTTTGTGGTCAACAGTGTGCGTAGCTCTCTGAACTTTTCCATTATATGCTTATTCCAGCTATTATGCTTTCAGAGCACCCTCCTCAATTACTAGTTACATCGCCTAGATAGCAGAAGCTATCAACCACTTCTAAAAAAAAAGATTATTTGACTGGAATTGGTTTACATCACTAGCTCTTTTCCCTTCGATTACACCTGGTCATCTTCTACAAACAAAGTCTTCCTTTCCTGTTAGTCTACTCATTATCTGACGAGATTGATAAAATAAGTCCTGAGGTGAAAGTGATTGACTAAATCACTCCAGCATGACCACAGACTAATAAGAAAAATAATATATGCGCACAGAAATACATACATGATTATATCATTATCGTCATCATTGGTTGCGCTCATAGTTTTTGGCATTAATATATAGTGGTTGGATGCCCTTCCTAAAACTTAGACACCGGTCACTTTTTTGTCTTTACTTAGGCATATATTCGTTTTTATATATCTATACTATATATGAGCATTTATAATGTTTTACCATCTTTATAATTATATCTAGTAGTATTGTTTTGGGGTGTTTTAGTTAGTCTGCAATGGATATTCATTTATTTAATAAAATGTATATTTGTAGATGAAATTCAACATTATATTACTAAATATTATATCTAGTAATAAACTTTATGTTTATAATTTCACCCCAGTATATCATACAAAATATTGTTTTTGTGCATTATTATTTTGTAGTTGTAGTTATGTGCTGTTTAAATCAATACAAGTAAAACAATGGAGAAAGAAACAGCGGAGTGAAAATGATGATAAAGTTAAAATACACTATATTTTTGTGATTAGTTTACTTATATTATACATATAGTTTATTTGAAATAGTTATTATTTCCTATACTTTCTAAGAATATGATGCCTAATTGTCAGTTGAATTAGAACTTATTTGTATAATAAGTGAAATTAGAATTCACCTTCTGGTGCCTGAAAGCTTGTGTACCTAGCTAGTCTATATGATTAGTATTTTGTGTTACAGAATTTATAATTCATCATAATTTTTCTTAACATTACTTGCAGCATTTCAACAATTCACTTCTTTTTGAGAATGTCATTTCTTTTCTAATATTTCTTCTTACATATTTCTTAAATATATTATGTCCATGTTCTTTCATTTTATTTCTATTTAGTTGGGAAAACTTGGAGTTATTATTTGTTCATTTCCATTAATAATCTTAAAAATTTCAATTTAATCCTCCCTTCTTATTTTTTGTAAATTAGTTGCTGTAATTTGAGTAACAATTGTGTAGCTCTTTCAATTTCTCTTAAATGCAGAGACTGGGCTTGAACACCAACTTACAAATGTGGTCCAAAATATGTCTTGTATAAAATAACAAATATTTCTGAGGTTAAATAATTAAAGGAACTTGTTGTAAGACGCCTTACGTCCCCCTGTCGGATAATGGACCAGGCCTAGTTGTTTCCCCCTCACGATCTTATTCAACTCATCGCCGCCGTAGCCGTTACAAATCATGCTTACAAGTGAAACGACGACCAGAGTCACTAACGGCGGATAGTGCGCTCTGCGAAACATCATCCAACCGCCACTTTTTTATTGAGGACCTGCTATCAGGTAGAGCCTTTCTGGTTGACACAGGTGCAGCTTGTTCAATATGGCCTGTGTGTTGTATGAAGGAGACTCCCCCTGAGTCACCTATTGAGTTGCAGGCAGTAAATTGTTCGCCGATTCGAACCTTCGGACAAATCTCGCTACCTTTGCAGTTTCGTAATCTGCGGCGTAAGTTTAAATGGATTTTTACTGTCGCTGCCTTGCCGTATCCGATTCTAGGCGCGGATTTTCTCCACCATTTTTCATTGACGGTGGACCTCCGTCGTAAACGCCTAATTGATGGCATCACTGGTTTAACTGTTGTTGGCAAGGCAGCAGGAGTTCCAACGGTTAGCCCGACCTTTTTTCTTGCTAACACCGGTGATACTTACCATGCGTTATTGAACTCGTCCCGCAACTGACTCAGGGAAATTTCCGAGTTGATGAGCCAAGTTCTTCTCAAGAGCAACATACGCACCATTTGAATCTTCTTTTCCGCAAAAATGGTAAATAGACAAGGAACCTTCCCTCACGTCTATGTCGATAAACAATCCAACTAGGATACCATCATTTTACCACAAACTCTTAACGAAACCTAGTATTTAGTTTGCCCTTTTTTACTCTACTCACATTTTCTTATGATTTCAGGTAGGTTGTGATTATTAATCCAAGATTTATTCCTTTGCTTATTGCTGTCATATTTTTATCCATTAATCTATAACTTGCACAAAATAATTTATGACTACAATGCATAATTTTACATTTTTCTGCTTTAAATCATATTTCCTACGATTTTTATTATTTTTCAAATCTTTTTAAGTCATTAGGAAGAGGGGTTTGCCGATTTAGTTTAGCAATTTTATGATAAATTCCCTTACCTTTTGCAAATATTATGGGTACACAAGAGATGTAGTGGGATCTCAGGAAGCTTAACTAAGAATGTAGGCTTCACATGTAGCAGCTGTGCTGGGACAGCAAGCAGCAAACAGCAACAGGAAACAAGTACCACCAAACACTGGGAAGGCTCTGTAGCAACAGTAGACAGCTTCTGCTACCTAGGTGACCGAATTAGCAGTGGAGGTGGGTGTTCAGAAGGTACAATAACTAGGGTAAAAACGGGATGGAAGAAGTTCAGGGAGCTACTGCCACTGCTAGCTGCAAAAGGCTTTTCCCTAAAAGTGAAAGGCAGACAGTATGATGCATGTGTACGAACAGCAATGTTTACATGGTAGTGAGACCTGGGCGCTGTCTGTGGAAGACTTGCGTAGATTAGAAAGAAAAGAAGCCTGCATGCTCCGATGGATGTGTAATAGTAATATACACAAACAGCAAAGCATAAACAAATTGAGAGAGAGACTGAGCATAAGAGGAATCAAATGCTGTGTGCAGGAGAGGCGGTTGTGTTGGTATGGACATGTGATGCGTATGAAGGATGACAGCTGCATAAAAAGGTGCAGAACACTAGAAGTCGAAGGAAACCGCAGAGTGAGGAGACCCTAGAAGACCTTGGATGAGGTGATAAAAGCCGACTTTACCCAATTACACATCTCAAAGTCGATGACACACGACCGTGACCTCTGGCAACATGCTGTAATACAGAAGACCCGATTCCCCATGGGTACAAACCGAAGCTGAAGCATATAAACAATATGCCCCCACATCCTCCCACTGCAAAGTGGTCAAGGAGGTGCCACGGCAAAAACCACCCAGCCCACACTATAAAGTGGACGTTTAGGCGCCATGGAAAAAAGCACCCAGCACTCACTGTAAATGAGGTTGGTGTTAGGAAGGGCATCCAGCTGTAGAAATCAAGCCAGAATCAGTTCCCGTATGAACAAGGCATGGTTAGCCGACTGGACACTGCCCACAGCAGCACAACCGATATAACCCATGCTAGCTAGAAGAACGGACGTAAAACGGTGATGATGATGATGATGACTGACAATACCACTTGATACATCATTTGCAAATATATTGCACACTATGGGCTGAAAAACTGACCATTGTTGCACATCACTTTTTACAGTTGAAATTTACACTTTTTCCAGAATTAAACTCTTTCTTATCTGTCAAAAATGCTTGTATCAATTTCCCTCTCCAATTAAAAACAAACACCATGGCAGATACCAAAGTTTCTTTTCCTAGGAAGAGCTTCAACATGCAAAACTGGGAACAGCAACATCACCACTGTCAACACCATCCCTATAGATACCACCAACATAGCCACCACTATCCACACCAACAACAACAGCAATGACAACAAAATCATTAGAAACAACAAAAATGACAACAGCAACAATAATGACAACAGTAGCAACAACAACCAAAACTATGAATATCATCAACCTGGTGATGATTTAATTTTCCACCAGAGCAAAAATCCACCATGATGAATGGTGCCATCGCCACCACCACAGCAATGAACACTAGTACCACCATTACCAATGCTACAACAAAAAAATACAACAAACAACAAAAGCGGCCGTAACAAAATCAAAAGCAACAACTATAACAAAACCAATAACAAATTAATAGTACCAACAACAACACAACAGCAAACACTTTTTATCAGACATTGTTACTAAAAAGAAATAAATCAATTGACACTACAAAATAAAGCACTCGAATTGTCTCAAGCCAAAAAAATAATAAAATTTGAAGGTCGGAATGCAGCACTAATGGGGGTTACCTGAAATAGTGTAAGAAAGGGCAAAAAAGGGACTCTACAATATTGTGTTTCTGTGGGGCTGGTGAGCCAAACCTTCCTCAGTTGTTCAGGCAGAGAAAGCTCTAAAAGAGTTAATGCCAGATGTGGCACTTATACAATGAGAAAGACAGTTTACCAACATTCAGGTAGGTCCTCTTCAAAAGTGAAGACCTCATACAAAAACATTTCTTGGTCTGCCATTGAAGTGTGGAGTTAGTCCTCTATCTAATATATCTTGTGAGGAGAACTGTTAGGCTGAGATATGAACAAGTTGCAACAGGTAATCAATATCATATCTAGATAGGATCTTCTGTCAGGAAGTAGATAAGGCTTGCACAGGCTGTCTTCAATTTAAAGTAGCTGGCTACACAGACCACAAATTAGTGATCTACTCAGTGAACACTGTTACTAGAAGCTTTACACATTACAAAACCTATAGGGGCCAGATTAGTGAATTAGTTAAGGAGGCATTGATGGGTGCAATTGCCAACAAGTAGTGGTTTACCCTGAAAAATAATTATTAGAGTAAACTCAATAAGGATTGGTAAAGGAGTAGTGATAGAGAAAACTAACCCAGAGTGTGAGCTAATTAGAAAGATAGATGAGGTTTTAGTAGAGGAAAAGCAAGTCAACTAACATACTTTTGGTGAGATTAACTCTTGACTAGTTCTTCAATACAAAGTACAAAGGCTGTGGTGTCAGATCTAGAGCACTTGCTCTTAGACATGAGAGGATAAAAGCTGCTTGATGGGTCTGAGCAACATAGCAACAAATCCATAATCTGGTTTTTGGCAGACCCCAATGGCTACATGTTACTCAACCTCAAATGGTTGTGTGTAGTTTTTCAGCCGTTCATTGCTCAACTGTTCAAGAGTGGTGCTGGGCTGGATTGCACAATGGACTTTAAAGCCTACATACGTAATTAAAATCCTGAATAACTTCATTGATTATGTAATATCAATTACTCAGTAAAATTCAATCTTCTAGTATTTTTTTGTTTATTATTTTCTACTTTATTATTTTTTTTCCGTATTCTGTCTGCCCACTTGAATTTTTGTGTGAGCCAGTCACGTCATCTGAAAAAAACCAGAGAATCAAAAACATAACCCAAAGGAATAAGCAATTACATTCTAGTAAATGTGCACAATCGAAGGAGCCATTAGTTATTGTTGTAGTTGTTGGTGGTTGTTATGATGGGGGTAGGTGCTGGCAGTGCTTATAATGTGGCAGTTAGTGAAGTGGGTATTCAAATAACTTACATTCCTTTTTTTTTTACCTTACTTTGCCTTGAGGATATTATTATTATGAAAGATGAAGCAACACATTGGTACAATTTAAATAATAATTCTCAGGAGATTTCATGCAATTCGACAGAGAATTGTGGCTAAATAAGCAGTGTTAGCAATGATCTATTTCGTTTTCTTTCTTTCTCAGTTTTCTGAAGAAATGGCTGAGGTGTTGAACAATACTATTGATGTATTTTCTATCTAAATATTATTAGTGCTTACATTAAAATAAACATAATATTGTGCCCTTCAAGCAAATTAAAATTATGATAAAATAACTTAAGAACTATCAATAGACTTTTTCTTTTTTTTGAAAGTTGAGAAAAATAATTTGGTTATGTAAGATCACTTCTAAAAAGTCTCTAATGTTAGAAATGATTAAAATTCTTCAGCTATAGTGTTAAAATCATTCTAAATAACCATACGCTAATCACATGAAATACTACATGACATAAAAGTACTCAGTAGAATAGCTAAAAAGACAGAGGGTGTTCTGTTCTGGGTAGCTCTTGTTTTTTGGGGGTAGGGAAAATCTGATAATTTTGGTCACTTTTGATGTATATATATATATATATATATATTTTTTGTGGGACATTGTTGCAGACTCAAGGACTGACCTTGATCATACAACCTTTAGCTATTTTATTGCTTGTTATCAAGTAGACCTCACAATCTTTCTTGTTTCAAGAGGGCACACTGTAGAATGAAGTAAATTTAGCTACTATTTCTAGCAGGCTGTACAACCTCATAGAAGCTCTCTCTTGTTAGGACAAATGTAAAACATTGGTCTCTAAGCCGTGAAATCACTAGTTCATGTATTATTACTGTTGTATAGTATCATCATTGGCATCTTTCAGTGTTAAGAATTTGATTCAATGAAATTAACTAAATGTTCTAAGATGGTTGTATAAACCTATTCTGATTTAATAGACCCCTGACAATGAGGAAATAGGAATTGTGGTTCACCTTGGTTGCTGCTGTCCGAATAAAATGATTAAAATAATCAAATTCTTTGATTATTTGGCAGAAACCATATTAAAGGAACAAGAAGAGGATCAATTCTGTGATGTAATTACATATTTGTAGCTCGTTGTGCTGAAATTAAGCTGTGTATTGTTACATGCAGACAAATGTATAACAAATCATTATATACAACACTATGAAATTAAGCTGTGTATTGTCACTTCAGATGAATGTATAATAAATACATTACATACCACAATATGAAAGTAAGCTGTTTATTGTAACATACAGATGAATGTATAACAAATATATTACATACATCTAAGGAAGGAGCATTTACATGCACAATGTTCAGCCAGATAAACAGCCTCTACACAAGATTTATTAGTGGGGGGTGTTAATGTCCTGGGCACCACTTGTCATATAGGTACCTTTCTAGGAACAGCCCTGGACTCTCAAGGTCTAAATATGAACTTGCCTCTACACAATCACTTTTACTACAAGGCATAGCAGTCAAATGTCTTTCAAATGACAACCTACTATTCTAAAAAAACAAAAAACAAAAAGAAAGGAGAATGAAATTTTGAAATATGTAGTCGTAGATTGACTCTGCTTTTAGAACAGTGGTATGGCTGAGACTGGTAAGCCTTTGATCATAGGATAGTAACTGAGGGACAAATTGGGAATCTGACAACAGCTTGCTCAAATTATCAGCCAAATCATTTTCAACAATCTCTCTACAAGTGTGAATGAAATGATTACATGTTTCAAGTCCTAAAACCATATGTTGTCATTTCTACAATAATGACAGGATTGCTACAGTTAGAGTGTATAGGAAGTTATGTAACAGGGAATAAGTAATGCAATACAATGCCTTCAGTATTTACTTTTGTATTTTGGTTGGTCCAAGAGAAAATAACATTTGGTGGTAGAGGAAGGAAGATAGAGTAATAAAGACAGGAAAAGGAAAAGGAGAAAGTAACTGATTGTCAAATACTGCACATTATTCTGTCCTGTTCATTAACAATTCTGTCAATCCACTGCTCATGAATTGGTACTTTATTTATTAACCTCCAAAAGTAGGAAAGACAAGGTTGACCCCTATGGGATTTGAACTCAGTGTGAAGAGAGCTGGCACAAATACTAACGTATTTAATCTAATGGTTCAATACCTCTGCAAACTTGCCAGCTGTAGAATTGTAAGAATGGGAGAGGTATTAACAAAAGGCCTCAGTCATGTTTTCTGAGTAGAAAGAAAAGTAAGATTTAAAAAGAAGAACTGGCATTACTAAGACCAACCATCTCTCGACTATCAGTAATACCATCAGTGATCTGAGTTATACACTTTTATACCTAGGAAAGTAAAAATGTCTGCAATAAATTTGCAGTTCTTTGAAGATTCAAGATTTACAATCAATAAATGTATTTTGTAAAGTTTTCTGAATCAAAAGAATCTAGCAACTATGCTAATAGCATTAATAATGAAGTGTCCTTTGGAAAAGAAGACAGGGACATTAATTGTAGTCAATTTACTGTACTTTTATTTGATTATTGAAATTTCTGAAGACAGTAATGTCCTTCCTCTTGGAAGCATTTTCTGGAAATAACATTTATAAAGAACAACTTGTTTCTTTAGACAGATATTTTTTAAATATATATGGTTTATATATGTTTGCATCAAATGGATATGTATATATGTGTCTGAACATGTGAGTGTATGTTTGTATTTGTGTATATATATTATTCTAAGTAAATCAAGGTACTGACAGTCGTCATGCTGGTACATGCCCATAAAAAATAAATATATACCACTTTTCTCTCATGCATGTACATGAAGACCCTCTCTCTTTTAGACACTGAGCTAGGCAAGACTGGTACTTAGCTGAAATGGAGAGGAACCCCCTTTGGGAATTTACTGTATCTCTATATCTATTCTACATCTGTACACAATTCGTGGTCTTCCCAGTCACCAAACCATAAATACATCATCACTCTCTCTCTCTATATATATATAAGATATGTATCAACATGTTGATTTTCTACTTGTTGCTAGTTCACAAGATACTGTTTAGTATTGCTTAAATGGGTGCCTAGTTGAGTCAAATATAAAATATAAAATTGATAATGTATGAAGGGGTGACTAAATATTAAAGGTAAGAGCTTTACTTTATATAGAATATACATAGCACATGCAACAAACAATACAGGTGTGTAATTCAAAATGATTGTAAAATTCATTAGAAACCTGATGCTTAGATCAATTTAATGTTTAAAATATGTGACTCATAGAAGCAAACTAGACAATGAGAGAGAGCAAGATAGATAGAGAGAGGGGCAGAGAGATAGAGAAAGAGAGAGAGATAGAGAGAAGTAATGTGTAGTTGTTTAAAAAGATATTGAATTAGTCAAGAGACTACTAAGTAATAGACTTTGTCTATATCTGAAATCTTCAAAGGACTGGGTTAATAGAGTGATAGACATCCAACAAAGGAATCAGCCATTCATATTTTGTCACTAATGTTCAGCTGTGTATATGCCCAAAACAATTAGCTTTCAAATTTTCAATTCATTTCTTTTTTAAATTAAGAATTTCAGAGTTAATTGTTTTAACTATTTATATATAAATGGCAAAAACTATGGTGGAAAGTCTTAGTTTGTAAACATACATTAGACAGTGGGATCAATTTATTGTTGTAAGCAGCAATAGTACAGTAAAATATGTTTCATTAGCCTCCAGAATTCCTTGCAACATACTTTGGGTAGAGCTTCAGGAGAGAAGAAGGAGCTGATTACCAGTTTGGAAGTAAAATACTGTTTTCATTGCTGATACTCTCTACTTATCCTAACTGTTGATCCCAACTATCGGCAGAAGGAGAAATGATTTAAATTTAGAAACCACATAGATGGATCATATACCACAAAACATCCCTTACAACTCTTTAATAATTCTACCAAGCTACCATCTTGAGACTGTTATTTTATTCATAAACACATGTATAAAAGGCAAAGTTAAACTTGACAGAATTTGAACTTAGAGCACAGAGAACTGGAATAATCTGATGCTCTAAGGATTCTGCCAAGCAGTCTAACCTTAGAAATACTACTTTAAGGAACAGTGTTCCTTGTTGTTCAATGGATAAAATAGTGTTATCGGACTAACTATCTATTTATATCTTTCTCATCATTTATGTTTGCATATGTGAGGATGAGCATGTGTTAGGGGAATATGATGTGAATAAAACAAGTAAGAAGATAACTATTTCATAATATTCTCTTACTTCATTCTTTTACAGTTTTCAGTTATTCCACTGAAGCCATGCTGGGGGGCATCTTGAAAGGATTTAGTTGGCCATATCAACCCCAATACATAAGATTTCATGTTTGGTACTTATTTTATTGATCTCTTTTGTTGAACTGCTAAATTACAGGATATAAATAAACATTAATCATAAGCACATACATACTCACAAACACTTGTACAACAGGCTCCCATACAGTCTTCATCTATGAAATTTCACTGACAAAGCAGTGGCCCACCCAAGGCTGTATTAGAAGACACTCACTCAAGGTAACACACAGAAAGACAGAACGTGCAAAAGTGTGGTTACAAAGTGCACTCCTTTACAAACTGGTCATGCCACTATCAAATAAAACATTTAAAAATGTAATTATCAAGCTTAAGAAATGAAGTATTAGTATGTGGGATTTTAACAGACTTCCTGACTTCCATCAGAAAGATCATAAAAAATACACAGTATGTTTGTCTAAGTGTCTAAGTATACCTATCTATCTATATAGTTCTCTCTGTGTGCCTATATATATATATATATATATATATATATATATATATATATATATATATATAGAATGTATAATGTGTATGCATGCATGTGCATAGTGTGAAATATAGTGTGTGATAAATTCTCACAAATTGAGTTTGCAACTAAAATTCAATTCCTGGTTGTAGATATTTCATTTGTGTTATTGGAAAAGACATGACTGTCACAATTTCTATTCCCCTGAAGCCAATAAGACTGATTGCCTATTAATAGTTGATTTTGATAAAATAAAATGAAGGAATTTATTCTATATTTACTGTACAGGCATTTAATCTATATACAATAGGGCTTAGGGAAAAATATCAGATGGGGTGTTCTGTATACATACAGCAGTCTTATATATATAATATATTCAGATCTACATATATAATATATTCAGATCTACATATATAATATATTCAGATGAAAACCTTCAATTAACGGAGATTATAATTACAATCAAAAGATAAATGGTATCTCTAGGGATGTTTAAGATTGCAAAATCACAAAGGAAAAAATTAATAAGATTAACTAATCCAAAATTTGGGGAAATAAAATCATAGAAACCATGACAAATATGAAAGAATAAAGATATGGTTCTGAAACTGTAAAGACATGTCCAACCCATGCCAGCATGGAAAGAGGTGGTAAAATAACTATGAAGAAAAACAATGTGGTTATACTTCCATCCATTCGACCAACCATATGTTCATATTTATCTACCATTATGAAAATAAGTCTGTTTATTCTGTTCAACAAAGTGGCTTCCTGTTTGGGAAAATATGGAGTAAAAGTCCAATGGATCAACTACAATAATTAGTTAGACTCTACCATGGGACCATGACAACAGTTACTTTTCTCCTGTGCATTTATATATATTCAATTGAAGAAAGTTGGTTGATTAAAAATCTTTAACAGCTGTGAAGCACCCCAGCATTTTATTGCAATAAATAAGAGAGATCGTTTTATTCATACATCCTTATTTTATTCGTTATACATATTTCAAAGATTTAAGGTAGTTTTATAATAACTACCTTATGGGTTCCCTACAGACAAATATACACACGAGATGTAAAATTCCATAGACATGTTACTAGTTGGACGTATTATTCACTTCACCGACCAAAGCGCCCCCCCCCCACACACACATGTATATGCACATATATATATATGATTAAATGCTCCTTAGGTAATACTAAGACATGCACACAGTTTATGTGTTAGTTTTACTGTTTGCATCATTGAATTTTATATGTACAAATTGCTAATAAGTGCTGTTTATCCATGATAGTTGCACTATGATGTCTCATTAATAGAGAGGTGTAAACAGTTAAGAACACTCCATGTTAGTTGTATCTATCCAGTATAATGGTGGGGATCAAACGTAATGGAGTTATGTATAAAAAAAAGGTTACAACAGAAGTTACAAATTCATATTTACTATACATATTTTTTATACATGTTACTGTAGTGCCAGGATGGAGCTGTAATGCAATCACTACAGCAGCAACTGGCACTTGTTGAGGTGTTTAACTTTGTCAATATTCTGATATGCCCAGTTCCTGGTTGGGTTGTTATTTCGCTGAGGCCCAGTTCCTCAGTGAAATAACAACCCAACCAACATGTGTACTCGTCTCTACCACACTAATTCGGACTGCCTGAAGAGGTCACAGCCAAAGATGGCTGTCACCGAAATATATATAGCAGTAATAAATGAAGCCAAATTTTAAGCATTTGACTTATTTATTTTATTTTATCTATCTATATATATATATATATATATATATAATAAGGAGCAGCAACGATGTATCAATATAACATCATTATGTTTATTCACATATATATAGGTATATATGCATGTATATGAGTATATGTGAGTGTATATGTGTATATATATATATATATATATATATATATATATATATATATATATATATATATATACATATACACATGCATACTCATACACATGCATACTCATCTATAGTTTTAATATAGATGAGATTCTACAGGACTAGAACTGTTTCATTTTTTAGAAGTCATCAGGAATCTCATCTTAGATTCCTGATGATTTCTAAAAAGTGAAATAGTTCTAGTCCTGTAGAATCTCATCTATATTAAAACTGCTATACTCTGCTATGTATTGAGTACCTTACTTACTGTGGTTACCTCCGATTCAACCCGGAATAACGTATATATATATATATATATATATATATATATGCATATCTTGTGTATTTGTTTATATTTAAGTTGTTTTTATTTATTCATATACTACTACCAGCTTAATGATCTATATTGCCCCTTCCTATTTTTACTATTGGTCGGTCAATCTTAACCTTGTTCTTAAAAGGTTATTATTCATACATGTTTTTATATTCTTCAATAAACAAAACTCATTATTTCTGAAGACGGCGGGTAGAGAAGACGTATGTATATTTTCTTACTTTGATAATTTGTAATATATTTTACATAGATCACTAATAGAATGAACATACGGAGAACCCCCCAGAAATGATTGTAAAATAATGGTTTCTTATATAGGCACAAGGTCAGTAATTTGGGGGGAGAGGAAAGTCGATTAAATCGACCCCAGTGCGTGACTGGTACTTTATTTTATCGACCCCATAAGGATGAAAGGCAAAGTTAACCGCGGCGGGATTTGAGCTCAGATCATAAAGAGCCGTAACTCTATGTTGCAGAGCATGGCGTCCGACCCTCTACCGATACTGCCAATCCACCGCCCTCAAACGAATGTAAAATAATGAGTTTTACTATGAATTACCCGTATTTTGTTTAATTTCATTGTTTTCACTATTTGTATTATATATATATATATACATATTAAAATAACAGATTAAAGTTTAAGCAAAGAATCGCTGCTTTCACCCTTAACGGGATCTTCTGAAACATAAAAAATCAATCTGTGAACGTAGAAGTAAATATTTCGAAAAACGTTACACACTATATATATATATATATATATATATATATATATATATATATATATATATACGCACTATATATACAAACACACACTGCTACGTCATAATGTAGTAATGCAGACAGCCAGTCATACAGACAGATATTATAAGGGCGCAACGTTATATCTATGTATCTATCTAAAAAGAGAAAGACTAAGAATTATAGAGAGAGATCGCTAAATGCGGTCCCTAGGGCATTGAACATTTGAAATTTCGTTTGCTCAAAACACTCACAGGCCCATAAGTATTACATGTGTAAAATTTGAAAACAATCGGTTGGGTGGTTCTCGAGTTTTAGTGATCAGACAGACAGACAGAAAGACATTCTGTTTTAGATATATAGATGACTTTTACTGTTTGGTACTGTCTTGTCAATTGTAAATGGGATTTAAACATTTTTAACTGTCTCCAGGAATAAGTTACTGGTACAGTATTTCGTTTTAAAAGAAGAACTCCAAGATAAGAAAATACTACTTGGACAGTACCCAACGATGTTAATAGATAAGAGAATAGATTGTGCCAAAGCAATAGATATCCAAGAACTACAAAGAATAAAATACACACCCAATATCCTACATTTATCATAACACACAATCCCAGAAATACAAATACATACAACATATACATGATTATCTACTAGAAATTCGACTATTCGGATGAGAACCTATAATGAAAACAGCACTCGAAATACACAAAATAATCAAAAGCAAAAGGCAGCCAAAATTTCTTCAAAAGCTAATCACGAGTGTCAAATTACCCACCACGAACCCAACAGCAACATTCAAAACAACTGCGGTCACCATAATTGCAGGACTTGGATCGACCTTCTGAAGAAAACATTGTATAAATTTAAATCAGGACAAATTTTAACATAAACAATAATTTCACATGTTCAGCAAAAATATTTATACATTCTAATAAGAGTAAAAGATGTAATGATGACTACATAGGACAAACAAAGCATATCCTGAGAAACATAATGACAATTTATCGACTAGCACCACTTTGCATGTTTTTTCACAGCCTCACAACCCCAGAGTGGAGCCTGGCTCCATGCCTTACCCTCCTTCTCTACTAGTATGCAGCTGGACAATGATAGCCTGCACATCAGGATTTCCCTGAGGCTTGGCCTCCGGATCTGTGAGTCACACAAATGGCACTGCAGATTCACTGTGGACTCTTTGGCCTCCACCCGCTTTCCTGTCGCTGTAGTGCTGGCAACCTTCCATGCCATGCTGCCCTCAACGAGGCCATAAAACATGGCTTAGATGCTGCAGTCTTCCCCTCCCAGCTCGAGCCAGTAAGGCTAGACTGGGGGGAAGGCAAAAGGCCAGATGGTTTGACCATCTTCCCATTCTGTGGGTGTAAACCCCTCGTCTGGGATGCCACTTGCAGCGATTCATTCTCCAGTGGCAACCTGGTGCAGTCTGTGACTAACCCAGGCTCTGCTGCATTTCGGGCTGAGGAAGGTAAACTCTCCAAGTATCGGTAGCTCTTCGACAGATTTGCAGTCGAGCTCCTAGCAGTGGGTTTCTGGTGTCCTTGACCCTAGGCTACCTTGATAATTACCACCATAGATGCTGAGCTGGCTAGCCACAGGTGTGAGCCTCATGAGATGGAATGGCTCTTCCAGCACATCTCCCTTACCATCCTCCCAGAAAATGCCTTCTCCATTCTGTCTGCCAGGACCGTGGGGCAACCAGCACGTGGGACCACTTTTGCTCATAATAGAGAGAGGTGGGAGGGCGAGAGAGATGGAGGCAATGACAGTGTGATTTCGGCTCTTATGTATTCGAACCTGGTTTGCAGGGCTGTTTTCCCGTAAGGATGTAGTGATTCATCTACTGTTATCAAGTGCGCTGCCTACCAGTCATTGCGGGACTTGAAGATACATCGTATACATTTAAATCAGGACATTTTTTACTGTAAAAAATAATTGCAAATATTCATCAAAATAATGTATGCATGCGAATAAGTGTAAAGGATATAACAAAGACTTCATAGGACGAACAACATTTATCCTCAGAAACAGAAATACTATTCATCGTTAACTGATAGATTCCACTGAGTGGGGATCTAGTCTTATGTGCAACAAATATGTCCTACAGATACAATACCCCAGACCAAATATGAATATATAAAGAAAATATATTTATACACAAACAAAAATCATGACTGAATAAACTTTAACTTGTTGATATAAGAGCCTTGATTTTTTAATGCACGTACGTAATGCAGAGCTAAAAATTGATTAGTCTTTACTCTAATATAGTCATAGTGATCTTTTGTACTTTTCAAGAGTGTTTTGCTAAAGCAGTTTCATGCAGTACAGAATATTACGTGATTATATCATATATTTCTTATTTATTTTATGAATTTAACTGTTTATTCACTTGTATTTATTGTTCCTACTGGATTGCCATTTCAGTCACTGGCTATATTTTCCCATAGTTGTTAATATCTTTACAATGAATTCACAGTATACTTTCACAGTATATCTTTTACATATGTCGTCAGTCAAAACAAAATAAACATATACAATTCTAATTCTATTGTTATCTATTCCATATACTGAAGTTATGTTTCAACTCTTTTATTTGGAAGCTAGAAAATTAATTTTGCTATGTGATATAAGTACTGGCTTGGTTGTGTTTAAAGGTTTGATTTCACTGTGGGATGCCTTGGACAAGTAAACCTCTTCTATCTTAGCCTTCAGCTGATAAATACCTTTGGAGTAAAATAGGTATATGCCATATACATATACATATCATTTCATCATCATTTCATTTTACGTCCGCTTTTCCCTGCTTGCAAGGGTGGGACGGTAACTGATTCTGGCTTGATTTCTACAGCTGGATGCCCTTCCTAACACCAACCTCATTTACAGTGACTGCTGGGTGCCTTTTTGCCATGGCACCTCCACGACCACTTTGCAGTGGAATGATATGGACCCCAGTCTCTATCATCTCATTTCTACAGCTGAGTAAACTGGAGCAATGTGAAATAAAGTGTCTTGCTCAAGGAAACAACACATCACCCAGTCTGAGAATTGAACTCACAACCTTTCGATTGCAAGCCCAATGCTCTAACCACTAAGCTATGTGCCTCCATGTATATATAATAATGATAATAATGATAATAATAATAATATTCATGAATGTCCTGATGATTTCTTACAAATGAAACTGTTCTTTGTCTGTAGAAGTCATTTCTATAATAAAATAAATATGCCTATACTCTAATAATGTATTGAGTACCTTTTTTAATATTGGTCACCTCCCAACTTACATTGAGGTTCCCCACACACACCTCACACACATATATATATATATATATATATATATTTCATTTTCATTTCATTTCATTTCATTTTACGTCCGCTTTTTCCCTGCTTGCAAGGGTGGGACATATATATATATATATATATATATATGGCTGACGTGTACTTCTCATAACTCCATGTTTCTTCGTATTGTTTAAGTAGATGGTGACATTTATTTAAGCATGCCATGCCCTCCAGCCAGATGGTTTGACATCTGAAGTTCTTAAGAACAAAACTGAAGTAAGATCTGGTGCCAAGAAGAACATTTAAAGATTAAATACTGCTTCAAAAAATGTTGTCCAATCTATTCTGGCATAGAGAAATATGATGTTAATGATGATGATGTAATGTCAATGTATGCAATGCTAATGTATTTATTGCAGCAAGGCAGCTAAGAAAAATTTCTTCAGAAGAGCATTCTGCATATTATATGCTAATATGGAATGATCTCTTATATACACTCTGGTGAGTTAAAAATTTTGAATTACTGAGGCTATCCATACAATTCATAGACAAACACATTTTTTTTTTTGTTTTGTATGTTTGAAATTTAAAAAGCACGTAAAGAAGATAAGATCCATCAACTAAAATGTTTGAAGAAATACAGATGATGCAGATGGGAGAATGCAATGAAGAGATTGATCAATACAATTGAATGATCTAATTGTTCATGAACCAAACAGCTTGCTTATGAATTAATGTGCAATTTGCTGAGCACATGTACTTTAACTTTTTTCTCAGGGAGATTCAGCATGACACAGTATGTAATAAAGCAAGTCATTTGAATAGCAAATACTTGTTTCTACTTTAGGCACAAGGCCAGCAATTATCCCAGTGTATTACTGGTACTTTATTTTATCGACCCTGTAAGGATGAAAGGCAAAGTTAACCTCGGCAGGATTTGAACTCAGACCATAAAGGTCCGTAACTCTATGCTGCAAAGCATGGCGTCCAACCCTCTACCGATACTGCCAATCCACCGCAAATAATGAATAGCAAATAATGTCCATCTAATTGTCTCCTAATGTCAATTGGTTCATTGGATTACTGACATAAGCTAATATAAAACATTATTGTTCTTACACACATTGCAATATGTAGTATCACTGCCAACGTTATTATCACCTTCACATCACTACTGGCACAAAAATACTACCAATCACTACAGTGCAGAGCAGGGAAAATAAGTACAGAGAACATCAACAGCAAGAGCTGCATTCTCATTAATCTATTTAGATTGCCTTCATTCTGGCTTCTACCAGAATGTGCATGTGTGTAGAAATAGACTTAACAGTGTAGCATTTTTAGATTGTCAATCTGGGCACTACTCAATTCTTTCTTTTGCCTCAAATCCTAAAGTATGCTCCTTAGCTAGATGAAGACATGGCATGACTATGAAAATCGATATGTGAACCATGCCTTCCCTTCTGACTATCTATCTGCATGCTAAATGATTGCTACATCATAATTAACTTGGACCTACACAAAAATAGTTATAATCATTGGGACCTCCATCAACACGGTTATAATCAACACCATGAACATTTATGTGACAGTAAACATACTCTATAATGTTGTTCTTGCACTATTCTACTAAGAAGATATAAAATAACCAATAAAGCTACCTACTTGTAGTTAATTAATTTGAATGAACTGTTAGCATTTAAGCATGTTTCTGGCAGCACACTTTCCTCTCTACTCTGCTTCAGTTTGCTTATCTCTTGGGTAATTAGAGAATGATGCCTAAAATTAATCAGTGCCCTGCATAGGCATGGATAGATGTATATTTTGTGTGATTAATACCATCAAGTACTGCATTCAAAACCCTTTTCACACTTTAATTGGTATTTACATTATTGTCACTTGCCACTATAATGTTTGTTGTAGAGTGGAATTTGGTTCACAAAATTGAGACTTAGTTTTTATTCTTACTTGTAGCTATTCGATTTCAATATATCCTAATTATCTTTTAGAATGCTATGATTGTCAGTCATATTTTCTTCCTTATATAAATTTGAATCTTATGCTAATTTATCATTCTTATGAGATAAAGCAAGACATGTAAGGAATAGTAGAAATTTGACTGACCCTTTTTCTGAATAGTTTGTGTTGCGGGTAGGAGATTCAATAAATAAACATGAAGTAGGGTTAATTTAATCGACTTTGATTGAACATCCTTTGAGAACCAAACATACCACTGGTCATTCTTTTGTATCAAACAAATCAAGCTACAGAGTATTATCATGTTGGATGCATTTTGCAGAAGATATGAATTTTACACATTAATGATGATCTAAATAGAATTCATATTAGATTTAGTGAAGTTGCTGACTTTTTCATGGTTAGAGATCAATAACGAAAGCAGGTTGGCCAATGTTGAATGCCCATCTCTTATGTTCTGGACGATTCATTATAAAACAAGAAGAGGATGTTTCAGAGAGAAGAGAAGAATACAATCAACAATATTCACCTCCTATAAATGTATAGAATTTCTTTTGATGTTTCTTTAGTTTCAGTTAGCCATTAAGCTAAGGCTATGCTAGATTACTGACTTGTGCTAATATAAGAAATTATTTTTCTTACGTGTATTACAATAAGTAGTATCACTGCCAACATTATTATCATCTTCACATCAGTATTGGCACAACACATACTAGCAACCACTATCACTACTACTTTAGGAATTATAGGAATTATGGTGTCAATCTAATATGACATTGATATATATATTATCTTCATATTATATATAACATTACTGAAAATGATCATCAATAAAATTGTTATTGTTTCTCAAAGAAAGAATTATATATTCAGTAAAACTGACCAAAATTCATGAGTACAAATCCTGAAAACCAGTTATATATCTATCTGAAATTAAATGTGAAAACATACTATGTTGCTAACACTAACGTTTGTCTTCATACTTTGCACATTATTCAGCACAACATTTTTGTTCCTTTTTTACTGTTAATCCATGATTGCATGAATAGAATTGTTCTTCCTACTGCAAAGGAAGCAAATATTGAGCAGAATTGTAACAGGCTTCTATTAGTTGGGTATATCAACTTTAAGCCTACAACATCATTTTTCAGTAAGATTTTAACTTAAAATAGTATGGTCTACAGTCTAAATCACTCTCTGGCATGTATTGTAGAGTAAATTTAATTTAAATGTAGATTTATAATTTATCTCCCTTGAAGCTGATTTTTTAGTAAAGATGAGATAATGAGATAGATGTAAGGTAGAGTGTCCCCAAATATATTACAATTTAACAAAGTATCCCAGCTGGATGATTCTCATCCACAGTTATTGCTTTTTAGCTCTAGATCACCATTGACCAAGAAGAGCTATCATGATCTCCAATAATCATACTGTTTTTAATTTTTTACACAAATTATGTATCCCAGTCTTTTCAAAAGCGTAGGAACCTTTTGAGGGAGATTTAAGGGAGCTCAAGTAGCCACATGGAAGCCTACTCATTGACAAATTGTGGAATTTGTTCATCTTTAAGTGACAAACTTTATTGTTGTGTTGTTTCCATGATTAAATACACCATTTATGTAACAAATAAAGTAAAATCTCTCCTGAAAATTGTGTTTTATAAAACCTTACTTACAGTGTTATATGTAAAATCAGCTAAGGTTACACAGTAGATGATTATTTGAAGTTATACCTATATATGTGTAAGATATTAGTAGTTGATACACTTAAAGTGGTTTTAACCATAAGTATGTTATCCAACTGAAACCATGTGGTCTAGTTTTACAAATATAATTCTATTTTGTTGCATTTCATCATCATCATAATCATCGTTTAACGTCCATGTTCCACGCTTGCATGGGTATCTCTTTACAGTTAGCTTTTGAAATAATTAATTTTGATAATATTGGAAAACCATAACAATGAAGAGACTAAATTTGAAACAAATAATTCAGCACAAGACTGAGGTTTCATTTCTCTATCTATTTCTTACATGAATTACAGGTTTTTGTATATTTGTATGTTAACAACAATCTTCTACATTTGTATTTCATCTGTCAGATTTTAGCAGCTATATTCATATTCATAGAAACTTAAGCTACTTTAAACACTTTTAGAATTTAATTCCAAAGACTTATCTACAATATTCATTGATGAAATAGATTATAATAAATAGATGGAAGTGTGCATCAGCAAGCTGGTTTTACATGAAAACAAATCTGTGAAAGATATTTTCTGTATCTTACATAGAAGTGTGATAAATATAGTCAAATGTTTGAATACATGTTTAGAAATGTAATATATATAGCATACTTCAAAACAGCAACGTAGTATTTTGCACTTTTAGACAAGTTTTGAAGAAATAACTTAATATTATACATCTATATTCCTTGAAAAATAGAATGTGTAAATGAAAAGAAATATACTCATAATTTGCACAGTTAAGGTGAGCTTCTATATTACTTCAAAAGCAAATGAAACACATCAAACTTCTGATGCAATCTGTTGTTACCAGGTTTCATGATCTAGAGCTACAAAGGGTTAATTGGTTTGGTTTTAGAAGTTAATTGAAAAGTTAATTAAAACCATACAGCTGCAATATCATGAATATCATTTTCAATTCTACTACTAGAAACAGCAGCAACTATGACCATAATAGCAGTAGCAAACTGTATTATTTGCACTTCAACTGCTGAATTAAAAAGACAGGAAGGCTACATACAGACAATACTGGTAGACCTGCAAAAAGGACAACATTGAAATGGTAGTTTGTTAATTAATGATACTCAAGAGTTTTAGCTTATAAAGCACAATTTCTCAGTGTGTTAGAACAGAAATTTAATAATATCTAATTATAAGTATTGTAAACTTGAAGAATAGATACAAGTTAAGAAAAGAAAAAAGTAGATTTAGACAGATATATCACATAAAACTTATGAAACTCACTATTTACTTATTGGACAAAATAGCTTTATGATTATGTTGTTTTACATTTTTAAGTAAAATCCCATCAAGATCAACTTTGCCTTTTCCTCTTTTGGGATGGATAACATAAGTACTAGTCAAATTTGGTCCTGCATTTATGTTAAAAATTATTGTTATCAATAAACATAGTAGGAAAATAATTATTATTATAATTTGTATTATTGTTTTACAATAGGAACATATTTTCAAATGAAGGGATGGATTGCAAAATTGTTAAAATAAGATATAAATAATTGAAATGTGTGTATCATATATTGAGAAAGGATGAAAGTGACCGGGTGAGATAAAAGATGAAAATGAATGCCAGGATATTAGTGAAAGAGGATGCAGATGTTAGGAAAAAATTGACAAGTTTTAATAGATAAAATAGCCTTAAAACACTTACTGCATAACTAGCTGAGAGTTTGGTGGTTTAGATCCTCTTATTAGCCGTGCATTCTCTTCATAGCAAAGATAGTTAACTAACAAATGGTTCAATCTACTTAGATAAACATCATTGTTGTAAACTGCAGTAGTATTGTTCATTTAATAAGGGGTCTCTTATCTTGCAGTGTTATAAGCAAGAGAAGAGTCCAATGTGAAATGAAATTCTAAAATCAGAGGAAAACTCTATCAACAAATAGTAAGTACAAAACATTAAAAAATCAGAATGAATTAATTTTCCATGAAGAAAAGTTTGATATTTTAAACATATACTATATATTAGCACAGTTTTTTAAAGCAGTGAATTTATTAGAGTTTTAGATTGAATATCTCAGTATATGTTCAAGCTCACTGTGCCCTGAGTTTAAATGTTGATAATATCAACTTTGCCTTTTATCCTTTAGTTATCAATGAATAATGTACTTTTCCAGAAGTGGTAGATTGATGGAATTGTTAAAGGTGTTAGATGGGATTGATTCTTTGCAGTATCTGTCCTGGCTTTTTGGGTTCTGTATTAAAATCCCATCTCTTGTATCAGAAGTTGTGACTAACAGATAGCATTAGCAATGGAAACACCAGTGGTACCGTAGTTTCCTTAATTCAATCAGTTTCTTTCCTGTTTTCTTAGATGAAAATCCTGACAAGCATGGGGTCAACAAAGATAATATAATCTTAAAAGTTTGGAGATCTTCTACATAATATGTCTTCTACATGAATCCATTTACGAACTACCATATTTTCAGCTTTAAAATATCATGCTAGATGTGAAATACATAACAAAATTGATATAATTGTTTTACAGTTTTTCAATGTATTAAAAAATTTCATGTTTCATGTAATGATTGGATTTATGTTGCTTTCTGGTTCTTCCACTCATATATTAACAAAAAGACTTGAAACTATGATGGGGGGCACCTACACATGCATGCTTTATGTCATTTTGAATGTCTCCTAGATAGAACGCTCTACATACAAAAGAGGAGTTTCTTTTGATTGAGTAATAAGTAGGAATTGTTTATTGACACCCTAATCCGAATACTGCACCATGATTGCAATCACATTGGTTTTCCTGCAAAGACATATGTCAATCAGTTTTCAGATAACACTTGATTTCACTGAAAACAACTGTCAAGTGACATGGAAGATCAAGATGAATGAAAGATCAAAATCATGCAAATCTGAACACATTTGTCCCAATAATGATGACATATTTCAGAAGGCAGACTATATGGAGTAGCAATAATGTAAAGTATACTGCAAATTATTAATCAATGCTCCTTAAGTTACACACTTGTTGAATCATTTATATGTGGTTGCAGTGCTTGGCTTTTGAACATATAATTATTACTCTAGCTATTGTATTCGGGTTTCGAGAGAAGCAATAGTTCTTGTCTGTGTGGCAGACAACAAATACCACTTCATTCTTTTCTTCACAATAAAATAGCATGAAAATGAGGAAAATTCACTAACTGAAAATACATTTTTCCCAGCTAAATGTAAAACAGGAAAATAATTTAAAAAAAGATAATTTGAAATTAATCCAGTTCTAGAAAAGAACAATTAGCATACATACAGGTCTCCGTTCAAAGAAGGCTTCCAGCAAACTAGTATCCTACATATTTTCACTTTTACTTCCTTGTGTCACTTTAAAGTACATTTAAAGAAAATAATAGATGGTGCTCCAGCTTGGCATTTATCTGGATGGCTAAGACAAAATAATGAACTAAAGAACCAATATCCTCTATCTCAATGTAATGTAACATAATTTATAACATTTAAAGTACTTCAACAATTGCAACACAACACAGTACATGCTGTAAGGCAGTTAATGATAATAAGGGCATTGAACGGTAGAAACCATACCAAAAAGGGTTGAGAGGAACCTTCAGTTTTGTCAAGGGCATGATATCTAAATGCAGCCAGTACATTTTGTAATGTGGTTGCTAAACAAAGAGTTGGGAAGACTCTTCTAATGTATCAAAGACATGACAACCTCACTAAGGTTGGTGCCATGACAATATCAAATGCAGAAATATGTGAGATGTGGAGCTCTGGCCCATCTGAGACTTTAGTCGCTCTGTTTAAGTACTCACATGATCTATGACAACCCATCCAACTCATTTCAGGAGGAAAAGCAGATGATAATGATGGTAAGGATGATAATGATTAAGGACATGAAAGAAAACTAAAGAAAATAGATAACTAAACATGGTATGAGCACTGAATAACCATATCTGTCATATCTTTCAGGTGCCTCCTTAGCATTTTATTTGACTATCTATAGATCACATTTCTGCTTACACAGAGATGACAGTGATACTTGCAAACAGTAAAAGAAGAAATATTAATTATCCTCTTCTTCTTCATGCCATTCTATCCAATCACTGACAATTTGCCTCTGGCGTCACACAGTAATACAGAAGAGCCGACCCCCCACGGGTACAAGCCGAAGCTGAAGCATATAGACATTATGCCCGCACACCCTCCCACTGCAAAGTGGTCGTGGAGGTGTCATGACTAAAAAGCACCCAGCCCACACTGGAAAGTGGACGTGTAGCCGCCACAGAAAAAAAGCACCCAGCACTCACTATAAATGAGGTTGGTGTTAGGAAGGGCATCCAGCTGTAGAAATCAAGCCAGAATCAGTTCCCATATGAGCAAGACATGGTCAGCCAACCGGACACTGCCCACAACAGGAAAACCCGTCTAACCCATGCTAGTGTGGAAGAATGGACGTAAAACGGTGATGATGATGAATAACATTAATAATTCTGGCTTCTGATTTGGGCACGAGGCTAACGATTTCGAAGGAGGGGAAGTTGATTTAATCGACCCCATGCATTACTGATACTTTATTTTATAATAATGTCAATAATAATTGTTTCTACTTTTGGCGCAAAGCCAGCAATTACCCCAGTGCATTACTGGTGCTTTATTTTATCGACCCCGTAAGGAGGAAAGGCAAAGCTAACCTCGGCGGGATTTGAACTGAGAATGTAAAGGGTGATAACTCTGTGTTTAAAAGCATGGTGTCTGATGCTCTATCAATACTGCCAATCCACCACCCTACTAATAATGTCAATAATAATGATGCCTCATACTGGCACAAAACCAATAATTTTAGTGAGCATTTGTAATTAATTGAATTCACCCAAAGTACATGCCATGTATATATGTTTCCGTAACCTCTGGGTATGAAAAGCAATGTTTCTCCAAGTAGGGTTTCAATTCAGCACTTAAAGTTGTTTTGTCTGGTGCTCTACTAGTCATAACATATTTCTACATTTTACAATATCAATATAATAACTATTACAGCAGCTATGAATGAAAATTAAAATAACTAACATCAGTAATACAAATTCTAGCTTAACTTCCAGATCCTCCAATGTCCTAAATTTGGATGCATTTGCTGTCTCTGGTGAAATTCTTCATGCCTGCTTGTACAAGTGTAAGAAGGAGGACTTATTTCCAAGCCAAGCTTTGTAGGCCTCTTTTACTTGGATGGCATCTTTGACCTCTTGATTGTATCAAGCAGTTGCCCTGCCATCCAGCACCACACCAAACCTCTTTCACCTGCATCATTTAACAGCTGAATTTGGAATCTGACTTTGCATCAGCAAATAAAGTGTTCTGGTAGGTAATCCGTTGACTTCATAATAAGAAGTTCTCTACATTTGCTATCAGGAATGTGTTTGGAATTCTCACTTCAGAGAGGTGCATCCTCACAAGGTGGAGATAATATTTTGCTGATTTGCTAAACCCGAGTGGAACAGCATCTTTTGATGTATATGAGGTTCATCTGGGAGTTGTGAGTAATCTCTCACAAGAGTAATTAAAGTGCTCAAATGTGTCAAGGTTGCTGGGGAGGAAGAAGAAGAAAAAAAAGGATGAGGAGGGGAAGAAGAAGAAGAAGAAGAAGAAGAAGAAGAAGAAGAAAAAGAAGAAAGCTAGTCCTAGAACAATAACTAACTATTGCATTCATACCACATAATATATAATACATTACCATTACTGTCATCTCCCATACTTGTACTGCTGCTTCAAGAACTTCTATCATCATGTTATATATATTTATGCACACACATTACAAATTGCACCAGCATCAATATCATTATTACCATCACCCTCTCTGTGTACAGTGAAAACTAGCAGGAACTGTCTAAATTGAACGTATCATGTCCGATCATAATGGTGATGCTGATGAAGATTATGTCTGAATTAGAAGAAACAAATGAGTGTAAATAATCCTCTACTATATCCTTGCATTTCAGTTTTCTTTCCTCTCAATTCAGCTTCTTAATAGAAGATAACACCATTTATCCACCACCTTCACCATCACCATTCCAATTGGCATAGCTATCCCAACCAACATGAGCATCACCATGGCCATCATGACTAAAACCGCCACCACTGTCATGATCATTATCAGAAATAATGTGAATTATTGTTTGCACAACTGACTTATTTGCTATGGTCAACATAATTCTCCTCCTTCATCTTATCATTGGCATCATCATCTCCATCATCACAATCATCATGAGAATGTTACTAATAATGTCTGATTTTGATGTTTGTGCACTGTGGTGTTTATGGCTGTAACTACTTGTTTGTGTGGTTGGGATGTAGTTGTTGTTGGCGTTATTGTTGTGATTGTTGTAAGTGTATTGGTGGTTTGTTTGCTTCTATCTAACAAGCAATGACAATGTAGTCATATTTTATTGTTCTAGACAGAGCTCACGGCTAAAATCTAGTCAGAAATCCTTACAGAAGAACTAATTTCACAAATTCTAGTAACTCTTCTAATTGTTATTATTTTCTCTATTTCTTTGGATATTTTTATTTTATTTCCTAGTGCGCACACACACGTGTGTATGTATATATATCATCATTATCATTATCGTTTTAACATCTGCCTTCCTTGCTAGCAAGGGTTGAATGAGTCTACATACACCAAATCAATACTGAAGTAAGGCTACTGATCTCCCAGACAGACGAGGGATCTGTGTCTCAATCATGTACACTTTCACATTCTCCCAAGTGCACAGGAAAGGTTGTCCTGATTTTGACACAACTCAGGAGACCTCCAAAACCTTTGTTTGTCAAGCTTTCTATGGTTAGAAGCCTTTCCTACCACCAACCTCTTTACATCATATGCGTTGTGCCTCTATCATGTAGATCACCATCACTAGCGTGGGTGTTATGTCCAGGACTTTACTGCAAGGTTCTCCCAACACTTTGTTTGACAAGCTTTCTATGGCTAGATAACCTTTCTATCACCAACTACATTACAGCATGTTATACATGCATTTATCATGTAGATTACCAACACTAGACAGGTTACGGTACTGGGGCATGACTGAAGGCTTTTCTTGACCAACACCCACAAAGTTTTTCTCTCTTTCTCTCTCTCATGGAGATGAGAAGACTCAGTGCAGGAAATGGAAGTTATAGTGATGTAGAGAATAGCTAGGGAGTGACAGTGAAGGGAGAAACTACTAGGGTGTAATAGTGAGGATATTTAACGGCTTATCTTTGAAGCTAAAGGATGAATACAGGAGGAGCATGTAGTGATGGTGGCGATAGCTGTTAGGGAGTGCATGTAGAGGAGGCGTGGGTGAGGTATATAAGAGTGAGGAGTGTGCCTATAGAGTATGATAGTGAGGGAGTCTAAAAACCTGAAACTTTAAGGGGACAGTGGCTAGGAGTGTGTGCTGAGGGAAGGGCATATGTGTGTGATGACGGTGGTGTAGTGATGTTGAGACAGCTTTTAGTGAATACTAGTAGAAGAGAGGGACAGAGATAGGTCAGCTCTTTGTTAGCACAGCATAGCACCAGCCCTTACAGTCCTTAGTCGTCATCTTCTTCTTCATTGGTTATTCCAATAATTTGTAATAACCTATTGTTTCTTCCATGTTCGAAACCATGAATAGGAGATGTTTATATAAGTGAGACTAGCTTAATTTTGTTTGTCTGGCTTATACTCCCATATAGATTTTTTTTCGCTTAAATTTAGTATGTTATATATATATATGTGATGATGATGATTGATATATATATATACATATATGTGCATATATATTTTTATATATATATATCTTTTATACATCTGTATATATATAAAATTAAGTGTGTGTGTGTGCGTGTCTGTGTGTCAGTGTATTACCTATAGGGGCCTACATCTTACGACCGATTTTCATGAAAGATTGCAGGCTCATAGATGAGTCATCGGGGAGTGTTTTCTATATGTCAGCGTCTTGTTTTTTTATTCCGTGGTCATTCTGCAGATAAAAATCGATAGGGGGTCACCTTCTTTTAGGTATCGAAAAATAAGATTTTTGGCTCTAGCTCCCACATTTTGCCACCGATTTCGTTCAAATTTTAAAGAAAAATAGAATTCATCATTGCACATCCTGTAATGGCTTTATATTTTGCAATTTTTGTTCAGGGGACGGCGTTGCAGCCGCTTAAATATTCAAATATACCACTTCTAGACGCAAATTTCCACTTTTTCGGCTCTAGCTCTCACATTAATCGAGCTACTTTGTTCAAATTTTACACTACGCTAGATCTGATTATTTTACGTCTTAAAGTCGCTTTACATTTTGGATTTTTGTTCAGGAACGGCGTGGCAGCCGCTTAAATATTCGAAAATACCACCTTTTCGTTCAAATTTCCAACTTTGCGGCTCTAGCTCCCATATTTTTCAACCGATTTCGTTCAAATTCGAAACTTCGGCTCAACCTCACACATAAATCAATTTATTTGGTTCAACTATTATACTACGATAGAACCTATCATTAGCTCCCACATTTTTCAACCGATTTCGTTCAAATTCGAAACTTCAGCTCCACCTCAACATAAATCAATTTATTTGGTTCAACTTTTATACTACGATAGAACCTATCATTGCACATCTTATTGCTTTTCACTTTGCACAGCTCATTGCTTTACAATTTGCCATTTTTGTTCAGAGACGGCGAGGCAGCCGTTTAACGCTTAAAAATACGATTTTTCCCCCTCCCACATATTCCATACGATTTCACTCAACAATTCGCCATTTGCTACCCCTTACGACCGATTTTCAAGAACTCGCCGTCGCTAAAATCAACACCTTTTCATCAAAGCAGATATTATTTTACCTACCCAGGCAACGCTGGGTACTGCTGCTAGTATATATATATATATATATATATATATATATATATATATAGGTAAAGAGTCAGGACCCCGACAGTTGAGCTCCGGCCATTTCGACAGGTTGATTTAGCTGTAGAGCTCAGCCGTCGGGGTCCTGTCCCTTTTCCTATTACCCACTCTATTACCCTAAGTATTGAGAACTCTGGTGCATTGTGGTCCACCTGGTATCGTACCACACCTTCTTTGTATATATATATATATATATAATCATCATCATCATCATTTTACGTCCACTTTTCCCTGCTTGCAAGGGTGGGGCGGGTCCTATTCAGCACAGTATCTCTCGACTTGTCATGGTCTTTCGTCATCTCCTCCGCGAGCTTCAGCGATATGTGGTCTGCTCTCACTAACTCCGCCCATGTTTTTTGTGGTTTTCCTCTACTGCGTCTTCTTTCTACTGGGATTTCTTGGCACATCTTTACCCACCGCTCATCCTCCATGTGCTTCACACGTCCATACCATCTCAGTCTTCTCTCCCGCACACCACTACTTATCCCTCTTATATATAGTTTCTCTCTCAACTCATCTATGCTTGGACGTTCACGCACATTGACATTGCACATCCAATGGAACATGCTTGCTTCATTTTTCTCCAGCCATCACATATCCTCTGTAGTTGCTGCCCATGTCTCACTAGCATGCAGCATCGTGCATCTCACACAGGCATCATATAACCGGCTTTTCATACGCAGGGAGAAACCCTTCTTTGTTAACAGAGGAAGCAGCTCCCTAAACTTCTTCTAACCTGTCCTTAATCTAGATACTATGGCCTAGGAACACCCCCTCCCCTGCTAATCTGATCACCTAGGTACCGGGAGCTATCAACCACTTCTATAGAACCCACCTGCATTTGCAAAATGTGTCTATCACTGCGATTACTAATGTCAAATTTTCCTGTACATCTACTGCATACATAATTTCCCCTACCTGTTAGTTTTCCTGCTATCCCACTACCTCTCTTGTGTACCCAAGATTAGCATTGTGTACATTTTATAGAATTTATGCCAGTTCCTTTTCTACATATTGAACATGGCCATTTCCCTGATGGAATCAGAGTTTTTTCCTCGTCTCTTCTACCTATCAACACTTTTGTTTTAGCTATATTCACTCTCAAGCCTCTTTATACCAACTGGTGTTTCCATAGCCAGAATTTATTCTCTAGCTCCTCTACTGATTCTGCTATAAGAACCAGATCATCAGCATAGAGAAGTTCCCATGGGCAGCCAGTCTTAAACACCTCTGTTATGGCTTGAAGGACTATAATGAACAAGAGCGGGCTGAGGACCGAACCCTGATGTACTCCTACTTGTTTATATATATATATATATATATATATATATATATATATATATATATATATATATATATATATATATACATGAAGTTTGAGGGCCACAACAATTCAAATTGGATGAACAAGAAAATAAGATGAAACAAGATGTTATGTGTTACCTTAATTATTTATCCATCCTGATTTTTTGAGATAAAATCTTTTCTTCAGAATATAACAAGTGAGCAGTCCGGATTCAGTAGGGTGTTTACCGAATCCGGACTGGTCAAGAATGTCAGTGTAAGGAGGAGATCTGGCATAGGTTGGATGGGGGAAAGGTAATTACAGATGTAAGTGTAGTGAGGAGCACATTGTGGGAGTCCAGATATCTGGTCTTTCCATGATGGCATGGGTTGGACACACATAGTTACATACACACTGCAATCTTCTGTAGCTACTACAACACTTTAAGTTTTTTTAAATTATATGTAGTGCACTCTCAGATGTACCCACCTCTTCTTTTTCCATGACCCAGTCTATGTTGCATCTACAAACCCTACTGTAACTTCTGTTGTTATTGTTCAATCAATAACTGCTTCACAGAATGTACTGGGTACATTTTATCAGAGACGTTTTCTTGTCTTTGATGTAACTGGAGAGTTCACTCTACCTTACATTTTTTATTTTCAATCGCTAATACTTTCTCTCAAGAATTTCTCCAATACACATCATTTTTCCTGCAGTCATTAGCCTGTTGCATCCAAGAAAATATCAGCTACATAGATCACCAGTCTCAAAATACCTGCATATGCCATGAATATAGCCACATCTTCCAGACTTAAACATTAACAATAATTATTCAATTGCAGAATTCATGATGAAACTCAACTACACGGACACTGGGACTAAATAAAGATAAAATAGTCTAAATAATAATATATCTACTAGACACATAAAGAAACCACACAACAATAAGGCAGCCTACAATTTTTTGTTGCTTGAATACCTTGAATTTATTTCAGTACATGAGAAGTATATCAGTTTGGAAAGATTTGTATTTGTAATAGGATCATACTTTCTTTGTAGGTTATCAACATATTGCTTTCTTGATTGTATTCTGTTCATTTCATCAGAACTGACGTTAAAACTAGCCTGAAGTAGAGTTTATGAACTCTATAGATTGAGTGCTATGTAATACTTTTTCTGAGATGTAACCTTTCCAGGATCTACGTTGTCCTTTCAAAAAGCTCATAATTTTGTAACAAAATACAACTATATAAAATAATATATCAAAATACAATCATTTGTTCACAGGAAAAAGAAAATTCCCAAAACATGAAGCAATCGGATAAGTAAAAGGTTTTAGGTATAGGAAAATAGATTATTTTTCATTGACTTTCATTATTTTCTGATAACTAAATATGGAAGTCTTGCTATGGAAAATGTTTCTGTTAGTTGTCATGATTGATTGACATTTTGTGTTTTCTCTTCTCTAAATCAATGTGTCCACTTTGGAATGTGCAGATTATTGGTTAATCTCATAGAATTCATCTTCATTTACATCTTTCTTGCATCAAGTATATATTGTATCCTACCATGAACAAAATTTGAATTCCGTATATTCTCCAGAAAAAAGTTTAAAAATGGAAAATACAGAAATAAATACTGGAAAATAAAAAAAAGTGTTCAGAATAAAACAATAGGTAAATATGATTTAATACAAAATTGTATTCATCATCCATATTATCTTTCATCTTCGTTACCACTTATAATCCATAATTCTATCAGGAGTTACTAACAACACTATGTACTTCATAACCACTGCTATTATCATTAACAGCACCACCATGTATCAGAGACATCTCTTTCAATAGTAACAGTACCACTACTAACATTACAAAAAGTGAAGCAAACAAAGGAATTGAAATTCTTTTCTCTAAACAAAGTATATCAAGACAAAATACTCATTCTATACAACACACAATATTCAAATATATGGGTTGTATTTTATTTATTCATTTCTTTCTTCTTATCAACAACATTACGCTTGCATAAGCTATTATTATGTTATATTCTAAATTGCTATAATTCCATCTCCCATGTTTGACTCTTGTTTACCTTTGTCTTATCTCCAACTGGTGAGTAACCATCTCTTATGGTTCATTTAGAAATATTTTCAAAATATTCTTTTATAATTTCATTTTTCAAAATAATTTTGAATATATATTATTCTTTTTAGGAATCAAAACTTACTGCACATTAACATTAATTCTCTTTCAGATATTCATAATAATTGTTTCTACTTTTGGCACAAGGCCAGCAATTACCCAGTGTATTACTGGTACTTTATTTTATCGACCCCGTAAGGATGAAGGGCAAAGTTAACCTCGGCGGGATTTGAACTCAGAATGGCAAGGGGCGTAACTCTATGCGTCAAAGCATGGCGTCCGACCGTCTACCGATACTGCCAATCCAAATGACAGAAAATCATAATCATCATCATCATTATAGTATTCTTTATTTAGGCATTCACAACACTGATTTCATTGAAGATGAATTTTATTAAAGATTTTGGGTATAATTAGGAACATTTTTCTATTTCAAATATAGGAAAGTTTTCCTTGCTTCTCCTCGTACAAATGCTCTACTACAGAAAAAATTAAAGTAATACATAATGAAAGACACAAAGAACTTGAAGCTGCTTCAGTCTTATTCACAACCACAAGCTCTAATTAAACCTTTTCACTATCATATTTCTAATGAAAGACCTTCCCTCAGCTTTTCAACTCACTTAAATAAAGATGTTTAAGGGATATAGTATAAAACTAACTTTCTCTTTATTATGCTGGTATTTGGAACATAGTCTTTATTATTATTATTATAAAGACTAGATGACGTACCCAGCTTCCCCCGGGTAACGCTGTAGTTCACTGTTTGATAAAGTCGAATTGCTTTTATTATCAGTATTCATTTCGAGCAATTGTCAAAAAATGACACAATAATAAATATAAAAGGTCCCTATTTACTCCCTTCACAACTCTGTGTATGTTAGACTGACAGACATGCACACAGACAGATAAACTGCGTGGCGATTGTGCAACGCCGCACGGACACACACATACACGCTTGGAAACGCGCACACGCACGCAAACTTACACACGCACACGTGCACTTACGCACACACTCACACATGTTGATAGTTTTTACTTTCTGTGGAACGCTGCACGCACGCACACACACATAAAGATACGCGCACGTACATACACACGCGCACATGTTAATAGTGATTGCTTTCCTTCCCCTCTTATTTCCACACACATCACACACACACACATATACATAGTGTATCCAACACAGCGTTCAATTGCCTCTCTGTTTCTTACTCTACCCTCTCACTCCCTCATTGGCATTATGCATATTAATTTAAGTTTGGCGTCGTTGAGGTGGGCGGAGTCGTTTGAAACCTATGAACCAATGATAATCGAGAATTATGACACACGGAATACTGACATTGTTGAAATTAATATATACTAGCTGATGTACCCAGCTTCGCCCGGGTAAACAGATGATAAGAGAAGACGGGTAAAAGAGAAAATGACTGTATGGGATGTTTGTCTGGTTACAGTATGAGGCGAGTCCGTGGTGTCTGTGTGATACAAAAGACAGTAAAAAAAATCTTCCAGATATACCAGATACTTCGTTATTCCGTTTGTGCATAGTATATGAACAATTCTAGGTGCTCCCACCTAGAATATTGACCTCTAGGAGATGGTTCATCTTCTGCTTGACTGTAAAACGTTTATCATTGCATAGACGTGGTTGTTCCACGTTCCTCAAAAGGATGATGGAAGTTCCAATCTTTTATATTATATGTAGATATAGATAATTAATATAAACGATGATGCTCAGCCAGTTCGTCTTCAACCATCGCAGCACTCCGTCGCTGTTTGGCTCCAGTCTTTCGTTGGCGTTGTTTAGCCAGCTCCTTTTCATTCATGGCGGCACGTCTTCGCTTCTGATGTTCGGCGTTCCGATGGCGCTGTTCGGCCCGTTTTTCTTCATTCCTGGCTGCACGCCGTCGCCGCTCTAGTTCACTGTTTGATAAAGTCGAATTGCTTTTATTATCAGTATTCATTTCGAGCAATTGTCAAAAAGTGACACAATAATAAATATAAAAGATGTCCGTCAATGTAAAAACGGTCCCTATTTACTCCCTTCACAACTCTGTGTATGTTAGAGTGACAGACAGGCACACAGACAGATAAACTGCGTGACGATTGTGGAACGCCCCACGTACACACACATACACGCATGGAAACGCGCACACGCACGCAAACTTACACAGGCACCCGTGCACTTACACACACTTACACACTCACACCTGTTGATAGATTTTACTTTCTGTGGAACGCTGCACGCACGCACACATAAACATACGCGCACATACATACACACGCACACATGGTAATAGTTACAACGTTCACTTTGTATCTCTGTTTCTTACTCTCCCCTCTCACTCCCTCATTGGCATTATGCGTATTAATTTCAGTTTGGCGTCGTTGAGGTGGGCGGAGTCGTTTGAAACCTATGAACCAATGATAATCGAGAATTATGACACACGGACTACTGACGTTGTTGAAATTAATATATAGATCTCTACACAAAATTATGATCGAAGGTTTTTATATATTATATTTATATATATATATATATATATATATATAAAATCACTTTAGATTAAAGAGGCTTGTATCATGGTTTCACATTGTAGTGTACCAAAAGTGTTAATCCTAAACAAGCTTCTTAGCAAGGCTAATACATATACATTTACAGATAACTGTAAATTAGAAACATACATAGTTACTCTACACTGTTGTAAACTTTGAAAATACTGTATACGCATTGTGTTAGCTTTCAATACTAAGTTTATATGCTTCTATTGGATGCATGAAGTGCTTCCACAATGCTACACCTTGTATTCTATTCTACTAACTGAGTAAGAACGAATCCTCTAAAAAGCTATATTTCTTTAAACTATAGAATAAGATACATTGACAAACACTAGTACAGTATGAAAAGGTTAGAGCCAATCAATGATAAAGTCTTTCTTGAGCCTTGAGGTGCAACAGACTGGAGCCTATCCCCATTTTCATTCAACCTCATCTAGAGTAATTTCTTTCTTCCTTGTTTTCATTTTCATTTTCTGAATAAGGAAATGGATCAAAAGTTCTGATTTTGCTATACAGGATAAGATTACTGATATTGAGAAACATATTGTTAGATAACATACATGAGAGCTTGACTGGACTTGCTTGGAGACTCAACTGGATCAATTGGAGATGGTTGCTTCTGACAGTACGTGCTTGAAAGTGTGTTTCAGGACTCGGTCCATATGACCCTCCCAGGAATAAGTGGGAAAAGATGATGATGAAAAAGAAGAAGAAGCATATTAATTTCTTTCTTCCAAATGCTTGATGTAACTATTAAATAAAATATTTCAAATTTATACTGAAATATTTGGAAAACTATTCGAGACAGATATTCAATCATCCAACCAGGTCAAGAAGTAAACTATTATTTATCTGTTTATGTAATTCATCAACGTCTGTAGAGAGCTAGTTAATCATGACAGACTAGGGGAAGTTTCTAGTACTTCTACAGTTGAGAAAAAAAAAAAAATTACACAGTCCACACTGTAAAGTGGTCATGTAGGAGACATGGTAAAAAGGCTCCCTGTCCACACTGTAAATGTGGTTGGTGTTAGGAAGGGCATCAAGCCATAGAAAACCTGCCAGAGATAGTTCTGTACAAGCAAGACACGGTCACCCAACTAATCTACTCTCAAGTGGGACAAACCCTTCCAATCCATGCTAGCGTGGAAGATGAACATTAAACACTGATGTTGATGATGATGATGATGATGATAATTGTTTTTTTAAATAAATAAAAATGCTAAAAATTATAATTATGTAACAGTTTCATCAATTAGGAATAGAAATACAGTTTAAAGCTTTTTCAAAAATCAAAGCGAGCTAAATAATATACCTGATTAAATAATTGTTTCTACTCTTGGCACAAGGCCAGCTATTATCCCAGTGCATTACTGGTACTTTATTTTATCGACCCCATAAGGATGAAAGGCAAAGTTAACCTCGGTGGGATTTGACCTCAGACAGTAAAGAAATGTAACTCTATGGTGCAACCCATGGTGTCTGACCCTCTACCAATACTGCCAATCCACCGCCATCATACCTGATTAAATAATTGTTTCTATTTTTGGCACAAGGCCAGCAATTATCTCAGTGCATTACTAGTACTTGATTAAATAATTGTTTCTACTTTAGGTACAAGGCCAGCAAATAGCCAGTTCATTACTGGTACTTTATTTTATCGACCCCGTAAGGATGAAAGGCAAAGTCAACTTCGGCAGGATTTTAACTCAGACGTAAAGGGACGTAACTATGCTGGAAAGCATGGCGTCCGACCCTCTACCGATACTGCCAATCCACCGCCCTACTTGATTAAATAATGAAATTTGTTTTACATCAAATATACGAATCTTAAATTTTAACTTCTAGATATTAGATATTAAACATTTAATGCATCATATTGCTTGTAATTAAACTAATGGCTCATGAATAATGAAATCAGATCTTTCTCTTTCTTCATTTACGTCATCATTATCTATCTATGGTATTACTTTGGGCATCATTCTAATCATATTTATATTTATCTCCTGATTTAGCTAAAGTGCAGCTTAATTGTTTATTATTGTAAAATATTTGAGCTAAGAAGGCAATGAGATGGAATATATATCATTAAGGCATTTTGAACTACAACACTTCTTACTTCATTGGTTACTTTTTTATAATTGTAAAAATAAATCTACAGCAATGTCATGTATTTTGTTTGATGTGAAATTAATCCTCATGAGGGCTTTTCAGCAACACATGATGTTATTTTAAAATTCATCAGTATCTGCTTACTTCTCCTTCCTTAGATGCCGAGAAAATGTAGTTGAAAATTATTTGCTTATTCAGATATGTTCTTAGACCCAACTTTGTTTCATAGTGGTACAAGAGTGATATAATGTTTCTATTGTTACTCTAGTAACAACTGACTGGCCATTAACCTTCTACCATTATGTTAATCATTTTTATCTTGGTATCTACTTGTTTACATATGAATGAGTAATCAATATAGCCTCAGCATTGTGGGAAGTTGTCCCCAAATGTCTACAATTATATATTTATGTTGCCATATGGGTACTTTTCCTATAATTATTCTTTCTCTTTCCCTGAAGTTAATAAAGCCTGTTTTTTTTATGATGATGATGTTGACGATTGTGATGATTGTGGTGATGATGAAGAGAATAGAGGAGGAGGAGGAAGAGGAGGAGAGGGGACGGGCAGAGGGATGGTGGTATGGTAGACGAGGGGGAGTGGAGGTGGTGGAGGAGGAGTACGATAATTATGATGATGATCAACATTTTCCAACATTAATTAAAATTACTACCCAACAAGAAACATTAACAACTATTCATGCAACAGCCATGACACTATAAACATATTCAAAATCATCATCAAGATCATTGTCAATACAAGATTTTATTGTTAGTTTTTTACAATGGACTGATGTAATAAGAAGTGAAAAGTGAAAAGAAATTTTGAAAGTATACAAAAAATAATAAATTCAATTCTTTTAAAATGCTTAGATGTGTGAACATGAAAGAACATAATAAAAAAAATTGTATTACAACAACAATACCTAAAGACATAATTCTTAGTTTATAGTACGTTATATTTGTTTTATTGAATCAGTTAAAGAACAATTGACTTTATGATGAAATAAAAATAAAAGAAATACTAAAAATGTAATAAATGGGACCAATCTTGCAAAAAGTAATTTATAAAACAATTTCTTTACTTATCAAATTTGAGAACTTAGTCCATTAAAATTGTTTGAAATCAATATCTTTTGTTAGTAGTACTAATATTGCTGTAGCAGAAGCTAAGTGATTAAGTAGATCAGACACCTGACAGCCACCCCACTGATTGTAAGTTCAAGATTTGGTGCATCTACTTTCCAAACTCAAGAAAACATCGAAATAAAAGTATTTAAACCAGAGGCAATAGAAAGGGGTTCCAGCTAGATCTTGTCAACAAAATCTCCATACGGTTTAAATACATGAGTCTCAGCTATCCGAATGGCTAAATGTCAGCAGAAGGGCACCCAGGAGACATGATCTGGCAGTGATGTAGATAGAATATGTGCCGCCCAGAGCAGCCCTTCAGTTTGCCGCTCCCGGCCACAACATAAAACACATATTGCTTTTAACACACACATATATATATATATAAGCAAAGAGATATTTAATTTGTTGGTTATTCAACAACTTTATTTATAACAGATTCAAACCACTCTACAAGTTTTCCGGAGTATAATATCAATGATATTAATAAATGGAAACTATAGTTTTAAAACCATATTTATTTTATAATATATATTTCAAAGGTACCAAATCTTGGTATGCTCTCATCAGATAAAATACAAACTTTGTTTTATAAACTGAACCTGAAATTTTGTATTTTATCTGATGAGAGTGTACCAAAATGTTGGTACCTTTGAAATATATAGAATAAAATAAATATGGTTTTATAAATATAGTTTCCATTTATTAATATCATTGTTATACATATATATATATGTATCATCATCATCATCGTTTAACGTCCATCTTCCATGCTAGCATGGGTTGAACGGTTTTGTCCCACTTGAGAAGAGATTGGGCGGGAGACCATGTCTCGCTCATACAGGACTGTTTCTGACAGGTTTTCTATGGCTGGATGCCCTTCCTAACACCAACCAGTTTTTATCACCTTATCCCAGGTTTTCTTGGTCTACCCACTCCGTAGCTTCCATCAATTTTGATTGCTCTGCACTTTTTTATACAGCTGTTGTCCTTCATACACATCACATGTCCATACCAATGCAATTTCCTCTCCTGCACACAACATTTGGTTCCTCTTATGCTTAGTCTCTCTCTCATTTCGTTTATGATTTGCCGTTTGCGTACATTAATATTACATATCCATTGGAGCATGCAAGCTTCGTTTCTTTCTAATCTTTGCAAGTATTCTGCACACAACGCCCAGGTCTCACTACCATGTAATATCGCCGTCCGTATACAAGCATCATACAATCTGCTTTTCATTTTTAGAGAAAAACCCCTTTGTGACAAACAGCCATATTAGCTCTCTGAACTTTTTCCATCCAGTTCTAACTCTGGAAACTGTACTTTCAGAACACGTTCCTCCACTGCCAATTTTATCACCCAGGTAACAGAAAGTGTCTACTATTTATTTCTATAGAACCATCTGGGCAGTTGAAGGAGATATCATCCAGTGGGTCCTTGCTACTTACTGCACCTGAGCATCGGCCACATATAACATCTACATTCTTAGATAGCTTACCTGTGATCCCACTACATCATTTGTGTACACTTAGTTTGCATTTGGGGCATAGAATGGAATTTCTACCTTCTCCCTTCTTACACACTGAGCAAGGCCATTTCCCAGAGGGCACCTGTGCCATATTCTCCTTTCTACATACCAGAACTTTAGTCTTAGACAGGTCAACTTAAGGCCTTTCGAGTCTAGGCCATGCGTCCATGTTTTCAATTTACTCTCTAGTTCAGCCATAGTTTCAGCTATGAGAGTTAGATCATCTGCATATAGAAGTTCTCATGGGCAACCAGTTTTAAACTTTTCTGTTACAGCCTGAAGGACAATAATAAACAGGAAGGGCTTGAGGATGGAGCATGATGAACACCTACTTTTATGGTAAATTCTTCACCATATTGATATATGTATATGTATATGTATATATAAATATATATATGTATATATATATATATCATCATCATCATCATCATCATCATCGTTTAACGTCCATCATCCACGCTAGCATGGGTTTGGACGGGAATTTTTCCACTTGAGGCAAGATTGGTTGTCTTGCTCGGATAGGACTGTCTGGCGGGTTTTCTACGGCTGGATGCCCTTCCTAACACCAACCACGTTTACAGTGTGGGGCTGGGAGGTTGTTACTGTGTTACCTACACGGCCACATTACAGCGTGGACTGTGTGTTTTTTTTGTCGTGACACCTACACGACCTCAATTGTTTCGGCCTGGATGTTGTGGTACCAACATAACATTACATTGGAAGGAGTGGTGTGAATGGGGTGGGGGTAGTGGGACGGGGGTGTATTTTTATTAGAGGTGCCTACTGACTGTAGGTTTTGCTTTGTACTTAGGCAAGGCGGGGCTTCTGTATTACTGTGTAGCGCCAAAGATCTCGGTCCAGTGACATTGTTTTGGAGAGGTGTAAGTGTGTGAGGTCGGAATTTATCAAGTCGTCCCAGGTTTTCGCAGGCTACCGTCTATTTTTATCGCCCTGCACTTTTTTATACAGCTGTCGTCTTTGATGCGCATCACGTGACCGTACCAACGTAGTCTTCTCTCGAGTAAACAGCATCTGATCCTTCTTATTCATAATTTCTCCCTTAGTTCATTTATGCTTTGCCGTTCACGTATATTGCTATTACACGTCCAGCGGAGCATGCAAGCTTCGTTCCTCTCCAGTCTGCGTATATCCTCTGCACACAATGCCCAAGTCTCACTGCCATGCAACATTGCTAGAGGAAAAGCAGAGGAAAACATTGCTAGGGGAAAAGCACAAAAATAATGGGCGGAGGTGTTGAGAGTAGACTCAGATTGCTGATGCTTACGGAGGAGATGACGAAGGACCGTGACAAGTGGAGAGGTGCTATGCTGAATAGAACCCGTCCCACCCATGCAAGCAGGGAAAAGCGGATGTAAAATGATGATGATGATGATGATGATGTTTATATATATCATCATCATCATAATCATCATTTTACGTCTGCTTTTCCCTGCTTGCAAGGGTTGGACGGGTCCTATTCAGAACAGCATCTCTCCACTTGTCACGGTCCTTCGTCATATATATATATGTGTGTGTGTATATATATATATATATATATATATATATATATATATATATATATATATATATATATATATATGTATATATATATATATATATCTGACGTCTGCTCTCACCACCTGCAACCATGTTTTTGATGGTCTACATTCTATTGCATCTTCCTTCTACTGGGATTTCTTGGCACTTCTTTACCCAGTGGTCATCCTCCATGCGCATCATATGCCCATACGATCTCAGTCTTCTCTCCTACACACCACAACATATCCCTCTTATACACAGTTTCTTCTCAACTTTTCCATGCTTGGTTGTTCACACACATTGACATTGCACATCCAACGGGGCATACTTGCTTCATTTCTCTCCAGCCGTCGCATATCCTCTGCAGTTGCTGTCCATGTCTCACTACCATGCGGCATTGCGCATCTCACACAGGCATCATATAACCGTCCTTTCATACGCAGAAAGAAACACTTCTTTGTAGACAGAGAGAGCAGCTCGCTAAACTTCTTCCAACCCTTCCTTATTCTAGATACTATGGCCTTGGAACAGCCCCCTCCCATGCGAATCTGATCACCTAGGTACCGGAAGCTATCAACCACTTCTATAGAAGCGACCTGCATTGTAAAAATGTGTCTATCACTGTGATTACTACTGCCAACTTTCCCGTTACATCTAATACATACGTAGTTTTCCCTACCTGTTAGTTTGCCTGCTATCCCACTACATCTCTTGTGTACCCAAGATCTGCATTGCATACATTTTATGGAATTTATGCCAGTTCCTTTCCTACATATATATACATATATACATATATGTATATATATGTATATGTATGTATACATACATATACAATATATATATATATATATATATATATATATATATATTGTAAAAGGTGCAGAGCACTAGAAGTCGATGGAAACCGCGGAGTGGGGAGACCCAAGATGACCTGGGATGAGGTGATAAAAGCCGACCTTACCCAATTACACCTCTCAAAGGCGATGACACACGACCGTGACCTCTGGCGTCACGCAGTAATACAGAGTACCCGATCTCCCTTGGGTACAAGCTGAAGCATATAGACAATATGCCCCCCACCCCACTGCAAGATGGTCGTGGAGGTTCCACAGCAAAAAAGCACCCAGCCCACACTGTAAAGTGGACGTATAGGCGCCACTTAAAAGCACCAAGCACTCACTGTAAATGAGGTTGGTGTTAGGAAGGGCATCCAGCTGTAGAAATCAAGCCAAATCAGTTTCCTGTATGAGCAAGGCATGGTCAGCCGACCAGACACTGCCCACAACAGGACAACCCCTCTAACCCATGTTAGCGTGGAAGAACGGACGTAAAACGGTGATGATGATGATGATGATGTATATGTATGTATATATATGTATATATCATCATCATCATCATCATTTTACGTCCGCTTTTCCCTGCCTGCAAGGGTGAGACGGGAACTGATTCTGGCATGATTTCTACAGCTGGATGCCCTTCCTAACACCAACCTCATTTACAGTGAGTGCTGGGTGCTTTTTCTCCGTGGCACCTACACGACCACTTTGCAGTGGAAAGATAGGGACACCAGTCCCTATCATCTCATTTCTACAGCTGAGTAAACTGGAACAATGTCAAATAAAGTGTCATGCTCAAGGAAACAACACATCACCCTGTCTGAGAATTGAACTCACAACCTTTCGATTGCTCTAACCACTAAGCCATATATTGTATATGTATGTATATATATATATTGTATATGTATGTATATATATATGTATAAATATAAATATATATATATATATATATATATAACGGAGCCATAGACTCGTTATTCCCTGTTAATAATGTGCTCAAAGGAAAAGGAATCCTGAGCTCTTTAAAATACAATATGTTGAAAAGGTAACACACTAAAGAGAGATAGTGTGCCATCAATCAAACAGGGAAAAACCACCAGTGTATGGAGTCTATAATCTATGGGAGGCAGGGTAGACACACAATAATTAAAAATATATTTATATTTTTAATTATTGTGTGTCTACCCTGGATTCCAAGCACTGAAAATCTCGCTGTCACTGGTCAAATGGCCGATTCTAAAGAATCAATCACGTGACACTGAGGCTAGTCGGTAGGAGTGGGATGGTAAGATGACAGACGCCTACTAACACACCAAAAATTTAGTAGTGGTTTTGGCAGGTTTGCTCGACAAATCAGTGATTTGGAGATAAATATAGATAATTTAATATATCTACTAACATAAGCGCACAGATGTACGCTAATGCCAGCAAGAGATTTTCAGTGCTTGGAATCCAGTCCCCGATAGCTGTTCCATTTACCGAATTATTATTATTTTTATATGAGTCCCCAGTGTCCGCGCATTTCCTGGAGACTTGGCTGAGAATAGACCTCTCTGATGACGCAATGAAATTCTCAACAGTTCATTACGTAACTGTCTTTATCCCATTGCAGAAACTAATTAGTTGGAGTGAAAATTTTAGTAAGTAAGTTAATTTAAAAAATTTTTTTTTTTAATTTTCTTATTTTACGTCTTTTATATATATATATATATATATATATATATATATATATATATATATATATGGGCATTGTGTGCAGAGGATATACGCAGACTGGAGAGAAACGAAGCTTGCATGCTCCGCTGGATGTGTAATAGTAATATACGTGAACGGCAAAGCATAAACGAACTAAGGGAGAAATTAGGAATAAGAGGGATAAGATGTTGTTTACTCGAGAGAAGACTATGTTGGTACGGTCACGTGATGCGCCTGAAAGACGACAGCTGTATAAAAAAGTGCAGGGCGATAAAAATAGACGGTAGCCACGGAGTAGGCAGACCCAGAAAAACCTGGGACGACTTGATAAATTCCGACCTCACACGCTTACACCTCTCCAAGACAATGTCACTGGACCGAGATCTTTGGCGCTACACAGTTATACAGAAGACCCGCCTTGCCTAAGTACAAAGCGAAACCTACAGTCAGTAGGCAACTCTAACAAAATACACCCCCGTCCCACTACCCCCACCCCACCCACAACACCCCCTTAATTGTGAAGTTATGTTGGTACCACAACATCCAGTCCGAAACAAATGAGATCGTGTAGGTGTTACGACAAACAACACACAGTCGACGCTGTAATGTGGCCGTGTAGGTAACACGGCATAAACCTCCCAGTACACACTGTAAACGTGGTTGGTGTTGGGAAGGGCACCCAGCCGTAGATAACCCGCCAGACGTGTAGGTGTCACGACAATAAAACACACAGTCCACGCTGTAATGTGGCCGTGTAGGTAACACGGTAAAAACCTCCCCGTCTACACTGTAAACGTGGTTGGTGTTAGGAAGGGCATCCAGCCGTAGAAAACCCGCCAGACAGTCCTGAGCAAGACAACCAATCTTGCCTCAAGTGGGACAATTCCCGTCCAGACCCATGCTAGTGTGGAAAATGGACGTTAAACGATGATGATGATATATATATTTGATCAGATCTACTGGTTTCGACGGAAAAGAACAATTTGCTGCTGAATGAGAATAAATTTGAGTTAATCCACTTTGGAAAAGAGGATGCCCTGAAACTCCCATACTCCCTTCCTTCAGGTGAAACTCTCATGGCATCCAACAACATTAAAGACTTAGGAGTAATTGTGGACAACAACATAAGCTGGGTCACAGCAAAGTTGACATGGACCGCAGAATGTGTTCAACTTTCCAGTTGAGAGATATCCACACTATTATCCTTCTCTTTTCCACTTTATCCCGAGCCCACCTTGAATAATGTTGTCCAGTGTGGTCTTCCCACATGAAACAAAGTATCATGAAAGTTGAAGATCCTCAAATGTCAATTACAAAAATGATAGATGGCATGACAGGCCTTCACTATTGGGTCAACTAGAAAAGCTCAAACTTTATACTCTCCAACATCGCCGTGAGCGCTACATCATCTGCATGATGTGGAAAATATTTCATCAGCATTGCCCAAATGATGTTGGCATAACCATTAAGGTACACCCAAGGCCTGGGCCCTGTGCTATCTGCCCGCAACAAAAATCATACTCGCATCTCATAACAACAATACGGCACAATTATTTACCCTCAATTGGCCCCACTCTCTTTAACACTACACCAAAACACATTAAAACAGAAACAGACTATATAAGGTTCAAGAAGTCTTTGGACAAATTCATTCAAGAAATCCTGGACAAACCACCTACACCCAGATATATTTCCATAAACAATAACTCTCTATTTGAGTGGGTCATGGTGTCCAAATCCTGATTTGAAATTTTTCGCCAGGTGATGCTATTAAATAGACATGTAATAGTCCAAAATGAGAGTTCGATGTACAGTATTCAAGTGGAAGTTCACGGAGGAATTATCAATTTAATGGTATAACGACTAGGTATGAAGTAGAGGTTATATGTGGAAAAAATGTAATTAGAGTCCGTTCTTTAACATATGTCCCAGTACAGCATCAGTCTACGAGCGCTGATTGCATATTATTCTTATGCTCAATCGCTAGCATTACGTAAAACATTGCACTTCTTCAGAAAGTGTTCATAGTTCGAGGTGAGGAAGCTGCATCTTGCAGTAAGGATTTTTCTTGCCGCTATCTACTTAGACCTAAAGGCAAATGTTTTCCATTAATAGTGATGAGGCAGAAAAGGTAGACATGGGAGGGACAAGAAGAGTAAAGCAAGCAAAATAATCAAAAACAAAATAAAAATGTGCAAGAATAAACAAAATAAGATGTATATGTAAACATAAACACACTTGTATACTTAAATATATGTATATATAAATAATATATACTCACCTACATACATACTCATATATATACAAGCATACACACACACATACGTCTATACATTTATAACACATATATATATACATACACACGCCTACATATACATACACATATATATACACACATCCATATGCCTACATGTACATATATACATATCTTCACACTCGTACACACATACATACACACATACCCATCCATACATACACATATATACAAACACACATACAGACATATACTCCCATGAAGAAGACCAGTAAGCAGTTAGAATGAACAGTTCAAGAGAGAGTAGGTAGATAAGAGGTCAGTGAAGGAAAGAAAAGGTGAGAGGGATTTGGCTGTTTGAAGTGTCTAGAGTAGATAAGCTAAAAGTTGAAGGCAGTAATAAATGTTTTTTTACCAGACTATCCGTAGGGAAAATGTATACTGGGGAACCCATTAGTATGTAAAATGGCACCATAAGATCCTGGCAGTTGGAGATTGGAGCAATAGGTAAAGGGGGAAGTGAGATGTAGGATCGAACCTAATGCTAATCAAAGAGGGAATTATTGTTTTAGTTATTCAGTTAAAGGGGCTTATAGGAATCATTTTATAGGAGTAGATTATCTAGATAGGAGATAAAGAATCATGGTAATCAAGGTGGTACCTGGTGAAGGTACGTAAATCCGTGTTGGCACTTGAAAATCCTGTCCTGGCGAAAGTTGAACAGATCCGAGTCAGACATAATCTTTACCACCTCCATCACACAGAGGTCAAAAGAGCGCCTTTCATGTTGGTACGGGCATGTGAACCTTAATACAAACCAAGAGAGAGTATAATCCGTGTTGCTTTGTTTCAAGTCCCAGACAATTTTAGCGAGGGTGGTTGACTTACTCAGCCTAAGGGTTTTGAATGAATGTGGGTGCATGTACCATCTCGTCTTAAAGAAGTTGCAGGTTGCACCCACATACTTATACGTCACCAAATTAGTTTCAACCACACACTGGTAAACCATGTTCCTGTGCATGCACATCCCGTTTAAGTGACAGTTGTTAGGTAGCTGGAACAATCACAAGAACGGTTTCCCAATCCGCCACACTGAACAAGGATCAACCCACCTTCTCAGATGGACCATATAAAGTGCATGCGAACCAACTACAGCCTCCCCATACTTCACACACCTCCTCTAATACAGATACGAATAATGATGCCATACAATATGCACGGCACAGCTTCAAATTGGGCCGATTGTTTACAAACGAATCGAGCATTATTATTAATGTTCGATACAACCCATACATACATATGTATATGTATATATGTGTGTGTCTGTATATATATATATATGTGTGTGTATATATATATGTGTGTATGTGTGCTTACTTACATATATATATATGTATATATATATATATATATATATCATCATCGTTTAACGTCTATCTTCCACACTAGCATGGCTTTGGCCGGAGTATCGCTATTAGCTTTTTCCGATTATGTATTTATATATATATATATATATACATATATGTATATATATCACGATAAATTAATGAAGCCATAGACTCTCATTATTCCCTGTAAATTATGTGCTCAAAGAAAAGGAATCCTGAGCTCTTTAAAATACAATATGTTGAAAGTGTAACACACTAGAGAGAGAGAGAGAGAGATAGATAGTGTGCCATCAATAAAACAGGGAAAACCGCCAGTGTATGGAATCTATAACCTATGGAAGGCAGAGTAGACACACAATAATTAAAAATATAAATGAAAATGTATATACGCACCTCTATAACTATATAACACACGCGTACAAATCCAAAGAGATCTATTTCGTCATGAAATTGTTGACTGAAATGGATTCGCCTATCGGTCATCAGCACGTGTAAGACAATACATTCCAGACAACTCTAAGAAAATCTAAGACAACCATCCAGCTACACGCGGCAGAGAGATGTGACAGCATGGGTAGGACAATGAACCAGTGGGATCCGCTAGAAAAGGCAGCCCAAGTACATATGTATATACACACACACACACACACACATATATATACATGAATGTATGTATATTATATTTGGGAATATACCGTATGTTTCGCCGAAAAGAAGTAAATGATATAGTCACTACTTTAAAAATGATAGCGTATGGTCTTCTAAATGTTTTTAATTAAACATACGGTATATTGCCAAATATCCTATACATACATTCATATATACATATAGATATATTAACTGCAGTAATACAAAAACGCTTATTGCCTCCAGTAGACCCAAGGGAGCTGTCCCTATTATAGTTGTTTCTACTTTTGGCACAAGGCCAGCAATTAATATTACTGGTACCTTATTTTATCGACCCCGTAAGGATGAACGGCAAAAATTAACCTCGACAGGATTTGAACTCAGACCATAAAGGGACGTAACTATGTTGGAAAGCATGGCGTCCGACTCTCTTCCGATACTGCCAATTCACCACCCTTTGCCAATTCACCCTATAATAGTGTTGCCCAGCGTGGACTGTGCCCCTCAGCCCCTCTAGCTACCCTACTGCAGCTTGACCCCCTTAAAATATAAGAAGATAATTGTTGAAACACTTGCTTGTGGGGAGTTTTTTCTCTGAAGACCTTCTGCTGTCCAACTCTCCTGAGCGTTTCTTAACACTTGTGATTTTAACATGACATTATGTTTCTGAGTTCAAATCCCGCCGAGGTTAGCTTTGCCTTTCATCCTTACGGGATCGATAAAATAAAATACCAGTAATGCACTGGGGTAATTACTGGCTTTGTGCCAAAAGTAGAAACAATTATCTTATTTATTTAAATCATAATTTTTGAACAATACTTTCCATGGATACAGATTTCTATTTGGCTAATCCCAGTTTCACAGCATGTCTTATGGTATGAGTGTTAACCATATATCTTTGATTTTCTACAGAGCTAATATTTTGAAACATCGTTTGTAAAACATCATTTTGTTTTGTTTTCTATGTTTATATCCCTTGCCAATACACATCAGAGTAAAACACCAACCTTATAAAACTGTTTAATCTGTGAAGGGGTTAACTTTATATAAAATTTATTTTTAATATTTCTATATCTCAAGCAACTATTTGGCAGTAAATAAAATGATTTGTGGTATTTAGTTACTTCCCTTTACATTTTACATACAAATCCTTTAAAGATCAACCCTACTTTTTATTCTTCTAGGTTAAAAAATATTGAAGTTCCAGTCAGGCACTGGGTTGATTAAATAAAATATACTCCTACAAAATTGCTGCTGCTGTTGATGTTGTTACTGTTATTGTTATAGATGATATTATATCATACTAGCTAAGATTGTTTATACAATGAGATAATCTTTTCATATGGACTTATTTGCATTGTTATTGTGATAGTTACATGGATAGCAAGGCTCACATTGTTCATCATGTTTAAAGAAAAGTCAACAAAACTAGTTAACTAGAAAATAGAATGTTTGAAAATGTGTCGTAGTTTTAAAATGGTTTAAGAGAAATTTGTTTGTTTACAACTAAACTGAAACATTTTTTTATGTTCTAGAGATGTTTGAAGCAATTAACAAGTTAAAGAAAATTGTTGAAAAATAAATTTTCAGCATGTGTTTAACATTTAACAGAGTTAGCTCATGTTCAATATGATCAGAAATATCACATGATTGCACATCGACTTAACAACATGAAAAGTGTCATGAATGTTATAGAACATTTCAAAAGAAAAAAAACGACTATTTTTAACTTTTCACTTTACTAGTCACTCATTTTGTATAATAATTTCCGTTACATTCAATGTAAAGTTCCGATGTTTTGCCTCAAACTCTACTTCTCTGAGGAAACACAAATTCACACAAGCATACACGCATATATATATATATATATATATATATATATATATATATATATATATATATATATATATACATATATATATATATTGTATAAGTTAAAATATAACCTTATCACAAACAAAATTAAGCAAGTTTATTCTATTTTGAATGAAGTTAAAAACTCAGGAGACTATATTTGAATGCTTTTTCTGTTTTTAAATGGGAAGATTTTAAAATTCTTATTTTTATTAATAAGTTAATATGTTCTGTATGAAATGAAAGATATATTTATAACTTAACTTATGTTTCAGGATTGCGCATGGTGCTTCTTTGTTTTTGTAAGTGCTAAATATCTTACAACTTAAATTTATGTAACATTTGTGTATGCAGAGGTGAAACTAGGGGAAATAGCACTATGGCAAGCAGAGAAATTGTGTCCCTGCCAAAACATCTGACACCAATGTTTGAGATAGCCTATGGGCCTAATAATTTATATAAATGGTTTAATTATACAGCCATCATAGTGCTTCTAAGATATATCATGTTTCTGAAGAAGTTTTCTTCTTCACTCTCCAACGATAGCTTATCTGACTTTAATAGAAAGTTCTAGTCCAAGTGGTACTCCCTTTCAAGTAGCGCCCATGGCACATGCCATGCTTGCCATATTCTCGTTATGCCTCTGCGTGCATGCCATTAAAATGTCACTTGGTGGCTTCACCAGCTAAAACTATATTAATCTAAAAATACTGCTATAAATTGGATCAGAAATTGAAAATATTTTTTCTATTATGGGTTTCACAATTCTTTATATGAAAGTTACTTTTAACATGCAATTGACTTCTTAATAATATATAATTATGGTTATTGCTAGGTAGTCCACATTATTTTTGGTTTATCAGACATTTAACACAAGAAGAATCCAATAAGAACACTTAATTGTAACCCTAGTTTCTTCACTTTGAATATGCAATGATTCCTTCTAGTCTAAGAGCATGATTATATATTCTATGATGCTGTGATGCAGAATGTTATTAATGGCAAACATATATAAATACATATAAAATATTTGAATCCATGTTATGTTCCAAAGTAGATATCCATATCCTATCTATATTGCCGAGATTATTTTTTTCATATATAAACTAATTTCTTTGTTATTATGCAAAACATTTGTATTTCATGAAATGCAAGTCAGGCCGTGCTCGTCATTCAGTGTTTTTCTCAAAAGCGGAAAACAATGCTATTCTCTGTGTTTAAATGGAGTTTTCCTACCAGATAGTAATTATAGACTATCAAAAAGTTTAGTGGTTAGGATATTCAAGTCATGAATTTGATTCCTGGTGGCATATTTTGTCCCTGTGCAAGGCATTTTATTCTACCTTCCTGCAGTCCATTCACCAAACAAAAATAGATTATATCTGGTATTTAAAGTGCCATGCTGAATCTCCCTGGGAACTATGCTAAGGATGCACATGTTTGAAGAATGCTTAGTGATTTGCACATTCATTTAATAAACAGGCTGTTCTAATGTTTGAACTATTGGAATACTCATGATCGAAACCAATGAAGATCCAATGATACTTAGTGTTGCCTTAGTCAGACAGGCACATTTCATCATCCTCATTGGCAGGAAGGGCAGCTAACCCTAGCAGAATGTGATTGTTTTAGTATAGAGAGAAAACTGAATATTTGTCAAAACTTATTTCAATGCTCTATTGTTTCTGCTTCTTTACCCAACAAATAAGTAGGA
>OZ024740.1:119241860-119516860 GCA_964016885.1 Eledone cirrhosa
ATAGAGTGGTCATCAGTACAACTCATCAGCAGCGTAGTAAGTAAGGCAATCAAAGATATGAAGACGGGGAAGGTGTAGTGCTCTCTAGAAAAAGGGAATTAGCTAGAGTTACTTCCCGTAGAATTTCTAGAACTTTCCTTGAACTTCCGTTCCAGGTATAAAAGAAAGAGAAAAGGGCAATCTCTTTTTTGGCAACAGGCTCTCGAACTGACCACACGAGCATAAATCTGTTAAGCCTTTCCCAATCCTATCTTGCATTTCACGATTACACTTCTATCATGTCACAAGGTAGGTTTTATTACCAAATTGTAAAACACGCACTACAATAAATACAAATTGTTATTGATACTCGTTTTGAGATATTCGTCATGCTTCAATTATTACTTCGAATGTTGAGAGAAAATTCTAACCAAGGAAAATTACATAAAAGTTCTTCTATATCTTCTTTCAAATTAAATTAGTGGTTGGCATGCAGTGGTATTTACTGGAGTAAATAACCCTATGACCAACCCACTAAAGTGGTGACCCGACGTTTCAACATAAATATTTCTCCTGAAAATAATCTCTCTCGCTTCTGCTTATCCGACCAAGTTTTGTCTATGAGCATTCCTCGCTCAGCATCCACCGTGTCACAATTATGAACAACACATCGTTACCGGCGCATTCTGGCGATGCTAAATTGTGGTTTGCCCAGCTAGATGCGTATTTTGCTGCCAATGGAGAACAGGCAGCACAGCAAAAACTACTCGTGCTGATTAGTGGAATTCCCGCTTCGCTGGCAACTACAGTAAAGGACATCATAACAGACCCTCCACAACGCGCCTCCTACGTGTCTCTAAAGACTGAGGTACTGCGTAGGAACAGTAAGTCGTCTGAGAGTAGATTTCGTTCATTATTGGAAGATGAAAATCTGGGGGACAGAACCCCTTCAGAGTTTTTGCGGCGTATCCGAGAACTCAGCGATGCTGCGCCCGAAGATAGTTCCTTCGTAAAGAAGTTATTCTTCTCCCGATTGTCAACCAATGTGCAAACCATATTGTCGAATATGGTTGACACCAGTTCAATAGAACAAATTGCTGACTCTGCGGACAGGATTATGGAATTTTCTAGGGGATCTACTTCGGCTGATTCGGTTATTGCTTTTTCTATTCTTAAAAAACAGACTGCCTCACCTAGTGAGGAAGCCATGTTGAGAGCTATTGACGGGTTAACACGTCAAGTAGCTAAACTGTGTCGTGATCGAGCGCCACCTAGGCGGCGTTCACGAAGTCGGTCTTTTTCTTCTCACCGACGTACCAATTCCCAGCCAACAATTCTTCTTTGTGTTGGTACCATGCGCATTTCAGGGATAAGTCACATCATTGTATCAAGCCCTGCTCTTTTGAGGGCATCGGAAAACTAAGTTTTTAGAGTCTGGGCAAGGCAGACCTCTCCCTTAACATTTCACCTTATCGTGCTTTCTTCATCAGAGACCGCGTCTCAAACAAGTCATTCAATCGCACCTCCCACCTCATTGGGCAGTTACGTCATTTCTTAGGATTAATCAACTTTTATCGTCATTTCATCCCTAACTGTGCGGACAAGTTGTTTCTCTTGACACAGTTTTTAAAGGATGCGAAAAAAAAGATGCTCCCATTTCACTTTCTGCCGATGCTTTGCAATCTTTTGAATCAGTCAAGTCCGAAATAGTTAACATTTCCTTTCTGGCTCATCCTTTTGCGAATGCGAGGCTATCCTTAACTGCCGATGCGTCCGACTATGCTGTCGGAGCAGTCTTGCAAAATACAATCAACCACCAGTTTCAACCACTGGCATTTTTCTCACGCCAACTAAAACTAGCAGAGCAACGTTAGAGTACTTTTGACAGAGAGCTTTTAGCAGTTTATCTTGCTGTGAGATACTTCCACCATCTTCTTGAAGGTCGGGAGTTCACGAAATTCACAGCCCATAAACCACTCACATTCGCTATACAATCTAAGTCCGACAGTTACTCTCCAAGAGCATACAGGCATTTGGATTTCATCTCCCAGTATACCAGTGACATTCGTCATATAGCTGGAGCAGCCAACGTACCCACGGACGCACTGTCTCGACTCTCTGTGCGCTCCCTTGCGTCTCCTGTACATATTAATTTGGTTGCCATTGCAACTGACCAACCTTCTTTGGATTCTCTGGATACTTCTACCCAGTTTTCCTGCTGTAAGTTTGAATATTTCCCTCTTCCCTCTGCTGAAGGGAAAATTCTTTGCGATATTTCTACCGCCTCACCTAGACCACTTCTTCCAGATTGTCATCAGCGTACCATTTTTGATGCACTTCATTCCTTGTCGCATCCCGTCATAGCTGCCACGGTGAAACTCATCACGGCCCAATTCTTCTGACCTAACATGCGTCATTTAATCACCCGTTGGGCACGTTCTTGTTTGCAGTGTCAGCGCTCTAAGGTTCAACGGCATGTTCGCGCTCCTCTTGGTAAATTCAGCCCGCCGGACGCCCGTTTCCATCACATTCACATGGATATTGTTGGTCCTTGGCCCGTTAGTCGTGGGTTCACATATATATTGACCTGTATCGATCGTTTCTCTCGGTGGCCTGATGCCATACCCATAGTGGAAATACTGCCGAGTCCGTTGCCCGAGCTTTCATTTCCAATTAGGTTGCTCGCTTTGGTGTTCCTTCTAAAATAACCACGGATCGGGGACGCCAGTTCGAGGCTTCCTTATTTCGTGAAATATCACGACTTTTGGGTGCTCATCACATTCATACGACCAACTATCACCCAGCCTCCAACGCAATGGTGGAGAGGTTTCACAGACAGTTGAAAGCTGCACTCCGCGCTACACCTGATCCGCAACGTTGGACCGAATTTTTGCCAATCGTGCTTCTTGGTTGTCGTTCTGCCGTTAAGACAAATTTAGGTTTCTCCTCAGCTGAACTTCTTTACGGTACCACCTTGACTCTTCCCGGTCAAATGCTAGCACCGGTTGATTCATCACATCTTGTTCCAACATCATATGTCACCAGGATTCGTTCTTACTTTTCGGATCTTCCACCAATGAACCCCCGTGACCAGTCTATTTCTTCTGCTGTTCCATTGGACATCTCTACGTGGACACACATTTTTATACGGAATGATTCCGTCAAGGGACCGCTTACGTCACCCTATAATGGACCTTTTTGTGTTCTTTCGCACACACCAAAACATTTCACAGTGGCTGTCAATGGTCGAAAAGAGACAATATCCATTGACAGAGCAAAGAGAGCTTTCTCTGAAAGTCTCATTTCAGTGCCTGATACACCTCGTACATTCACTCCCACACCAACACCTTCACCTCAACTGCAAACACCACATACCACACAAACTTATGTCACACGAAGTGGCAGAACAGTAAAATGGCCACATAAATTGTCAAAAACTATATACATTTAAACCCTAGTGGCATTAACAAACTATTTTCAGTTTCAGATAGAATTAGTGTCAGAAAAGTCTGTACACTGGTGATGTATGAACTATTTGATTCTGAAAAAACTTTCAACTTACCATTGAGCATTAATTTTTCTCTGCTCCTTTATGTTAACTTTGATTTATCAGTTTTGTTACATTTACATTTTTTCTTTGTAAAATGCATTTACTTGTTTTGTTCTTTTTTGCTATTTGCTTCAGTTGCGAGCTCACGTTTTATTCATGCACTTTCTTGTACCTTTGTTTTGTTCCTAATTTCTTAAGGGTTCTCGCTACAATGACCTTCGGTTGGTTATTCGACTTCTCCTCTGAGAGGGGAGTCTTGAAGCGCTCTCTGGACAGAGGGAAATAGCTAGAGTTACTTCCCGTAGAATTTCTAGGACATTCCTTGATCTTCTGTTCCAGGTATTATAAAAGAAAGAGAAAAGGGCAATCTCATTTTTGGCAACAGGCTCTCAAACTGACCACATCGAGCACAAATATGTTAGGCTTTTTCTGATCCTATCTTGCATTTCAGAATTACACTTCTATCATGTCACAAGGTACGTTTTGTTAACAAATTGTAATACACGCACTACAATAAATACGAATTGTTATTGATACTCGTTTTGAGATATACGTCATGCTTCAATTATTACTTCAAATGTAGTGAGATAATTCTAACCAAGAAAAATTACATAAAGGTTCTTCTATATCTTCTTTCAAATTAAATTAGTGGTTGGCATGCAGTGGTATTTACTGGAGTAAATAAACCTATGACCAACCCACTAAAAAGGCAACCGGTCCATCGGGTATAACTGCCCAGATGCTGAAAGCATCTGGCTCGGTTGGTCACACCATAACCACATGTATTGTTAACCAGGTAATACTAGAAGTTGTCATACCAAAGGAGAGGTGGAGTAGCATCATCATCAACTGCTACAAAGGTAATGGTGATGCACTAGATAGAGGTATAAAGCTGATGGACCAGGTCATGAAAGTAACAGATAGAGTTATAGCACAGTTGATTAGGGACCGGGTGAAACTAGATGAGATGCAAGTTGGGTTTGTACCAGGAAGAAGCACCACTGATGCCCTCTTCTTTGTGAGGCAGTTACAGGAAAAGTACCTAGCTAAAAGTAAGCCGCTCTACCTGGCATTCATTGATCTCGAGAAAGCCTTTGACAGAGTTCCCCATGCTATAATCTGGTGTGTTCTTAGTAAACTAGGAGTAGATGAATGGCTTGTGAAAGCTGTACAAGCCATGTATAGGGGAGCAGTCAGCAAAGTTAGGATTGGCAATGACTATAGCGAGGAATTTAGCATACAGGGGAAATGGCCTTGCTCAGTATGTAGGAAAGGTGTAGGTAGGAACTCCATTCTCTGCCCCAAATGCAAACAATGGGTACACAAGTGATGTAGCGGGATCTCAGGAAGCTTAACTAAGGTTGTAGGCGTCACATGTAGCAGCTGTGCTGGGACAGCAAGCAGCAAACAGCCACAGGAAACAAGTACCACCAAACTCTGGGAAGGCTCTGTAGCAACAGTAGACAGCTTCTGCTACCTAGGTGACCGAATTAGCAGTGGAGGTGGGTGTTCAGAAAGTACAATAACTAGGGTAAAAACGGGATGGAAGAAGTTCAGGGAGCTACTGCCACTGCTAGCTGCAAAAGGCTTTTCCCTCAAAATGAAAGGCAGACAGTATGATGTGTGTATACGAACAGCACTCTTACATGGTAGTGAGACCTTGGCACTGTCTGTGGAAGACTTGCATAGATTACAAAGAAACGAAGCCTGCATGCTCCGATGGATGAGTAATAGTAATATATGTGAATGGCAAAGCATAGACGAATTGAGAGAGAGACTGAGCATAAGAGGAATCAAATGCTGTGTGCAGGAGAGGCAGTTGCGTTGGTATGGACATGTGATGCGTATGAAGGATGACAGCTGCATAAAAAGGTGCAGAGCACTAGAAGTCGATGGAAGCCGCGGAGTGGGGAAACCTAATAAGACCTGGGATGAGGTAATAAAGCCGACCTTACCCAATTACACGACCGTGACCTCTGGCGTCACACAGTAATGCAGAAGACTCGATCCCCCACGGGTACAAGCCGAAGCTGAAGCATATAGAAAATATGCCCCCACACCCACTCACTGCAAAGTGATCGTGGAGGTGCCATGGCAAAAAAGCACCTAGCCCACACTGTAAAGTGGACGTGAAGGCGCCACGGAAAAAAGCACCCAGCACTCACTGTAAATGAGGTTGGTGTTAGGAAGGGCATCCAGCTGTAGAAATCAAGCTAGAATCAGTTCCCGTATGAGCAAGGCATGGTCAGCCGACCGGACACTGCCCACAACAGGACAACCCGTCTAACCCATGCTAGCGTGGAAGAACAGACGTAAAATTGTGATGATGATGATAATGATGATATATATATGAACATCTCCAGCCAATCTGTCACTTGCAATATTAACATAAAAGCTTTAAGCTTATTGTCTTTGTACTGAGTGAATAAATGTCACTGATGATATATGAAAATGCAGAAACACGTATCTGACATTTTCATACAAGCCTGTGACAATCTCACAGCTTAAAATATTCAAAACGAGACTCCTGTTTATTGATTATACATAAACATATCATATATGCCTTTATATACACCCCTATCAAAAAACCACAATAAAAAAATCATATCTTAATGCAACTCTCAATCTATATATGTATATATATAGTTATGTAATAAACAACATAAGGCAATTATTCCATTTACCAGTGGTTTCTTAAAAGCAAAAAATGTTGCTTTCAATCATCAGAATGAAAAAATCCTGGTCTATTTATTGAATTGGATTCTTAAAAAACAAAAATGCAGTCTATATGAAAGTGAGGCTGGAGAAGGAAGAAAGTAAGGAAAAATAAAATAAAAACACACATGTAAACACACGCACACACACACACGATTATATACATCCACAGATATATATAAATATATATATATATATACATACACACATACACACATATACACATATATATATGTATACACACATATACATACACATACATACACACATACATACATACACACAATCATACGTATATACACACGTACATACAAACACATACATACACACATATGTATATGCATACATATGCATGCACAATATTAGAAAAATATACACACACCTCTACATATTCACACACGCAAAAAAATATGAGAAAAAATATATATAAAAAATAATAAAGACAAAAGTTGACAGTGATACAGGCAACAAGTAAATGAAAAAACATACGTGGTAAGCAATACACACAAATGCACGTACACATACATACGTGAAAATAAATACATACACACACTCTCACACATAAATATACATATACAAATACATAAACACATACATACGCATACACAAATACATACACACACAGATACACACACATATACATACACACACACACATATATATATATATATATATATATATATATATATATATATATACACATACATATATACGTACATACATATATACACATACACACATATACATACATAGCCATACAATTATACACATACAAATACGTACATATCACAAATACGCACAACCAAATACTAACACACACATATATATAAATATATGTGTGTAAAACTCATTCTTAGATAATTCATATGAACCTTATTTAACTCTAAAATATACACACATATATATATATATTATATATATATATACATACACATACATACACATACATACTTACTAACATACACATATATACATACACATACGTATGCATACGTACACACACACACACATACATATACATATATAACTCAATATATATATATATTTATATATATATATATATGTAGGAGGTGAAAGACAAAAATATTAAATATAACATCTCTTGGAAAAAGGTTTCTTCTGCTACCTCATACTTGAACAGTTCTCTATCCAAGACTTGCAATCTCTGTCTAAATGAAAAATTTACCATTATATCTAATTTAGATTCTATAATAAATAGACGCACTGACTTGTTTTCTCTCTGCTTGCATAAACTCCACAGAACATTCCATAAAGTATACAGCTAATATCCAAAACTTTATCAATTTAGAATCCTTTTCTCAAAGGCACATATATATATATATATATACTTCTTTAAAAATATACCCATCTTTCTACCTTATTTCAAAGTTATTTATTATACATTATATAATACTTGTTACTCATTCTATATCACTCCTATTCATCACTTCCCTTTCTTCCTCTTTTAATTTCTAACCCCTAATCTGTACCTTTTCTCACTGTGCCTAACATAGAAACAATTATTACACAATACAATATATTCTTACTTCATATCACCTTGAAAAAATCTTTCGTAAACATAAACATTTTTTTGACGTTAGATTATTCATCCTCAATTCATTATTTTTTTCTCACTTTCATGTTTCATCCTATCTTCTACTTTTTTCACAATATATCCTTACTTACATTACCTTTGCTATTTTTAATAATACATATCAACATTTTCTTTCCATCGCCCATATTATTAAACCCTTAAATATTATTCTTAATACATATTAACAATTTCTTTTCATCGCACATATTATTAAACCCTTCAATATACAAACCTTAACTTTACATTATTTTTTCTCTTCGTTAATTTTCAAATTCTTTTAATTTAAACATTATCTTACAACGGTTTTTCAACCTCTCTATGTAAAACAATATATTTTTCTCAGTTATGAAAGCTATCTCTCTCACTCTCTATCACCCATCTCTCCTCCTATATCATCCTTCCTCATTATACTCATCCCCCTCCACTTTTTACTCTCATCTCCTCATCTTTTTCATCCTTTCCAACCTCCCTCCTCCCTCAAATATTTTTTTTCCCCAATATCACACATCAATCTAAAACTACTTTTCATATGTTGATTTAAAACTGCACTATCCACAAGTGTTTTTTAACCTTCATATCATGGCTTCCTATTTTATCTGATGAAAACACAAATGTTATTGCATGATGATATTTGTTTTTGAAATGCGCATAATAAAATACATGGAACTCTTTTAACCATCTTTTGATCTTATATATTATATATATGTATATATATATATATATATATATATATGAGAAAGAACAAAAATAATATAAAATAAATATTTTATATATAAAAATTTGATAAGTAATAAATAAAAAAAAAATATATATATATATATATATATTTAGAAAAGGGTATAAATGCCCATAGCAGACCTCAACAAGTATATATATATATATGTAATGCCTGTGTATGTGAGTATGTCTGTGTGTATGTGCATATAGGCGTGTGGCTGATTGGTTAGAGAACTGGATTCACAATTCAACATTGCATAATGGTATGTGTTGGTAATAAATATGGGAAAAGATGTAAAAAAATATCTACAGCTGTCACTCACAATCGGGTATGACTTGGTAGTAAATACGGTGCCTTTTATAAGAGATTTAGCACCCTCGCAAATACAAAGCTGGTGCAGACACCTGTTTGATCCTTCTTTTTATCCAGTAGGATAGCTTGAAAGAGTGATGATTGCAGAAGCTCTGGGCTTGTACTTTCTTTATCAAGCCCAAAAGGATGACAAGCACAGTGGATCTCATGGGAATTGATGTCAGAGTGCAAAAAAAAAAAAGAAGAAAGTATCACTAGTAATAGTGATAGTAAATATATTTTAGATATGATGAATTATGAAGAGTTTTCAATTTGATATAATGTGTTCAGCATACAAAACTAACAGGTTTTTTCACATTCTTCTATTGTGGTTTTATTTATGTATCACCAAACAAAAAATCCTGGGTTTTTTATAGAATATTTTGTGTCATAGAGAAGAGATATTTGAATTCTCTCTTAATGCCCTTTTCAATTAAGCCAGAGTTGGCCTGAATCATACCAACATATGATGAAACACAATCTAGCTATCACCATGTCATCAGTATTTGTATTTTTTTTTAAATAGTGTGTGCTGAATTACATTATTCAATGCATACATTTTAATATATATAGACGTTATATGAAGGAGACTTAGTTGCTATTTCTAGCTGGTCTAGCAACTATACAGTGGCTTCTTCATTTATGTGGTTATTATAATGTATGCATGTATGATAAAATATTTTCCTGTAAAAGACTAGATTGTTTTCTTTGATTTTCGAATTAATTGTTGTTTAATGTTTTTTTTATTAAATGTTTCTTAAAATAAATAAACCACTTTTATATTTGGTAGCAAATTAATGTATAATTGCTGGCTTTATTTCTGTATTTTGAAAAGAGTCCATAAATTTAACTGTCTGTGACATGCCCACTTGCTCAAAGCATACCATCTATCTTCCAATTGACCTACTTGTCATATAGATCCCCATGTATGCTTCTTGCCATAGACAATGTGCTTTCATCCACCAGCATTGTCCAATAGGGCAAATTCTTTGGGCTATCTCTTTGCACTCAGAATAGATGATGTTATGCATAGTATCATGGCAACATTCAATGTGGTTCCTGGATGATGTGACAAAATGTGAAAATGATCTACCCTGATTTACACTCATTAGAGTAGATCCAACCATGGTGAGAAATGATCTCAAGATCAACTCATCTAAGTCAGAGGGCTTGAATGTTAAATACGATAGAAAGGGCTTTGATGCCTCCATCATGAATGTGCGATCTGTACCCCAACAGTTGCAGGTGTCTCCAAAGGAATATTCTCATCCCTGTGTTATGGATTCCTCCCACTGCCCCAATGACGCTTAGGTTTAAACTTCAGCTTTGAGACTTTTGTGAATAGATTGTGCCTGAGTGACATATATCTAGTTCTCTTAGAACACATTTGTCATGCCAAAGCGTTTCTATACATTATGCAGTGTCCCTTGTTAAAATGATGTCTCTCATCCCACAGATATCTAAGCCTTCATCCAGCCTTCGTCTGCTTGGCAACAAGTCACTTTACATGTTAGATATGGTGATTTTTGTCTCCAGTCTCCCGTTTCATTGGCCTTTCTTTTGTCACTAATCTATTTTCATGCCCTTACCAACAATCTCTACAACACATCAGAGCCTACTATAATCAAAGAACTCATGGACGTCTATGTGACTTCAAGTTTACTTGGCCTCAAATTCTTTGGACATCCAATCTCTCAAACACAAAATGTGATAAAACCAGTGTAACAAACCTTTGGGCAGCCTTGTGCATTTGCTTTTAACCTGTAACATATGGTGTTTCTACTCTGCCTCTCTACTCCATTGTGGTACCAGTCCAAACAATGCACCATGATGTTCAACTTGAACTCTGCTAAGTAGAGACTATATGTGTGTTGGTATTTCCCTGATTTGCACGCAACACAAATTCAATTGCATATCTGTATTAATGTTTCAGCACTTCATCCAATTTTATTCCACTTCAATGCCAGTCACCTCCCAATTGATGCCACTCTCAACAAGATTATTAAGTATGGCTTGGATGCTGCTGGCCCATCACAGCAATGGGGTAAGACTGAGGATATGACAAAAAAGTTAGATGGCTTCACAATCTTCTCGTTCAATAAAATATAGTAATACTTCCTCAAGTGGCAACTTGGTGAATTCAACAACAGACCCTGGTTTCTTTGCCCAAATGCTGATGATTACAAATTGTCAAAGTATCAACCACTTTCCAATTAGTTTATCATTGACACTAGAGTAGTGGGTCCTTGAAGATCTTGCCTATTCATTACTATTGAACTAGAATTAGCCACCTACAGGTATGAACAAGAGAAGCTCTTTCAGTGCCTTTCCCTTGCTATCCTCAGATAAAATAGGGGGAAATCTCTCATTGACTAGTTTCTACTGTTACCCTTTGCCACTACATACTCAAATATATACAAATACAATACATACTGCCTTTGCAATTACAATTATAGACAATTGTTTCATGAAGAACTGCTATTTTAGTTTTCAAGAAGACCATGAATTTTGAGTGAGACTGTTGCCAATTGTGTGTGTGTGTGTTCTTTTTTCTCAGGTATCCAGGACGTGTCTGTTTTGAAAGGCACTCAACACATTTAAAAAACCTTACCTGACATTCTATTTCTATTATTTAAAAGTCACTGACTGATAAGTTCAGCTGTTGACATACATAAAAGGGAATAAAATAAATACCTACAATTGCAAAATAAATTTGAATTCAAGAAGTTCCTTAAGGGAGATAAGTATGAGTTGATAATATCAACATTTTTCTTTTCTTTATTAGCGATTATTGAATGTGTGCTTGTGCAATGAAGTCTATCAGATCTAACAGCATAATATTTCCAAATGGTCTTTGATCAACTGTAAGCTAATGAGATAATTTAAAGATAATGCATTAATTGACTTTTGAACAAAACATCTAAAACAAAAGAATGAAAGTAATGATGAAAGAATAAAAGAAACAATTAAACTAGAGTCTGATCTAAAACAAAGTAAAAAACATAAAACATTTTTAATTAAAGAAATGAAACTTAGATTTAAGAATCTGACTATATGACATCTAAGACCAATTGATATAAAACTGATTCTAACAAAATTCTTCATGCATAAAATTGGATAGGAATTTTTAAGGAGAGAATAACACTAAAGAGTAAGATAGCTGAGTGTAAAGCAAAGAAAAGTGATATTTATGGAATAAAATAACAAACATTCTGAATTCATTTATACAAAGAAAAAATATATTGATGATTTATTGCAAGTGAATTACAAGGCCACAGACTTAAATTTTTATTTAAGTTTTATAAGCATGTTTTTTCTCATGTCTCTTAACAATATCAGTGAAATAAAATGACAATTCCTTAGAACTGAAATTTTGTTGCAGTTTTGATTCACTCAAAGGATACCATATTTTCTGGCATTCATATGTTAATGATAATATAAATAATTTCTAACATTGGCACAAATCTGGAGAAGTATTAAATTGATTAAATGTAGAAATATGGAAAATAAAGCTAATAGCGAATGAGCAAGGCTGAAAGCATCCAAAAACCTCTACATTTTTAACTCAATGAAAACATTCTACAAATACCAGCTCACAGAAGAGAAATTATGAATTGGTCCATTCATGCACATCACACCTACTATATTCTAATCTTTCCTGGAGGCAGGGTTTCTTGATGCTGTGCTGAATAAGACCCGACCCACCCTTGCAAGCAGGGAAAAGCGGATGTAAATTGATGATGCTGATGATGATGAAGTGATACTTTAATAAAGTTCATGAGATTTTAATCCATCGGAGCATTTTCAATTTTCTGCATTTTACTTGCTATTCAGCAGACACAATGGAACACTTTGAAATATGTTTGTACTGGTTTCCTTCATCCAAAGAATCATTAGTGAATTTACAAATTATCCATAATCCTTCTACTAATATTTTGTAGCTGACAAATAGTAATAAGCATCTTTCGACAGTTTGATATTCTGCCATTGTAGCTCTCTGATATACTTTTGGATGAAAATATTAATTTCAGTAACTGTAAAGAGGATGCTACAAGGAGAAGACATTGTCAGTGGGGAGCAGTCTAACAATGGAGATATTTGAATCGAGCTGCATCACAGACTGTTATTAGACCCAATCTAATCATTCAGCTATATTGGAACACAGATAAATTCAATGGATACTGTCAACAATAAGAAATTTTATAAGATTATAATAAAATACTGAGGACTAACATTGACTTGAATCTAAAGCTTTAGAAAATCTTTGAGACTAATAGGCAACTATTTGTGATCAGTTGGGGTGATTTCTTTCTTATTTACAATACTTTTCAAGAGATTACTTATAAAGTTAAGATTTTACGCCAATATGAAATATAATTGTTGAAAATAGCTAAAGATATGTAGATATATGTTATCTCAACTTAAGTCAATAAAGTGGAAATAGTTGGTATACTCATAAAACTATATGATGTATTCATTATTGGTTTCTGACTAAAGCTTAATTATTATGATTACAAAATTGTCATTTTTCATGAGGCCAAACAGGAATTTTACCAAACATTTTGATCAGTTGATTAATTACTCAGACACCTTTATGAGAATATTGAAATAAAAAAGACAATTTCTCATTTTAGATGAGATCTTGATACAATTATCATTAACACTATTATAATTTTGAGAACAGTGTACTACAATTCCTTTCTATTTTTGATGTACTTCAAAACTTAACATATTTCAAAATTATTTACAAGCAACAGAATTTAAATTTCATAAATTCCAACAAAAGTATATAGAGGGAGACAAAAAAATATGTTGTTCCAATAATTTATTTTAGCCAAGCTCAGAGGAAAAGAAATTTTTGTTTATTTTATTGTAAAAACTGAATACTATGCCCACCAAAATATAAATGAAGCTAATTTAGTAGCTTTATCAGTTGGTGGAGTTGTTAATATAAATATATATATATATATAATTATATATATATAAAGTTGTAAATCTACATTTTTTCATATGATTTTGCTATTTGTTAATATTATTGATATCTGATGTAATAATATAAACAAGTTTGAAAATTTCAAAGGCCAATATTTTTGGAAGATTAAAATACATTTCTGAAAATTTATTTCCAAACATTTGATATTATCTTCAGTTGAAGAGTATATTTATTGTCATTGTTTTTTGCCAAGTCTGTTTTGGCCATGCAAGCCTATGATTATCCCTTTCATGACCATATCTCAAATGAAATACACCTTATTTCAATTAATGAATGTCGAATTTTGAGTGTTTTACTACAATTATGAATTATTTCCTTACTAAAATATTAACTAAATATATGTGTCTTATATCAAATTAATTTGGAAGAATTAATTTAAATAGGAACCTTTTAAAATTAGTGGTTTTATTTCATAGAACTAGAACCAGTTTTCACCAGGCTGCTATCAGAAGAGTTAAATGTATTCCAGACATAATTTCCTGTCTACATTTTCCAATGTATTCATACAATTTTAAATGGTAGAAAATGATTTGAGAGAGATTTGGTTGTTCTTTCTTAGGTTCCATTACTTTCTTGTTCCCTCAGTTCAACTGTATTAGATGTGACTGAATCAGTTATCTAACACTTATTTCATTAATAACCTATAGTTTTGTATCTGGCTGGTTTGACATAAAATCTGTATTAACTTTCTCCTTTTCACGATTAAGAATATAAGAAATATTTATATATTATAGTCAATTGAAACAGCTAGCACCCTTACTTTAATCACTATTTTCCAGTGCTTAATGAGAAGAAAATATCTTTAAGTTAATATAGTACCTCAAAATTTGACAGATTTAGAGGTTTTCAATAAACAAATACAGTGTCTTTATGATAATAAACCAAGATTAAGAGAAGCTGTAAAACAATCTATTATTTCTGGGTTCTTCAATACTAAAGGATTACAGCACAATCTTATGAAAAACAAACCTGTCAGATTTAGCTTCAGAAATGGAAATAGTTTACTTAGTAGATGGTGAATGCATTTTTACAATTGAAGCATGGACAGTGTAAAATATTTGTTATATCTCCTTGCTACATAATCTGGTTTAAAATAGAATTTTGTATACACAGAAAAAGATTGTGGATAATAAGTAGAGTATAAGTAATGCAAAATTTGTTGATGGTTGAGACATTACTTTTACTCTGGACAAGTTACTTGACTATCAACAACCCAGTCTACCTAGCAGTAAAGAGTTTCTGCAGAACAGTGTTTTCATGACTAAAAGCTGAAATAACACTTGCAAGTGTTGTATTTGTTTACAGTGCTGATTTCTATTACTCTCATGAATTTAGCATGGAGAGTGATGTAGTAGATTAAACTGATGATTGTATCTTCAAATGGTTCATGAGATGTTCCATTACAATTTATAATGTATATAAGAGTGACAGTATGTAAAAGACCTCTTATGGATTATGAACTTTTATTTATAATAACATCGTATTAAGATAGTTAGATGTAGATCTAATTTGCTTTTATTTAATTCATTAATATCATATTTGTTTCTTTTAGTGATATCATTATTTGGAAAATTTGTAAGAGATAAACATTTGTAATTGCAGACGATTATCAATGTGATGAATTTGTATACAATACAAAATACACGGACATCTTGCTTCGGGCATGGTATTCATCATTAAGAAAGCTATGATTTGGAATTACCTTCATGCTAACAAGCTAAAAATATATCTATTAAAATAAATCTAAACTCTAATTTTGCTGTGTATAGACAATTTTATTTAATATCTGGTTTAATAATTTTCTATTTGTTAAAGAAACCAAATATTAATAAAATAATTAATGTTTTGATTCAAATTTGTCATTCCAGTTGTTTGTAACTTCCTACATATTGGCAAATGTTTTCATAAATTACAATAAATAAATAATTTCTTGACTTGTTTTAGTCATATTATACAAATTGTGTCTAAACATTCTTAAATGAAATACAATATGTAGGTAGAAATATCATAATACACAGAGGGTTTAACATTACTATGAAGGGCAGTAGATTACTTGAATCATTAGTGCATCAGATAAAAGCTTAGCAGTATTTTTGTAGCTCATAATCTTTGGAGTTCAAACCTCACTGAGATCAACTTTGCCTTTCATCCTTTATGGGTCAATAAAATAAAATAACATACTGGGGTCAATATTATTGACTTCACATCCCCACAAATTGCTACACTTGTACCTAAATTAGAAAATATTATTATGAAGATTTAACTAAAACTGCCTAGGAAATTTATCTAACTGATGATAATAGTTATTATGGTTATAGATCAGCTTACATCCTTTATGCTGATAGATAAGTGGGTCTTTTTCAAAAGAACATAATAATAAGAATCCTCATGTTCCTTTGTCATCGCCATCATGAGGTTCAGCTTCTTAAATTTTGTCTTCATTGCTTCATCTCATAACTTCCTAAAGCTACCTCGTATAATTTTTTCATCAACTGAGATGTCTTTGCATTGATGTATACAAAATTGATCTTCCATATGCATTACATATCCATATTTATGCAGTCTTCTCTCTTGCACACTATACCAGATTCCCCTATATCGCTGCCAAATTCATGCACACTAATATAACTTATCAACTAGAGCATATTAGCCTCATCTTGTTCTAGCTTTCACAGATCTTCTGTAGTGAAAACCCATGTAGCATTGCAGTTCACATGCAGGCATCATATAATACACCCTTCACTCTGTTAACACAGCTAATACCCTACTGAAACTCTTCCTCACTCCACATGTTGATTTGGTCTCCTAGCATACCTAATATATATATATATATATATATATATATATATACACATGTGTGTGTGTGTGTGGAGACTGTTTAACTCAGCAATTTCTGCTTCAGGTGTTAAATGCTGCAACTAAGCTCTGGTGCCAAGTGCCAGAGGATCACTTGGTTCAACCAAGCGGACAAAGATGCCATTCAATCAAAGGAGGCTTACAAAGTTTGATCTGGAAACAAGTCCTCCTTCTTGCATTCACAGTATAAGCCGGTATGAAAAGTCACAGCAAAGATAATAAAGGTGTCCAAAATTTATACATGGGAGGACTTTATGGTTAAGCTGGAATCTAACTTTAGATCAGCATATAAAGTATTCTGGCAGACTGCCAGCTTTGTAATAAGAAGTCCCCTCCACATCTGCTATCAGTAATGCATCTGGGGTTCTCCTTGCTTCAGAGAGAATATTTTGATGATCTCATAAACTCAATTATAACAACATCTTTTGATGTAAATGTGGTACATCTGAGAGCAATGACTATCCTCTGAGAGGTTGAATTCACAAGAGCAATTAAAGAGCTCAAATGTGACAAGGCCTCTAGGGAGGATGCTTGAGATGTGAAAAACCGATGTTAAACACTTTAAATAGAGGTATTCTCTGGCTGACTTGCGTGGCCTGGATTTCTGGAAAGGCACTCAAGCAATGGAAGTCAGGAGTGATAATCCCAATTTTCAAAAACAGAGGCAAGAGTGATGGCTCCAATTATAGAGGAATCTTCTTGATAAGCATCCCCAGTAAAGTTTATGCTAATTGTCTTTCAAAGAGATGTAGGGATATTGTTGAGTCCATGCTAGCTGATGAATTGATGAATAGTGGATATTTTGCCCCTGATGCAGTACAGCTGACCAAATATTCACACTGTGGCAGGACTTTTGGAAGTATTACCAAAAAGTGTATGCTTGTTTCATAGACTTTGAAAACGCATATGACTGTGTTCCACAGAATCTCTTTTGGAAAATTCTGCAGGAGTATGGGATCAATGGACAGCTTCTTATTGCCCTGATTTTTTAATATCCTACTATTTGTGCTCCGATAAATAGTAACAGTTGAAATCATTCAATGTGGGTGTCAGACTCCATTAAGGATGCATATTGTTACTGCTCCTGTTCATATTCTGCATGGACAGGATTTACATGTTAAACTGAGTTGGAAATGATATGAAGAGTGGCAGGTGTAGGTTTAGTCAGCAGGAACATGGGGATGATATATTACTTCTTAACTCACAGCAAGAATGCAAAACAGCACTGTGAAAACTGAGACACTCTTCCTCTCAATGAAGTTTGTGCAATGCACTCGACATGTGTGTGGAGTTCTATTGAATCATTTGGAGAAGTTCAAGTATCTCAGAATTATTTTCACAATTGATGGAAGCAAGGAAGCTGAATTAAATATAAGAATTACATGAGTTGGTGCATTAATGTACCAGCTTCTCCATTTAGCCATCAGAATATAGTGGGTAGATATAAAAGACAAACTTGTATTCTCCAATTTGGTATTCATGCCAACCCTTAACTATGGTCCTAAATCTTGGGTAATGACTAAAAAAATATGACTGCGAGTACAATTGGCCAAAATAAAGTTCATCGAAAAGGTCTTTGAAGTAATGTTACCCAATAGAATGCATATCTCAGAAATTAGGGTGTCACTCCATGTAGAGCTACAACTTCTCCGAATTGGGAGCTCACAGCTCCGATACAGACATGTTATCAGAGTGTTTAAGGAAAGCATTTCTGGACAAGGGCTTGGCTAGTCCTGCTTAAGGATCCAGCTGAATCAATTGGAGGCGGTTGCTTCTGGCAGGACCTACTGGAAGGTGTGTTTGAGAACTCAGCCCCAACAACCCTCTCAAGAAGAGGAAGAAGAAGAAGAAGAAGAAGAAGAAGAAGAAGAAGAAGACGACGACGACATACTCTGATAAAACTATCCAATTGTGGATTATTTGTTTGTTGCTCTTGAATAATATAATTTATAAATAGAAGGAAACAATATTTCCTGTGGTATATCAGATTTAATTTGAACTGAAAAATCAGAAAATAAGAAAGACTATCTGCAAATAATATAGCCTGAAGACTTCTTATACAAAATATCAATAAGTGAAGTATATTTAACAGGAAAGTATCTCTAAAAATAAGCCTCCTTTCAGAAATTTGATTAAGACAAGCATCTTAATGAATTTTTGAATTATATATATGTGTATAAATATATACAATATATATATATATATATATATATATATATATATATATATATATGTGTGTGTGTGTGTGTGGGTGGGTGTATGTATATACATATTTTAAAAAATAATGAAGTTTCGTTTACATGTACTTAGATTTTTATTCTGTATCGACCAGTTATGGGCGTTTCGCAGAGGATTGGCTCAGGTTCACCCATAGGAGTTATGGACTCAACTCCATTAACGATCTGCTTTTGAGACTAGCGGTGCAACAAAAAAAAATAGTGTTTGTTGCTTCACAAGTCCAAAGAACATATCGATAATGGAGGCATGTCCATAACTCCTATGGGTGGTCCTGCTTGAGGCAAACCTCTGCGAAATGCACGTAACAGGTTGATACATAATAAAAATATAAATACATGTAAACGAAACTTCATTTATTTTTTTCAATATATACACTCTGACTGTGCATAGAGGGCTTGTTTTGGTACCATCACCAGTAATTCACTGAATCACCTACACTATGTATATATATATATTTAATTGTGTTTCTATGTATATATGTATACTTATATATATATATATCATCATCATCATCATCATCACTTATCATCTATTTTTCTATTCTTGCATGGACTTGCATGTGATAAATCAGGTCAGGTGACCATGATTTGACTTGCTCATATGTATCTATATTTTGGCTTGGTTTCTATGGCTGGATGCCCTTCCTAATGCTAATCACATTACTGTGTGGACTGGATGCTTTTTATCGTGATGCAAAATTGACCATCTAACAGGGTGGACTAGGTGTTTTTTGTGATGTCACCAGAACAGCCATATTATAGGGTTGAGTGGTTGCTTTTTTTCATGTCAACAACATGACTGCCTAACAGATGGACTCAGTATTTTGTTCTTGTGGCACAGGGTCACCTTGCAGGGTGGACTTGGCATTTTTTGTATGTGTCTCCTGGCAGGAGAGGTGCATCAGCATTGAGGAGTGAGGGTGGGGGGAACAAATAAGCAAGATTGACATGGGTGATGTACATTAGTTATTTACATGGTTAGGAGTAAAGAGCAGGAGATTGGTGCAGACAAGGAATGTCTACATGTTTCATTCTGTGCCTATACCATCACAAGTTTCATTTCTATCCAGTCTTTATAGGTCCTCTGCATACTGTACCAATGTCTCCCTTCCATGCAGCATTGCTGTTTACATGCAACTATCATACAATCTGCCTTTCATTTTAAGTAAAAAAGATTTCTAGCTAGCAGTGGTAGTAGCTTCTTGAACTTTGTCCATCTGATTCGCTCTCTAACTACTATAGTTTCAGAAAACCTACATCGATTGCTAATTTGTTCACCCAGGTAACAGAAGCTATCAATTTTGTGATTTGCAGATACCTCTGAGAATTTAAAGAGCTTATTGCTCCTGTGCATTGGCCACATACAAAGCCTACATTCTTTGCTAAACTACCTGAGATTCCACTCCATCTGTGACTCCTTTTCTGCACATTGAACAAGATTATTTCCCTATGGGCCTTGTTTTCCTTCTTACTTACTAGGACTTTGTCTATGTCAAGTTGACAATATGACCATTTGTTGCAAAGTTACATTTCCAGGTTTGGAATGTATTCTCTAATTCTATCATGGATTCGTCTGTGAGGGTTAGAGCATATACATACAGGAGTTCCATAGGCAACCAGTCTTAAGCTCTTCTTTTATAGCCTGTAGGAGAGGCTAACAATGGAGAACTGGTAGATTCTTACTTGCATGCTAAATTCCTCATTATAATTATTGTTACTTTTAACTTTCCTGACTGCTTCTCTGTACATGGCTTGTACTGGCTTCACCTGCCACTCATCTACACCTAGTTTTCTAAGAGCCCACCAGATTATGGAACGGGGGTCTCTGATAAAAGCATTCTCCACGTCTACAAAGAGCAGGGCTTATTTTCACTTAGTAATTCTGAAGATGTCTTACAAAAAATAGGGCATCATTGGTATTTTTCCCTGGCACAAATCCGAACTGCATCTCATCTAAGTTAACTTGGTCCTGAATCAGTTATGCTATATCTCTTTCTATGACCTTCACGACCTGGTCTATCAATTTGACACCTCTATAGTTCCCTTTCTCTAGTGCATCTCCTTTGCTCTTGTAGCAGTTGATGAGGATGATGCTAAGCCAGTCATTGGGTATGACACCATTCTGTATTACTTGGTTTACAATACATGTCGTTTAGTTGTCACCAACCAGCCCAGATGCTTTCAACATCTCAGCAACTACGCCTTACAGTCCAACTTAGTTGCCTGTATCATAACTTTAATTGCCTTACAACGCTTCTACTGACTCGTACAGATGATCCCTCTAAGGAATGAATCTGTAAACAGATTTGATGAACAAAAACCTTCCATCATAATTCTTTGAAAAAAACTTTGTATGTTATGTTCCAAACACTAGCTTGACATCTTAGTTTTTTTTTGTATTTAACGTTTATATATATATATTACTTATCAATTCCAATTACATGCATTAACTGAACTTTTGTGTGTAAAATTTGTAATTTGCTGTGTAATTTAATATTTTGCTGTGTAATTTAATATTTGCTGTGTAATTTAATATCCTTGTTTTTTTTATTTTTACTGTATTTGTTTTGAATAGGTAATGATTGTTTTTGGAAAAGCTGGTACAATGCCAATTAGAAATACAAGAGTGAAAATTAGAAAACAATCAGCAGTTTAAATTTGTTACTTATAGTTCTTGATATTTTGAAGTTAGGATGACTTTTTCAAGAAACCAAAATATGTGGAGTCTGTTGTTGATGATGACCGGTGTTCTATTGATAAAAGATTGGGTTAGTTACAATAGCCAATCAACATCATATGATCCATGGCTGCTGTTTAAGATTAGTTAAGTTCTAAAATAGCCTTTCTGATCCTGAAAGTTCCAATGTTTTGTTCAATAGCCTCTACTGTGATTTTGATATTTTGAGTGTCAGATTACTGCAGGTGTGTTTATTACTACATTGATCAATATATTTTCCAAATGTTCAAGAAAGTAGAGTGTGATTTTTAGCAGATTCGGCTGCTATTTTAAACATATCAATTAACCACGAATAGGTTTCCACAATGGCTTATGTAAGGAAGATGATCTAGGAGAGTATTGTTATGTGAGATCAGAAAATAGTAAAACTCAAAGAGGCAGACAGGAGACAAGGAAAGATAATGTACTGCAAATCACCACATGCTATTATGGAAAAATAAATAATAAAATTATTACATTAATAATGATGTTGGTGAGAAGGTGATGGAGAAATGAAGGAGTAGGAAAGGTTGTTAATGATGATGATCATGATTATTATCATGGTCAGGCATTTAAAATATTTCCTTTCATCACTTTGTCTGAATTTGTACCAATGGTCTCAGAATTTGGCAAAGCCATCTGAAGAATAAAATAAAATAAATAAATAAATATGTAAATAAACAAACAAACAAACAAATAAATAAATAAATAGATGTGAAAATATTTTGAGTTTAAGCCAAATGTGTTTATCTGAAGAGGCATCAATAATAAAAACAAAATATTAGAGAGATGAATTATGGAAGTGAACGATAATTTAGAAATTGTTGTTAAGCAGTTTTATTGTTAAATTTCAAACGATATATGAAAGAAATAACATCAACAAACAATTAAAGTAACAAAATAACAATAACAGCACCATCAACAACAAATAAACAAGTTGGAAAACTAAAGTAATACTGAAATAACATAAAAGCATTTCTTAAAAAATAAAAAGATAAACAAATAAAAAACAGAAGAAAAAAAAAACAAAAAAAAACAGACAAAATCAGATAGTCGTAAAACACTCATTACTTGTGGGTGAGATACTTGATAAATGTGTTTTTGATATTACTTCACTTGGCTTAACCAGAGAACCTGTCTGTTGCTGGTGTTAGATATGATAATTAAATAACAGACATGCAACAGCAGAAATGTAAAAAAAGTTACGCCTCTCACTGTTACCATTCATTTGTACTGTAGCTTCTCTCATAAAAGTGTTTTCATATTCATAGAAAAACAAACAAAAGAAAAACAAAAAAACAATGTTCATTCTGTTGCAAGTATCATCATCACAACAAAATAATTTTCATCATCATCATCATCATCAACATAATTTTCTCTGTCATCATTATTGTCTTTAAGTTCTTAGCTACCATCATCATTATTTTTACAAAATATCAACAATACCAGAAATATATTCATCATCTCAAAAATCAACAGCATCAGAAATATCATTCTCAAAAACATCATCATCATCATCTTTGTTGTCATTATGGTTGTCATCATCAAAATCATTTTCTTCCCAATCGTTATATTTAAGAAAATGACAAACATTAACATCACTTCCATCATTTGTCCTTCAGCATGCAGCAACAAAATTAATATCAGATATACCCATTGTTATTTTTATTTAACCTTTTGGTCAATTTTAATCAAACAGACCTAAGATCAAAGGTATTCCTGTTTTGAAAAGTCCATAATTTATGAGACAATATTTGATCTGGGAGAAATTTACCTCTAATTTCTAGCAGATAGAGCAACAGTATGAAGCAATGGTTTCCAATCTTTTTACTACAAAGACACCTTTTATTTAAAATCATTTTCCCATAGATCCACAGCTACAATGGTGGTTTGTTATGCTTGGTGTTACATTGGACAACCAGCAGCTGTAAAATCACAGACAAAACACAGGTCTCACTATCTACAAGGTCTAGTGCAACCGACTTGACAGACCTTCCTCATAACATGTCCACCCAGCTACTAAAATACAATTCTGCTATAAGCAAGGTTTAGTACAACTAACTGACCAGACCCTTCTCATGGGTCACACAGTAAAGGTGGTTGGTGTTAGGAAGGGCATCCAGCTGTAATAATTGTTTCTACTTTTGGCACAAGGCCAGCAAATACCCAGGGCATTACTGGTACTTTATTTTATCGACCCTGTAAGGATGAAAAGCAAAGTGAACTTCGACGGGTTTTGAACTCAGACCGTAAAGGGACGTAACTATGCTGAAAAGCATGCCGTCCGACCCTCTACTGATACTGCCAATTCACCAATAACAGCTAAAATAGTTCCGTTTGAGCAAAGTATGGTGTGGCCAAATGTCCAACCCTCATAATGACGGGACTACACAGTTTTACACTGTAAATATGGTTGGTGTTAGGAAGGGCATCCAGCTATAAAACACCAACCAAAATATAGTTCCACTTGAGCAAGGTATGGTGTGGCCAACTGGCCAGACTTGCCTCATAATGTGAACAACCTGTCTAACCCATGCAAGCATGGGAAATAAGATGTTAAACAGTAATGATGATGATGAGAAAAAAGTTTATACTTAGGGAATGGATACCCAGTAGTGTGTTGATATATTTTTAACAAAGTATTGAAATTAATAATTAATTAATGATCAGGTATCTGCAGATCACAAGTTGGGAACTGTTGGAGTAGAGACTCTATCATTATCTTATGTTCTATGGGGTCGTGTGTGTTAAACGTGTTCCACAGCATTCCTACCACTCTTTCTCAACCTCAGTATATACTTTCAAATAGCTTATCCAATGTTTATGTTCTGCTGTAACAGTTGTTCTTCTTTTCATTTAGTGCTACTATTAAATGTTTTCATTTTTTTAACTAATCAGGCTTATGGAAGTAAATCAAATCCACAGGCCATCAACATAAATAAAACTTAATGGTCAGTATATCTTGTGATCCTGGCCAACAGGAGAGTGAAAATATTACCCTGGAGGATGGTGAGAGAGATGGGATGGAACAACCATTCCACCTTGCAGGGCTTGCTGTTAGTTTACAACTGTTTGATTCCCTTAATTCTCTATCGTCTATTCTTTTTAATCCTCATTTTTACTTATAGCTATGTACTAAATATCATGTTAATATTTTCTTCATCTACCCAGTTCATTGTCATCTGCATTGCCTTCTACCAATAATTGACTGTGAGGCCGTTTTGGAACCTGATTTCTATATCTACCGTTGGGGCACTCCCAGTTTCTTGTTACACATATCATACCATCCAGGCAGATTGTAGAGTAAGTACAAGATGGGCATTTGAGGTGGTCAACCAGTTTTAGAGAATTGCTTTTAGTTTTATCTAAAAATGGTTGTTGAGTGTCATTCTTCTAAGATATAATATTTTAAATCTGCTGACATTAACTATTATAATTACATATACCTAAAGAGTGAGGAAAAGCTGAATAAATTGTGTTTCAGACAGCAACATAAATCTTAGCCATTAGTCATTTATCATAGTGCTGTATTCGGTGGCGGACTGGCCAGCTTCCAGGTTGCCTAATGGCATTGTGGGAAGCCCACTGTAGTATTTTAGGGGCCAATGCTTTGCTTTCAAAAAATATCTGAAGTTTTAGAGAAATAATAACAATTTTTTTTAAAATATATAAAACAATTAAGCAAAGTATTTGGTCAAACAATTCCCGAGGGAATTAATAGAAACCAAAATATATGACAGTGCAAGTTTGTACTAAATTCATAGCTTATTGTATTCATTGATTCATGCACACATACATAGACACACACACATGCACATATATATATATATGCATGTGTGCTTATGTATGCATATATATATATATATAAATACATACACTCAAACGGCTGGCTAAATAATTTTTGGTATCAATGGGTTAAAGACATATGTCAGATCAATTAGTGGTGAAGGTGGTGGAATTTGTAAACATTTTCACAGTATATATATATATATATATATATATATTTTTTTTTCATTTTTTTTTCATTTTTACGTCCGCTTTTCCATGCTTGCAAGGGTGAGATGGGAACAGCTTCTGGCTTGATTTCTACAGCTGGATGCCCTTCCTAACAACAACCTCATTTACAGTGAGTGCTGGGTGTTTTTGGCCGTGGCACCTCCATGACCACTTTGCAGTGAACTGGAGCAATTTGAAATAAAGTGTCTTGCTCAAAGAAACAACACATCACCCGGTCTGAGAATTGACCTCACAACCTTTCGATTGCAAGGCCAATGCTCTAACCACTAAGCCATGCGCCTCCTATATATATATACACACATACACAAACATATATTCATACACATACACATATATATATTGAGTGAATATGAAAGACCAAAGGTCATTATTGAAAGTTTCTGGATGTGGATATTTTGCAAGGTACTTTATATTTGTTACTGGACAAGTTAAGAACGATCACTTGCATAATTTACTCTAAATAGTATACTATACATTCACAATTATTTAAAGTTTCAAATATAACATTCTGTATTTACATTTCGTATTACTGTATACTACAAGTAATATGTATAGTATATACACACTATAATTAGTAAATGATACACATCTTTTCTGCAAAAATTTGATTGCACTGTTTTGTTTTCACTTACGTATTTCTTGAAAAGCTAATTTATTCATTATAAAAATTAAATAATAGCATTCTATATGTGGGTGGGCCCCTTTATCGCCTGGCAACTAATATTTTTAGACCCAGCCTGCCACTTTACTTAAGAAGTTAGTTATTATTGTTGTTTTTGTCAGCCATGATTGAAAAGACATATGATCAAAAGTATTCCAGTCATGATCACCATATCTTTAGTATATGTTAATGAATACATTACTTTGTACTTTTTTTGAAGATGATAGTGTATGATTTGAGAGAGATTTGATTACTATTTCTTTCATAACATGAAATTTCATAAAAATCAGCTATGGAAAGCCACAGAAGTTTTGCATAAATAATGAGTGTTTTATAAAGATTGCATTGGTGAATTGAAACCTTAACACAATTAGAGCTTCAATTATGTATGAGACAGATTTTGGCAAACCTTAGATATACTGCGGGGGAGAATGCAGTGATCAATGCTCACTAATCAATGATCACTGATCAATGATCCAATGGATCAGAGATTTATAATCATTACAACATCACTTTAATCTACTGTTTGATAAATAATATATATTAACATTGATATAACTAATACTGTTTGGTACTTTCTTTATTCAAATTGCATCACATATATAGCTTATGTTGTCATAATATTTAGAGCATTGTCATTATGTATAGCAATTTTGAGTTATGGTTCTTTACCTTTTCAATTCAAATCCTGCTATGGTAAACTTAGCTTTTCATCTTTCTGAGGTTGGTAAAATGAAGTACCAGTAAAATAAATATTGATGTATCAATTAATACATACAGGGAAAAGCGGACGTAAAATGATGATGATGATGATGATGATATATATATATATATATATATATATATATATATATATATACTGTATATGTATATATATATATACGTGTATATATGTATATATATATATCTATATATATATATATATATATATCATCATCATCATCATCACTGTTTTATGTCCATTGTTCCACACTAGCATGGGTTAGACAGGTTGCCTGTTGTGGGCAATGCCACATCAGGTGACCATGTCTTGCTCATACATAATTGATTTAGGCTTGATTTCTTCAGCTGGATGCCCTTCCTAACACCAACCTCATTTACAGTGTGGACTGGGTGCTTTTTGTTGTGACACCTACACAACCACTTTACACTGGGAGGGGCGGGGGCATACTCTCTATATGCTTCAGCTTCGGCTTGTACCTGTGGGAAGTCGGGTCTTCTGTATTACTGCATAATTCCAGAGGTCTCGGTCCTGTGTCATCGCCTTTGAGAGGTGCAATTGGGCAAGGTCAGCTTTTATCACCTTATCCCATGTCTTCTTGGGTTGCCCCACTCCAAGGCTTCCATCGACTTTTAGTGCTTTGCACTTTTTTATGCAGCTGTCATCCTTCATATGCATCATATGTCCATACCATCAGAACCTCCTCTCCTGCACACAGCATTTGATTCCTCTTGTGCTTAGTCTCTCTCAATTCCTTTATGCTTTGCCATTCACGTATATTACTATTACACATACATCAGAGCATGCAATCTTCATTTCTTTCTAATCTACATAAATCTTCTACACACAACGCCCAGGTCTCACTACCATGTAACTTTGCTGTTCGTAGGCACGCATCATACAGTCTGCCTTTCATTTGAGGGAAAAGCCTTTTGCAGCTAGCAGTGGTAGTAGCTCCCTGAACTTCTTCCATCTCCTTCTTACCCTGGTTACTGTACTTACAGAACACTCACCTCCACTGCTAATTTGGTCACCTAGGTAGCAGAAGCCGTCTACTGTTTCTACAGAGCCCTCCCAGTGTTTGGAGATGTAATGCCTTCATTCTTAACTAAACTTCCTGAGATCCCACTTCATCTCTTGTGTACCCATAGTTTGCATTTGGAGCAGAGGATGGAATTCCTACCTACATCTTTCTTACATACTGAGCAGGGCTATTTCTTCGAGGGGATCTGGGTTCTCTTTTCTCGTCTACTTACGAGGATCTTAGATTTTGTCAGGTTGACTTTGAGACCCCTGCTTTCTTGTCCCTGCTTCCATGTTTGAAATTTGTTGTCTAGTTCTGCCATAGATTCAGCTATAAGTGTAAGATCATCTGCATATAGAAGTTCCCATGGACATCTGGTCTTAAATCCTCTGTTATAGCCTGTAATACGATAATAAACAGGAGAGGGCTAATAACAGAGCCCTGGTGGAACCAACCTGTATGCTAAATTCCTCGCTATAGTCATTGTTAACCTTAACTTTGCTGACTGCTCCTCTATACATGGCTTGTACAGCCTTCACATGCCATTCATCAACTCCTAGTTTTCTAAGAACCCACCAGATTATAGCACGTGGCACTTTGTCAAATGCTTATTTCCAGATCGACAAATGCCTGGTAGAGCGGCTTACTTTTAGCTAGGTACTTTTTCTGTAACTGCCTCACATGGAAGAGAGCATCGCTGGTGCTTTTGCTTGGCACAAACCCAAACTGCATCTCATCTAGTTTTACCCAGTCTCTAATCAGCTGTGCTATAACTCTTTGTTACATTCATGACCTGGTCAATCAGCTTTATACCTCTATAGTTTCCTCTATCTAGTGCATCTCTTATACTCTTGTACCAGTTGACAATGATACTGCTGTGCCAATCCTTTGGTATGACACCCTCTAGTATTACTTGGTTAACAATACGTGTAGTTATGGTGTGACCTACTGACACAGATGCTTTCAGCTATACCCGATGGACCGTTTGCCTTCCCAGTGTTCATGTCTTTAATTGCCACCATCAGTATCACTCCACCAACAACAGAAACAAGAGCAGCAACAGTAACCATGACAATGAGAAAAATGAGAAAATAGCTAGCCAGTCAACAAGTCTATTAAGCACTGAGCTGACAAGCCAGATAGCAAACCAGTCATCTAGTGAATGACAGATTTACAAAAAATGGAAGATGTTGTCAGCAACATGAAAAGCACTCCCACACAACTAGCCCTTTATTTCACAGTAGCAGCACAATATGCAAAGAAATTGATCATTAATCATGAAGAACTAATGTCACTGAAGAAAATGGAAGAGAAGAGTGGCAAGAGGTGTAGAAGTTAGTGTTTTGTTTGAAAGCAACAACAATTTAATTTGCCATTGGATTGTTCTGGAGACAGAAAATAATGAGTGACAGGGAATGATCAGTGAGATAAAGGCAATCTACCATCTGGCACTCTACCTGGCCAACATAAAGGGCAAGTCACAATGATTATTTTAAGCAGCAGTCTAGGTTAGAGGAGATGCAAGCAAAGGAGTCTGAAATATGGAAGATATGGCTGTTGAATTCAATAAGGGTGGTTATTGTGGTATTGGGGATGAACGGGCATGTGGGCAACAGCATTGTGACAAGGACAAAATTTAGATGGTTTTAGAAAGGTTTTCGGTGGGGAACTGTGAATCAAGAAGTCATGAAGGTTGCTGGCTTGCTTGAATGAAGGTGAAGTGTGTGGGGAAACATGTAGTGATGTGGAATCATATTGGAGAAAGCAGAAAGCCTGCATCATTTTATGATAGGACATATTGAGTGACCTCATGAAAATCACCACTATAAAATAGCAAATTTTGCATTAATAATAAGATTTTTTTGAATGAAAATTGCAATAATGAGTTAAATATTTAAACTTAAAAGTTTTAAATATGCATGAGATAGATTTTGGCAGGCGAAGAAAGACTTTCAAGACTGATGTGAGGGTGGAATTGAGGGAGGTATCAACCTGAATGCTGCCTGAATGCTTACAATAAGGTGAACTCCATATAATGCACCTAAGTGGTATCAAACTGAGTGGAAGATCCCTATAATACATCTTGAAAATGACAAAAATTAAATTAGAAGATATAAACAAAAATATTGACAGCTGATGAGAAGCTAAATTCTAAATGTGTTTCTCAGGTGACTATCGTAAATTATTCTTGAAAGAAAATCTAAATCTGTTCAATCTTGAACAATAAATTCAACATAAATATTAATGAATAATGTTTGAATCGTTATTTAGAATTTCTAATAAATTTCTTACATTTCTATGAAGATAACATATCTATTAACATTGTCATAACTAAATCTGAAAGAAAAGCTTTTTGTTTACATGATTAGAAAATACTACAAGCCTAATAAGTATATAATATAATTTTTGTCCTGCAATTGGTGTACAGTGCCTATATCTGAGACCTCTACTCACACAAATATCTAATGTCCCATCCCTTGCCAAAATAGACTAACCAGCTAATTGGTAAATTTTCTCTCAGCAAAACATTGAGTATTGTCTCTTCTTTCTGTACTGAAACTATAATAGATTTTTAGGTCTTTAAATTAGTACATCTATCTAATTCTTCCCTAACATTTGCTGAATTTATGCATCCAAATACAGGACTAAGTGTTTTATTGATATTGTCTCTCAAATTACATCCTTCTGAAAAAGCAAACTGTCTATATTTTCCCTATGATCTATCAATCTAAAGAAGTTGAACATCATTGCATAACCAAAATGTCTAAGCGTATATACAAATTCATGTGCATTACTCCATATCCTGTTGCTAAATAACAAAAAAGATACACACAGCTGGATTTGGCACATACATAATCCTGATACACAGCGCATAAAGACAAGATGGTGTAAAACAGAACAATGAAGAGACACAAAGTAACAAAGGTAGTCACTGAAGAAGCTACAAAATATGTGACAAAAAAGCTTTGACAATCAACAACTATAAAATTATCCAGTTATTAAACTAACCAATTGAAAATTATAATAATAAATTGTAGTGAAATTCAACTGGTGCATGTATTTTAATTGGAAGTATACCCCTCCCAATAATAACAAAATATATATAACATGCAACATCCCTCATATAATCAACATTCATAGCTTGAGATCCTACACAAGTATTGTTACCAAAGTAGAATTTGAAATAAAATGGCAAAGAGCTGAAACAAAATACAAGGAGTCTTAGTATACTGTACCAAATGCAACAGCAATAGCAAGTCATTTCTGACAAGAACAAAACAACCCTATGACAAAACAACCCTAAAGATTGAAGCTTCTATTATTATAGTGCAAAGTTTTACTATGATAATATAAACATTTATAGACATTGATACTATAAACATTTGAATTAACAATCCAGATTTTTAACAATACTGCTAAATGATTAGAGGAAATTTAGTGTTAAACTATCATTATAATATTTCTGCCACTACATCAAATTACAGTAAAGAAATAATTGTTTCTACTTTTGGCACAAGGCCAGCAATTATCTCAGTGTATTACTGGTACTTTATTTTATTGACCCCGTAAGGATGAAAGGCAAAGTTAACTTCGGCAGGATATGAACTCAGACCATAAAGGACTGTAACTCTTTGCTGCAAAGCATGGCATCCAACCCTCTACCGATACTGCCAATGAAATAATAATCACTAAATCTGTTTATAGTGTGGATAGAGTGATCATACATTATTCATTATTTGTGAATGATGTTTTCATTAAGGAAAAGAAATACTTACTCTACAGACACTAGATTTTAATATCTTACAATTTCAAAATTGTCAGAGAAATATTTTTCTTATCGTGATAACAATTTGAAAGATACTTTCTATTAAATCTCCAACAATTCTGTTTGTTTCCATGAGGTGTAGTTTATAATGAAAGACATGTGTACTCTTTTGTTATTAATCCCTATATGAGGTAACAGTCAGCAGTTTCACTAAATATAGTTTTGTATTTGACTAGATTCTTATTAGCTTGGAAAATGTGTCGTTAGCAGAGTATCTCTTGATCAGAATCAGTCACTATTTTTGTGATCTTATTAAATGAGTTAAAGTTCTTTATGTTCCCTCACTTGCAACTTCTCTGTTAACACCTATTATTTTGGATTATTCATGGAAATTTTGTGCTGGTTAAAACAACATAATTATTGAGGAATATTCAATGGAAAATATTAAAGAAATTGTTTTACAAGGTAGGCTTAGATAAGTGATAATGCCACAAACACAAGCATACGTTAAATGCTCACATACACAAACATCAGGCATAGGTTTGCGTATACACTTACACAGTGCATGAATATAGAAATATGAAAGATATTTTATACATATGAACCCATATACATATAACTCCATACAGATATATGAAGCTATCTTTTCACCAACGCATAGCAATGAAAACAATATAACAAGCATATAGAAATATATATGCATGCACAATGACAGGTATATTTCATGCATATGTATATTTATACACTCGAATATTTGCACACATACACAAATGCAGTCATATATATTGACATGTGCACACACACTCCAATGAATTCAAATATATATATATGTATATATATATATTTATACAAGCGTTAAACTAATAAGATTTTGTATTAGTGTAACTCTGTGTTTATTTTGTTTAACTTGAACTATATATATATATATATATATGTGTGTGTGTATATATATATATATATAAGTATATGTATGTGTGTGTATATATATACGTATGTATATATATATATATATATATATATATATATATATATATATATATATATATATATATATATACATACACATACATATATATATGTGTATGTGTGTATATATATATATGTGTGTATGTGTATATATATATATAAATGCATATACCCCCACACACATGTACATAAACATTAACTTATATAGGCTAAAGTTTAGAAATTGTTGTTGAATAATTAACTAGCAATGTACTATGATTCACCTTTAAGTTGAGTAATTATAATTATAGTGAAACTTTACATGCCCAAGATTGGATTAACACTATTTTCATTCAACAAAAGGTGTTTAAATAAGATAAAATAAGTACATTGTACTTTGCCTTAATTCAATGAGGAAATTTCAAATTGTTTGATCTTGTTCATGATAGAATTTGTTTTATAATTGTTGTTCACTTATATGCCATTAAACACAGAAAGTCTACTTTATCTATCTATCTATCTCTATACACACACACACACACACACACACATATATATATATAACAATAAAGACTGGCATAACACACAAATTATTATTATTGTTCTTTGAGTCTCAGTCATTGATGTTATTTAACTGGAAAGTTTGTTGAAATGATTATCAAGCCACTACCTGCGGTCTCAGATATTCAGGACGTATCGGAGGGTTCTTGCTGTTCCCAGCAACCATGCCTTTTGAAGTGTTCCAAAAAGCGGGGCGGGACGAATTTTCTTTAACTACCCTTGGAAACTCTTTGAGATAGTACCTAGTGCGCCTATGACTATCGGGATCACTTTGACTTCATGGCAGTTCCAAATCCTTTTTAACTGCCATTTTAAGCATCCGTTAATTTTATTGGTATCCGTTAATTTTTTCCCTCTCTTTTTCTTGCACTCTCGTGTCAAATGGGCAGGCTACATCTACAATCAGGCACAATCTTTTTTCTTTGTCCAAAACTACCAGGTCAGGTCTATTGTGTTCCAGTTTCTTGTCCGTCTGTATCCTAAAATCCCATAGCACCTTCACCTGATCGTTTTCTATCACCGACTCTGGCTTATGCTCATACCACTTCTCAGAATGTGGTAAATTGTTTACTTTGCATAGGTGCCAGTGGATCACCCTGCCCATCAGATCATGTCTCCAGCCTTTATAGTGAGTCTGGGCTAGGTGTTTACACTCAGATACAATGTGAGCCACAGTCTCCTCTCTCCCTCCACAGATCCTACATAGTGAGCTACACTCCTCTTTGTCAATATGGTGTTTCACCCACTTTGTTCTGAGGGCTTGCTCTTGCGCAGCCATTAGCATTCCTCCTGTAGCTTTTTTAATGTCTCCTCTTTTTATACAGTTCCATGTCTGTGGATCTCGAAATTCAGTTTTCTTAAACAAGGTACTATGAACGGATTTCTCATGAAGGTTGGTCTTCCTCCTTGTTGTTATTTCCTCCTTGGACATCCGCTGGTCTATTGTCTTCTCCTTCAGTACAATATTGAGCATTGGCTCCCTACTGTCATGTTGTAGATAGTCAATAACTTCCTAGTCTTCCTATCCATTTCTTTTTGTTTGGCAACATTCCATTTCAGAATTCCCGCACTGTACCTAATAATAGACACAGCTCGGGAATTCACTGCACTTATGATATTCCTACTATTTAGATGTGATTTTAATACGCTCCTTACTCTTCTTATGTACTCAGATCTTATCAATTCCTTCATTTTTTTTGTTCTTGATGTCATCTGCCTCCAGAACACCTAAATATTTGAATCCTTCTTCAGTGCCAATTTCCTTTATCATTTCACCTGGTGGTACCTGGATTATGTTGCTTCTGCTCAATTTACCCCTCTTCATCACTTGGACTCCACACTTATTAATATCAAATTCCAAACATATATCATTGCTGCAATTACGGATAGTGTCAATAAGTACATCCATCTCTTTCTCACTCTTCCCAAAGAGCTTAAGATCGTCCATGAAGAGGAGGTGGTTGATGGTAAGCTCTCCTTTTCCCAACTTGTATCCTGCTCTCAGTTTTTGCAATATAACGGTCAGGGCAAGGACAAACAAAAGAGGGGACAAACTATCTCCATGATCTTCATGCCTCCCAAGGATTCTCCATCCGATGTTAACTCTGTTTCCCAGGACTTCATACTTTTGCTCAACAACTGTCTGATGTTATCTGCCACCTTGAAGATCTCTAGGCTTTTGGTTACCCAAGAATGAGGTACCATGTCGAATGCCTTTTTGTAATCTATCCATACCATGGCAAGACCAGTGTGCCTCCTCTTACAATTCCTCATTACCATTTTATCAATAAGTAACTGGTCTTTCGTACCACGGGACTTCTTTCGGCATCCTTTCTGTCCGCCCGGTAACAAGTTGTTTATGTGGAGGTGATGGTAGATTTCCTCAGACACAATGCTTATTAACAGTTTCCACATTAGGGACAAACATGTGATAGGCCTAGAGATGGTAACATTATTACCGTTGATTTGGTCTTTCATTACCAGAACTGTGGTACCTTTTGTCAACCACTCTGGCACTTCACCCGATCTCTCTCTCTCTCTCTCTATATATATATATATATATATATATATGTAAGTATGTATATATACGTACATACATATATGTATACAGACGTACAGTAGCATTCATATATATATATATATATATATATATATATATATACATACAGGTACACATATATATATGTACGTATCAGTTTAGCGAAAGTTTATTATAAAGCCCGCTTTGTCCGTTTGTAAACAAGCGAACAGCCTGATTTATGCCATACGGTGTTAAAGCAACCACGTCACCTTTCTGTTCAACACTGACACAGGAACGATGTACTAGTTTCAAGCTTGTTAGCTATCATCAGCACCGTATACCCTTCTGCCAGATAGTTGAACGTTCGAATGTATATACCTTCCTTATGAAAATTAACGGCTGAGGAGCCTAATTTGCATATCGATTGAGTTCAGTCGGCCAGGAGGCGTACCGAAAACGATCAGTTGTAACATAATGAAACGAAATTTCATTTCTCACTCTTAGTACGGCACTTGACTTAAATGTAAGTATGTATGTATACGTACATACATATATGTATACAGACGTACAGTAGCATGCATATATATATATATATATATATATATATATATATATATATATATACATATACATACAGGTACACACATATATATATATATGTACGTATCAGTTTAGCGAACGTTTATTATAACGCCCGCTTTGTCCGTTTGTAAACAAGCAAACAGCCTGATTTATGCCATACGGTGTTAAGGCAACCACGTCACCTTTTTGTTCAACACTGACACAGGAACGATGTACTAGTTTCAAGCTCGTTAGCTATCATCAGCACCGTATACCCTTCTGCCAGATAGTTGAACGTTCGAAAGTATATACTTTCCTTATGAAAATTGACGGCTGAGCAGCCTAATTTGCATATCGAGTGAGTTCAGTCGGCCAGGCGTACCGAAAACGATAAGTTGTAATATAATGAAACGAAATTTCATTTCTCACTGTTAGTACGGCACTTACTTGAATGTAAGTATGTATGTATACGTACATACATATATGTATACAGACGTACAGTAGCATGCATATATATATATATATATATATATATATATATATATATATATATATATACATATATATATATATATATATATATATATATACATACAGTTACACATATATATATATATGTACGTATCAGTTTAGCGAACGTTTATTATAACGCCCGCTTTGTCCGTTTGTAAACAAGCGAACAGCCTGATTTATGCCATACGGTGTTAAGGCAACCACGTCACCTTTTTGTTCAACACTGACACAGGAACGATGTACTGGTTTCAAGCTTGTTAGCTATCATCAGCACCGTATACCCTTCTGCCAGATAGTTGAACGTTCGAAAGTATATACTTTCCTTATGAAATTTAACGGCTGAGCAGCCTAATTTGCATATCGAGTGAGTTCAGTCGGCCAGGCGTACCGAAAACGATAAGTTGTAATATGATGAAACGAAATTTCATTTCTCACTCTTAGTACGGCACTTACTTAAATGTAAGTATGTATGTATACGTACATACATATATGTATACAGACGTACAGTAGCATGCATATATATATATATATATATATATATATATATATATATATATATATATATATATATATATATATTTATATATATATATATTACATACAGGTGCACATATATATATGTACGTATCAGTTTAGCGAACGTTTATTATAAAGCCCGCTTTGTCCGTTTGTAAACAAGCGAACAGCCTGATTTATGCCATACGGTGTTAAGGCAACCACGTCACCTTTTTGTTCAACACTGACACAGGAACGATGTACTAGTTTCAAGCTTGTTAGCTATCATCAGCACCGTATACCCTTCTGCCAGATAGTTGAACGTTTGAAAGTATATACTTTCCTTATGAAAATTAACCGCTGAACAGGCTAATTTGCATATCGAGTGAGTTCAGTCGGCCAGGCGTACCGAAAACGATAAGTTGTAATATAATGAAACGAAATTTCATTTCTCACTCTTAGAACTCACTCGATATGCAAATTAGGCTGCTCAGCCGTTTATTTTCATAAGGAAAGTATATACTTTCGAACGTTCAACTATCTGGCAGAAGGGTATACGGTGCTGATGATAGCTAACAAGCTTGAAACTAGTACATCGTTCCTGTGTCAGTGTTGAACAAAAAGGTGACGTGGTTGCCTTAACACCGTATGGCATAAATCAGGCTGTTCGCTTGTTTACAAACGGACAAAGTGGGCGTTATAATAAACGTTCGCTAAACTGATACGTACATATATATATGTGTACCTGTATGTATATATATATATATATATATATATATATATATATATATATATATATATATATATATATGCATGCGTCTGTATACATATATGTATGTACGTATACATACATACTTACATTTAAGTAAGTGCCGTACTAAGAGTGAGAAAGGAAATTTCGTTTCATTAGGACATTCAAATATATTGGGGCCTTGAGCCCACAATTTAAACTTTTATAATTATCAAACAAAAATTTTCTTTGAAAAAAACATGGACGGCTCTCAGCTACACAAATCTGACAGCCTTCCTCACAAACTAACACCTCACACCAACGCCACCATTGTAAACATTACTACGGTTGCCAACACTAAAAATATAAGCAGTGGCAATAATTTAAATTTGTCACATGCAGCCACTTATTTCCCGCCATTACCAATAAGTGCAGGTGTTAAAGCCGTCGCCACCCCACCAACAGCACCACAGCGACAATAGAAACAAAAAAAAAATATTATCTCCTGACATCGAACTGGATTCACCCAGAATCGACTCTTCCACGCCGAACACCACTGACACCACAACTGAAACTAAAAATAACAATAACAAAACTAACAATAACAACAGCAACAACAACAACAACAATGAGAATAACAAGATCAACACCAGCGTTAAACAAAATGTGTCGTTTGCCAAAGCAGCCAAGAAAAGCGAAATAATCGAGGTAAACCAAGATGAATTAAATGAAGCCAAGCGAATGGTAAAAAAAGATGGGTACAGGGTCAGCCCAATCTAATAAAATGGAGCATCGGCGCCTATGCACCGTGTTATATCGGACGATAAACACAAAATCACGCCGAGTGGAATGGGCATCCGAGTCCCAGATACAAGAAGCTTTGGGACATGTGTGGGCAAAAAAACTCTACATCAGACGTGGGCAGAAATATGGAACCGAGGACGTGTTCTTTGGAACCCCACAGGAAGCCAGAGAGCACAACATGGCCCCATTATGTAGTGACGATTTCACACTCGTCCCAAGCTATTGTGGTCAGAGACTCGTGAATATCAGGGTGGTCCACGTTCCGTTGACCATCGAAATTCCCTGGCTAATGGCTGCCGCCTTCGCCGGCATCGAGGCCAATACGAAAATAATTGAGGTAACAAAAGAAAAGCTGAAGAACTGGTCCGGATCTGGGATAGAGCTCCTGATCCAAGCGAACCCAAAAAACATTGAAGAAATTCCAGAGGTGATGGACCTCAACAACAGCAGCCACCTCAACGTAATCGTTGAGGGTAGAAGGCCTAGGTGTGTCGTTTGTGGCGAAGGAACCCACCTAAAGGCTTTCTGCCCTGAGGCTAAAATGTTGAGGCTACCTCTCCTACCCACCCCAGTGACTCAAACATCAAAACCACAATCAGCAGAAATGGCAGCAACAACTGTAGCAGCAACAACAGAAGCAACAGTAGCAAAACCAACACCATCACCACCCACCGCGCCAGAATTATCACCAGCGCCTCCACCATCCATCACGCCACAACCAAAACCAACGCCTGTGGACGATTTTCCACTCCCCGACCTATCCCAACTGGAGACAGATTTTGACGAGGAGGAGTGGGAAATGGTATCAGGAAAAAAGAAAATGGAAAAAGAACCCCAAAAAGATAAAAATCCTCTTCCTTCGCCCTCCAAAAACAAAATGCAGGGGAAACAAATAAGCATACAAACAAAAAAGTTAAGACAGCTATGCCGCCACCCACACCAGCATTACTAGCCCCATCACCACAAACACCAACGCCATCACCATCATTAACCCCAACACCACCATCACCAACACCCCAAAGGTCACAAAAAAGCGAAACAGAAACAAACCCACAACAAACGCAAACAAAACAAAACAACCAAAACGATACACACTACACAGCATTAAATTTGAACAACAACCAATTATTACACTACATCCAACACAACACCAGCATCACACAGAAAACGTACACGACACTAAAGCAAAAAGTTTCCCAAAGACATCGGAGACTTCCGACAAGCACTCTCCAGGAGGATTTATAAGGACATCCTTCCGGAGGAGGCCACAAGCAGTGAAAAGGATGGAGAAACCATCCTTCCTCTACGAGAAGTAATGTAAGTGGTCTTTCCCATCTTTTCCACTCCATTTCAACATGACCTCACTCAGGGCTCGTCATGGAAGCAGGGCCACCTGCTTAACGATCTCAGGTCACTAAACATAGATGTAGTGGCCATTAGCGAGACCAGAATTTCCGAAGCACGGAGGTCTGGATCTCGCCATACAGGCCATCTTCCTGGACCCAGAAGGTAAGTTGGTGGTGCTGGACGTGACCAGCGGAGACGGGCAAGCTTTCAGGCTAGTGGCCATCTATGCCCCGACAGGAGCAGGGCGGCCTGATTTCTTCCGGCGTCTGGAGACCTTTCTTGGAACGTCCCGCTCTTTAGTGTTAGTGGGCGACTGGAACAGGATCTTTGATGCACGCTGGAACTGTGTGGGATTAGCGGATAGGAGAGAAGGGTGCAAGAGCCTCACCAACCTGCTTACGGCGTTTTGAACTGTCTGACAGGTTCCGATTGGATTTCCCGAATGTGCCAATGTGGAGTTGGACAAATCGCATAGGGTCATCCAGATCATATCTAGATAGAATATTTTGTAGGGAAATAGATAGGTCTAGCATAGGCTGTCTACAATTCAAGATAGTCAGCTACACGGACCACAAATTCGCGATCTGTGTGCTTGACTTAGATAGGCGTCTTAGACGAGGACCCGGTTACTGCAAGCGAAACGTGTCTTTACCAACGCGCAAGGCCTACAGAGACCGGATTAGCGAACTAGTTAAGCGGGCGTTGACGGGGGTCATCGTCAACAACAAGTGGTGGTTTGCTCTGAAAAGAGCGATTAGAATAGAGTCCATTAGGTTTAGTAAGGCTTTAGCAATAGAGAAAAATAGAGCAGAGGGAGAATTAGTTAGAGAATTAGACGAGGCGTTTAGCAAAGGCATCGCGACGGACGTATTTGCGGCGAAATTGGCCATTGACCAATTCTTCAATGCAAAGCACGAAGGCTGCGTTGTCAGAGCTAAGGTGCGTGCTCCCAGACACGAGGGGACGAAAGACGTTCAATGGGCACGAGTGGCGGAGGCGCGTCGTGGCAACAAAGCCACGATCCGGTCTTTGGTGGACCACGACGGGCGCATGCTACTCGATCACGGGCAAATGTGTGAAGCTTTCGGCGACACTTCGCCCAGCTGTTCGGGGGCAGCGGCGGGCCGGATCGAGGGATGGACTTTAGTGTCTACCTCGACGGACTGCCACGGCTCTCGGGCACTGAGGAGGAGTGTTGTGAAAAGCCGATAACAGCCGCTGAAGTACGGGCGGCAATGACTGGCTGCACAAGGGGTAAATTGCCTGGTTTGGATGGTCTGCCTTATGAACTTTACGAACAGATGCCAGACTTGTTTGGAGGCCTCTTGGCGGACGTCTACTGCAACTGGTAACAGAACGGGAGAATTCCCAGCTCTGTGAGCCGAGGAGCTGTGACGCTGTTGAGAAAGGATCCGAACAAGGGGGATAACATAGATAATTTTCGGCCCATAACTCTGCTAAACACAGAGTTCAAGATTTTGGCCAAGGTGCTAGCAAAGAGGTTGGCGCTTGTCGTTGGTGATCTGGAGGGAGAGGCGCAGACGTGCGCCATTCCCGACAGATCCATCCACGACAACCTCCACCTCACGCGATACATCGTAGAGAGGGTAGCTAGGAACCTGGCACGGGTGGGTCTTTGATCAATTTAGATCAGTCGAAAGCTTTCGATAGGGTCGACCATCGTTACCTAGCAGCAGTCCTGAAGGCGGCTGGCTTTGGGCCCGTCTTCAGAGGCTGGATCGCTGCCATGCACAGCGACATCTGCTCTGGTCAGAGTGAAAGGTCACCTTTCGGAACCGTTCAACATCATGCGCTCGGTCCGCCAAGGATGTCCCATCTCGTCCCTCTTGTACGTATTGATTCTCGAGCCATTACTGCACAAACTTGAGACGTTGAGGGGGTCCCGCGCGAACTAGGATGCGGAAGATCCGCGTCAGCATATGCGGACGATGTCTCCGTAGTGGTGTCGAACGCCAAAGACATCGAGGCGATAGGCACTACACTAAGAGAATACGAAGCGGTGACAGGAGCAATGATCAACCAGGATAAGTCAGTGGGCCTGCAGCTCGGCACCTGGAGAGGCAGGTACATGTCGTTCAACAGGGTCGTCGGGCGCTAGACGGACGGACCGGTTAAATTGCTAGGGGTCTGGTTCGGTCCGGACCTCCAGACGGACATAATCTGGGACGAGGTGACGAGCAGGGTGGCTTCTCTCACCCAGAAATGGGTCGAGCGCAGGTGGCTAACGCGTATATCGCGTCCGTCATCTACTACCGCGTGACCGTCGTACCTTGTCTTAAGCCCCGCCTGACTGCGCTGGAGCGTTTGCTCTTTCGCTTTTTGTGGAAGGGACGCGCTCCGATGGTCAGGCATTCCATCTGCTGTCAACACCCGCTTCGTGGAGGGCTGGGCATACCGTGGCTGATGATGCGCAGACACGCACTCAGGCTAAGACATCGCCACCTCTTCCTCGACGGTGATCAGGTGTGGGCGCCGTTTGCTAGACGCGTCTTTCCCCAGCTTGTCTCCTTGACGGAGCTGCAGTCCTGGGTCAAGCGAAGACTGACAGGGAACGCTTGAAGACTGGAATGTCTTCAGGCTCTCACAGCCCTCGACCAATCGGGCAATGTGATCGGTGGAAACACCACCTTGGAGTTCTATAGAGGATTAGTGGAGGGAAAGAGCGACGACGTACTTGGAGGAACTCTAGCCGTCGACGAAAATCAACTAGCCAATCTCTTCAGAAGAACTTTCAGGCCGGGGCCTATGGACAACTTCCAGAAATCCCTGGCCTGGCAGTGCTACCGAGGAGCTTTGCCGGTTCGGGATAAACTCTACAGGCATGGAGGTGCCGTCAGCCGAGCATGTGCGAGATGCGCGCAATGCGACGAAACCGTCCTGCATGCACTCGTCCAGTGTCCGAGCATTGCCTACTTGTGGGTTTATGTCGAACACCTGCTGTCACGTGTAGGACGGATCCAGCTATCAGCTGAGTCCATCGTGAGGATTGCTCCGCCCTCTTACTTTAGCCTGGAAGGGCAGCCAGTTTTTATCTGTCTGGTGGCCATGGCGAAAGAGATAGTATGGTGGACACGTTTGAAAGGGCTGAAGACGAGCACTTACCTCTCCGGTGATGCCCTGATTAACCTTTTCAATTTTCATTTGAAAAGGAAAATCAGATGGGTGAGAGAAGCAAGTATGGCCAGAATGAATGGGCCTACTCTGAGTATGTGTCTGTAAATTAAAGGTGGAAAACTGAGAGAGGACACTTGCCGTGGTGGTCAGGGTCACTGTGGCCTTTTAATGGGCTTTCTCCACAAATGTCCCTCCTAAGTCTCCCCCCTATTGGGGAATTTTTCATTGTTATTTTTTTGTTACGTCCTCTGCTTTTGTTTTTTTACACGCAGAAATGCCATTTGTACCGTCCTGTATTGTCCTGTACTGTCCTTAATGTCTACTTTATGTAAACCCTTGTGGTTAATAAAGAAAGAAAGAAAGGATCCACAATTCGGTCTTTGTCTGACTAAAACGGGTGCGTGATGCTCGAACCCAAGCGGATGTGTGAAGCTTTTCAGCAGCACTTTGCTGAACTGTTCGGGAGCGGCGGCGGCCCGGATCAGGGTATGGACTTCAGTGCATACCTCGACGGACTTCATCGGCTCTCGACGACCGCAGCACAGTGTTGCGAAAAGCCAATAACAGCCGGTGAAATACGAGAAGCGATGGCTAACTGCACAAGGGGTAAATCACCAGGTTTGGAAGGTCTGCCCTACGAGCTTTATGCATTTATGCCAGACTTGTTCGGTGACCTCTTGGAAGACGTCTACTGAAACTTGCAGCAGAACGGGAGCAGTCCCAGTTTTGTGAGCCGGGCAGCAGTGGCGCTACTGAGAAAAGACCTGAACAAGGGGGATGTTATCGATAATTTCAGGCCTCTAACCCACCTAAACGCAGAGTTCAAGATTTTGGCCAAGGTGTCAGCAACGAGGTTGGCGCTTGTCGTCAAGGGTCTGGTGGGAGAGGCGCAGACATGCGCCATTACGGACAGATCCATACACGATAACCTCCACCTCCTGCGATACATCATAGAGAGAGTGGTTAAGGAACCTGGCAAGGGTGGGGCCTTGATCAACTTGGATCAATCCAAAGCATTCGATAGGGTCGACCATCGGTACCTGGCGGCGGTCCTCGAGGCAGCTGGTTTCGGGCCCGTTTTCAGGGGTTGGATCGCAGCAATGTACAGCGACATCTGCTCAGTGGTGAGGGTGAACGGTCACCTGTCGCAGCCGTTCAGCATCATGCGCTCAGTCCGCCAGGGTTGTCCCCTCTCGTCCCTCTTGTACGTATTGGCTCTCGAGCCGTTACTGCACAAACCGAGGCGATGAGGGGCGTCCCACACGAACTAGGATGCGGGAAATTCGAGTCGACTTACGCTGACGACGTCACCCTGGTGGTGTCGAGCACCAGACACGTCCAGATGCTCGGCACCGCTCTCAAGGAATACGAAGCGGTAACAGGAGCAAAGATAAACCAGGAAAAGTCGGTGGGCTTGCAGCTCGGCACCTGGAGAGGCAAGTCCCTGCTGTCCGACAGCGTCATGGGGCGTTGGACGGGCGGACCGGTTAAATTGCTCGGGGTTTGGTTCGGATCGGACCTCCAGATGGAGAAAAACTGGAACGAGGTGACGAGCAGGGTGGCCTCCCTCACCCAGAAATAGGCTGAGAGGAAGCTGTCCCTGAAAGGCCGGGCGGAGGTGGCGAATGCGTACATCGCATCCGTCATCTCCTACTGCCTCACCATCGTCCCTTGCTCCAGCCCAACTCTCACCAACATGGAGCGCCTCCTCTTCCGCTTTTTGTGGAAGGGACGCGCTCCCATGGTCAGATGATACATCTGCTATCAAAACCCGTTGCGTGGAGGACTGGGCATGCAATGGCCGATGATGCGCAAACATGCGCTGAGGCTGCGACATCTCTGGTGCTTCCTTGATGGTGAACAGGTGTGGTCGCCGTTCGCCAGGCACGTTTTCCCACAGCTCCTCACCTTGACGGAGCTGCAGTCCTGGGTCAGAAAAAGACCGAGGGATAGCGCTTGGAAACTGGAATGTCTCCAGTCGCTCACTGCCCTCTCCCAGCTGGGCATCAGTATCGGTGGAACATCCACCTCGGCGTTCTATAGAGGACTAGTGGAGGGGAAGAGCGACGACATTCTCTGAGAGATCCTGGGCGTCGAAGAAGATCAACTGTTTGCTCTCTTCCGGAGAACTTTCAGCCCGGCGCCTATGGATAACTTCCAAAAATCCCTGGCCTGGTAGTGCTACCGGGGAGCGCTGCCGGTTCGAGATAAGCTCTACAGGCACGGAAGTGCCGTCAGCCGAGCCTGTCCGAGATGCGCGCAGAGCGACGAAACCGTCGTGCACGCACTCGTTCAGTGCCCGAGCATTGCTGACTTGTGGAGCTATGTCGAACAGTTGCTGTCGCGTGTGGGACTGATCCGTGTGGTCTCGCCGTCTTCCTTGGAGGAGGAAGGGCAGGCGGTTTTCATCTGCCTGGTGGCCATGGCGAAAGAGATTGTGTGGTGGACAAGGTTAAAAGTGTTAAAGACAGACACTTTCCTCTTCTGCGAATCCCTAATTAACATTTTCAAGTTTCACTTGAAGAGGAAAATCAGGGTGGAGAGGCAAGTGCTGCTTTCTAGCAAGTTTGTTGAAAGGTGGGTGAATGTAGCAAGAATGGTTCGAGTAATATAAGTCTGTAGTTTGAGAGATGGAAAAATTGAGAGAGGGCGCTTGCCCTGGTGGTCAGGGTGGTCGTGGTCTTTTATGTGGTTTTCGCCACGAGTAACCCTCGGAGGTTTCTCCCCGATTGGGAATTTTTCATTGTTTCAATTTTCATTTTTATTGTTTATATATATATATGTTTCTATGTCCTTTTTTTTCTTTTCTTATATAAATAATAAAAATATTTACACGCACAAAACCCACATCGTACCGTCCTGTGCCGTCTGTAATGTTTTTCTTGATGTCAGCCCTTGTGGCCAATAAATAAATCATTACTATTATTATTATTATTATTATTACTATTTAATAAGGACGGTGGATTGGCCGTATCAATTGAGTGACAGACATGCTTTGCAACATATAGTTACGTCCCTTTACATTCTTAGTCTACATTCCCACCAAGGTCTACTTTGCCTTTCATCCTTATGTGGTTAATAAAATAAAGCACCAGTAAGTAATGCACAAGGGACAATTTAATCGATTTTCCCCTCCTCCAAAATGTCTGGCCTTGTGCCTAAATCAGAAACCATTAGCAGTATCGGTAGAGGGTTGGATGCCATGCTTTCTAGCATAGTTACGTACCTTTACGGTCTGAGTTCAAATCCCGCCAAGGTTAACTTTGCCTTTTATCCTTACGGGTCGATAAAATAAAGTACCAGTAATGTACTGGGTAATTACTGGTCTTGTGCCAAAAGTAGAAACAATTATTATTATTATTGTCAAATTGTTATCCCAGTCAATGATGTTGTATAACTGAAAGGTTCGCCCAAATAAACATCAAGCTCCTACCATAGATATTCAGGATGTATTGGGGGTCCTTACAGTTCCCAGCAGACATGCCTGTTGATGTGTTCAATAAAAGGGGACTCACTTAATATTCTTTGGCTAGCCTTAGAAACTTTTTTAGATATTACCTAGTGCTCCTGTGAAAATGGGGATGCCATTGATCACATGACAGTCCCAAATCCTTTTCAGTCCTAATATTAAATCCTGGTACTGGTTAACTTTCTCCTTTTCCTTTTCTCTCACATTTACGTCAAAGGGGCAAGCTAAATCTATAATCAAGCAACATCTTTTTTCCTTGTCAAAAATCACCAGATCAAGCTTATGTTTTAATTATTTTTCTGTTTGTATCCTTAAATCCTACAACACCATATCTGGCTTATGCACATACCATTTCTTTGAATGGGGTATATTATTCAGTTTGCCTAAATGTCAGTGGGCCACTTTTCCAACTATATCATGCTTCCATCCTTTACAATGAGTCTGGGCTAAGTGTTTACACTTGCATACAATGTGAGCCACAGTTTTCTCTCTCTCTCATCACAGATGCTACAGAGTGGTGTAGCCTCCTCTTTATCAATATGATGTTTCACCCACTTCATTCTAAAGGCTTCCTCCTGTGCAGCCAGTAGCATTCCTTCTGTAGATGGCTTAAGGTCCCCTTTCTTTAACCATTTCCATGTCTTCAGATCTTTATTATTATTATCATTTCCATTATTATTTTTATTGCGCATCATTACTGCTTTACCGAGCACAACTCTGTGTGACTTGGATATGAGCAATGTAGTTTTTGCTGATGTTGTTTCTATTGTATTGATAGTAAATTTCGTAATATGTGTGCCGTGCCTTGTAGTGCTATCTTTTGTATGCTGTATATATTTTTAAGTCCTGGGGCTTTGGTTTTGTATTTGTCTGTATTGTTTTTATCATTCCCAGAGCACCCATTATTATAGGTACAAGAAACATATATGCCTGTTCATTGAATAGCAGAAAAGAAGACAAACAATTACACTTACCAGATACTTAATAGTAAGAATACAAGACTAATATTTTTCAATTGTAAAGAAACGTGATCAATAACTGTGGAAGGATGGTAAATGGTACCATAAAGTGTCCCCGAATATTGTTTACCTCCAGACAGCGGTAGAACGGTCCCTTCATTCTCTCTCCCACCCACTCTCACTAACTCACACTCTTTTTTCTTTCTCTTGTTCAGCTTACCATCACTTGGAAAACATGTATATTTCAGTAATGTTTACCTACGCTATTACGTTCTCACTCATAAAATTGAACCTCTAGCCAACCTTACATATGACTTGCTAGAAATAGGAGTCGATTACCCTCTAAATTGCACCCACTGCCTTAGGTAATGTGGTCCTACGTTCACTGTGTCCACAAAAACATAAGTCTACTCTACCAAGCCTGACCTTGCTTCTTCCTTACTGGATTAATGTTTTATTTCTGGCCTTTTAAAACAATGTATCATTGTCCGACAAAAATATGCATAGTCTTCGTTTTTGTTTTGTTTTTCTGCCTAGATGTGATATCAGCAAGTTATAATAAAAAGAAGACAGAAAACGACGATTGCCAAATTAAAAAGTGTGGGAGAAAACCCCACACACAATCACATACCACATGGAGTGCGGGAGCCACCCTCTAGGCAAGCCAATACATTCGCAGCATTACTCTGGTTATTGCGAGGGTAAGGCTCTGGAATAACCTTACACCATCGCCTGCATCAGTTTACAATTGGTTTACACATTTACAAGAGAGAGTTTAGCAGCATGGAATATAAATGTTATTGAGGCACGAGTAACATAATAATGATATCAACAGCAGAAATTAGAGATGAAATGTATGTTTATTTTTGTTGTAGCACAAATAATGTTGGTTAACTTGTATGATTGAAGTTACACATAAAAATGATGTTACAAAAGGGAATGTGCCATTGCGCCGGAAAGCCGGCAGGCTAAGGTGCAAAATCTCACCGTCACATGTTGTACGTGTTGCTGGTTCGAAGTTCCTGGTGCGAGAGAGAGATTCTTCAAATCTTCGCGGGTAATTTCTCTCTCAGGACGCGTAGGGATACATCCTCTTCTACTGGCCAAACCACGCACAGAGAATGTATGTGAGCCCGCGGAATGTAGGTCCCTACAAGAGCTTTGTAAATTACGACTTTTTATTGCAATGAATTGTGTTAACAATCTTGCCTAAAATTATTTTTCTAGTATTTATTAAGTCATTTCATACATAACTTAGTTGTCTTTTTATTCAACAATATTATTTAATAAATGATTTTAGTGTATTGATTGCGGGGATCAATAAAATAAAGTACCAGTCAAGCACTGGTGCCGATATAAACAAGCGTTACCTTCTTTCATTTAAGGCATGAGGTTTGTTTCATCACTTTATTCCTGGGAAATGGTCATTTGCTGATGAATTCGGTACATCTAAAATTTCATCAATGGTAATTTTTAATTATAGGAACGTGGAAAGTGAAAATGAATTTATTACGACTATAATAACGAAGACCATGTTGAATGATTATTATGACTGGTGGATTGGCAGTATCGGTAGAGGGTCGGACGCTATGCTTTGCAGCATAGGGTTACGCTCCTTTATGATCTGAGTCCAAATCCCGCCGAGGTTAGCTTTGCGGGGTCGATAAAATAAAGTACCAGTAATACACTGGAGTTGATTTAATCGACTTTCCCCTCCCCGAAAATTGCTGGCCTTGTGCCTATAGTAGAAATTATTATGACTAGAACGGGATGCTGGTTTTGTGACACAGAGTTACGGCCCTTTATAATGTGAGTTCAAATACTGGCGAGGTTAGCTTTGCCTTTCATCCTCATGGAGTTGATTGAATAAAATGTCAGTAACGCACTGGGATCGATTTAATCAACTTTCTCCTTCCACTTGAATTGATGGCCTTGTGTCAAAAGTGGAAACGACGATAGCAAACTCACTTTAAATTTGTGTTAGAAATAGTTATAACAACATAAATTAAGAAATACACTACAGAGAACCCATTTTAATCGGCTAATTAATAACTGATTTTATTATTAATAACGTAAATTATAAAATATATTATAATCTTTTTTTACTAACTGTACCCGTAAAAATTCGAGCAATAGTTAATTGTATTTACTATATGTGTTTATATTTATGTTTATATTTTCATTCTGAAAGAATTGTGAACAATTTGTAGTGTTATCTATACAACTGTGAATAAAAATTGTATCATTATTAGAAAGGGCGTGGATTGGCAGTATCGGTAGAAGGTCGGACGCCATGCTTTCCAGCATAGTTACGTCCCTTTACGATCTGAGTTCAAATCCCGCTGAGGTTGACTTTGCCTTTCATCCTTACGGGGTCGATAAAATAAAGTACCAGTAATGCACTGGGTAATTTGCTGGCCTTGTGCCTAAAGTAGAAACAATTATTAGAAAGGGCGGTGGATTGGTAGTATCGGTAGAGGGTCGGACGCCATGCTTTCCAGCATAGTTACGTCCCTTTATGATCTGAGTTCAAATCCCGCTGAGGTTGACTTTGCCTTTCATCCTTACGGGGTCGATAAAATAAAGTACCAGTAATGCACTGGTTAATTGCTGGCCTTGTGCCAAAAAGTAGAAACAATTATTAGAAAGAGAGGTAAAGTGGAAGAAGACCCGCACACTCAATAACACACAAAGGGCGCTGGAGTTAACCTCTAATAATTTTTTATGCGAGCCAACACACTGGCAGCATTGCCACGGGTGATATACAGAACATATTGCTGGAATAACGAACCACTTTCGCGTGCATCACCTGATACGTCGATGAAGCTAACCACCAACAATGACAAAAACCTCATTGTCAACAGTCCAACTCCCCAAAACGCCTCTAATGTCACAGACTGAAAATAAATGACTTAACGGTAATTTCTGCTATTTTAGAATCTAATTCCGTTCAACAACGGATCCTGTGGCCCGCGCCTTCGCCGTATCACCCAGGATGTGGGAAGGAACCAACGAGTTCATTGAACCTTTTCCAATGATTATTTATTTACAAAATCTACATCAATAGAAAACAAATATTAGCCATATATAACAAGATAACCCCCCCCCAAAAAAAAAAAAATTAAAAATGTAATTAATATCTTTCTTAATTACATTAAAAACACTAATAATAATAATTTAACACGGGCAACTACAAGATAACAAACCTGTTGTCTTATTGCTTAATTCCTTTTACATAAATATGTTTGAAACATCTTTCAGCTCAACTAAGATTTGAACTTAATTCAACAGTTTTATATATGTATAGAAGGAATACTCTCTTTCGATACCGGAATGAATTAATCAAAAGATTGAACATATAAACAAATTTACAGTAGAATAACATAACAAATATGTTTTAAATATATACATAAATAACATTACAAATGTTGAGATAACATTATAAATTGCTTGCAATTCTTTCAGAAAGATATATTCTTTTAATGTTACAGTATTAAAGAAACTGTAAAGTAAGGGGTGAACAACTGAGCCAACACCAGAGCAAAAGACAGCAGCGTCGCAAGGTGTACCGGGCAACCTCTCTAATGATTTTGTAGGCAAGCCAGCCCACTTGCAACGTTGCCTCGGGTGTTGGCGAGGCTAATGCGCTGGAACAATCAAGCGCCCTCGCGAGATTCGCCAGCCACCTCTATTAGGCGAGCCGCCAGTGAAGAGAGGAACCTCGCAGTTAGCGGCCCGACTTCCCCAAACGTCTCGAAAGCCACAGGCTGAAAAATGTAGCTGGCCGACAGATCACAGTATTTGAGGGTCTTACTCCGCTCGGCTACGGAAGCCGTGGCTCTCGTCCTAACCGCATCATCCAGGATGTGGGAAGAAGCAAAAAAGTCACTAACAGTGACGTCCCAGACAAGGTATCTGCCTATCGACCAGGGACACAGGGTAAGGGGGTCAGGGATTTTGCCGTCACCTCTGGACAACCTAAATGGTTCTAATATTGAGGGGATGTTTGCCCGGGCCAAAGCTCTCTTGAGAATGAGGTTTAGCTTCGTGTGACGCGCGAGCGGCCGGCATTCAAATTGAACTGTTCTGATAGACATTTTAAAACAGAAATATTTTGAAGCATATTGCTAAGTTAGTAACAAAATGATTTATGCCGTTAAATTTTGTGAACACTGAAATATGAACGTATACACATGAAAGGAAAAGCAAAGGAAAAAAGAGTGCTCTATGTATAGAACAGAGCTATTTAATTAGAAAGTGACAAGAAATCTTTGGTAATGGAGTAATATTTTGTGTTGGTCAATTTCTAATTACACACAGACACAAACACACGCATACCACACACAAATTGTCCCCCGAATTTAGTGAAGCTATTATTAATCCTCCTCGGATGAAGTAACTTGCAAATTCTTCGTCATTCTGGAAATGCACACACACACACATACACACACGCACGCACGCACGCACACACACACACACACATACACACACATACACACACATTTAGAGAGCGAGATGTAGACAGGTCTGTAGGCAGACATGTAGGTTAGCAGGTAGATAGATCGATATGTAGGTAGATAAGTAGGTAGGTAGAGAGATAGACGATAGTGTGGTTATCTGTATATGTGGCTGTGCGTATGTATGTGAAGGTGTTGAAATAAGGAAAAGATAATTTACTACAGTACCAATGATTCAATCCACAGGTATATATTATTTTTACCATTGCATAAGTACATAATCACTCACACACGTACATATACATGTGTTGTGTTTATGTGTGTATATATATGTTCCCCCGTTGTTCTTCTTCCTCTTTTCCTTCTTTTTCATTCCTTTTTCTCTTCTTTTCCTCCTGGCCTTTTGATTAAGAGAGGGCCTCGGGCGCACCACTACAGATGTCCTGTAAATAAGCGTCGAAACATCTGGATCGCGATTTAACAGCTGACGAAGGATTGTTTCTTCTCATCTCCTCTTGTTCCATCCAAACCAACATTTGAAACCTTTTCTTTTAGTAACCACACAGCTCCTTTCGTTTCTTATCATTATATATATATATAACGAAGGGAATGTGGTAAGGAACCATGTGGACCATAACGCACCAAAGTACTCAATACTTAGGGTAGTAGAGTGGGTAATAGGAACGTTTCGACGGCTAATTCTGGACTACGTCCAGAATTATCCTGTCGAAACGGCTTGAGCTCAGCCGTCGGGGTCCTACTCGTTCCTATATATATATATATATATATATATATATATATGTGTGTGTGTGTGTGTGTGTGCATATGTGTGTATGTGTGTATATATATATATATATGTATATCTATGTGTGTGTATCTGTGTGCATATATGTGTGTGTTTATGTCCGTGTGTGTGTCTCATGATTGCAATGTTGAGAGTTCGAATCCCATCAGTGCATTGTGTTCTTGAGCAAGACACTTTATTTCGCCTTTCTTCTCTCCAATGAAGTAAAAAGAGTGTACTCTGCCAGTTAGTCGAAGAATCAATGTAGTCCCGCCCTGAAACTCTCCGTTATACGTGTCTATGCAATGCTCAGATACTCTCACCTTAATTTCAGGCAGTTCCATTTGAGAAACCTGGCTCGAAGAATCCTCGTCGCAAGCGATAGGGTACCATCATACATATGAACACATAGACACACACACACGTTTCAAAGAGAATAAAATAGATCGATAAAATAAGTACTAGATTTTAAAATATATGTATACTGGAATTGAGGTCAAGAAAATCCTTTAATCGTGGTGCCCTAGCATGGGCATATTCCAACGTCTGAAACAAGTAAGATAGTGTGTGTGTGTGTGTGTGTGTACGTACGAGGGTCGTATGAAAAGTTCAAATCTTGTGGCTGATTATGAAGGATTGATGCTGTTGCTGTGAAATCTTGCATCCATTAATTGCAACACTTAAGGGCCGGGGATTGGCCGTACCAGTAGAGGATCGGTCGGTATAGTTTGCAGCATAGTTACTGCTCTTTACAGTCTCAGTTCAAATCTCACCGAGGTTAACTTTTCCTTTCATCCCTATGGGATCGATAAATAAAGCACCAGTAATGCATTAGGATAATTGTTGGCCTTGTGCCAACAGTAGAAACAATTAATTTCAACTCTTCTCATTAATAAATGCATTGTTTATTTCCAGGGACTTTCGAAATCTCGGGCGGTTTTCTGCTAGCATATATAGTGTGCATATTGGTATTATACGCAAATATATATTTGAGGATTGCCCCGCCCTCTTTCTTTAGCCGGGAAGGGCAGGCAATTTTTATCTGTCTGGTGGCCATGGCGAAAAAGATAGTATGGTGGACGTGTTTAAAAGGGCCGAAGACGAGCACTTATCTCTACGGCGATGCCCTGATTAACTTTTTCAAATTTCATTTGAAAAGGAAAATCAGGGTTGAGAAGGAAGTGCTCTCTTCCCAGCATTTTGTTGAAAGATGGGTGAGAGAGGTAAGAATGGTCCGTGTGAATGGGCCTACTCTGAGTATGTGCCTGTGCATTGAAGGTGGAAAACTGGGAGAGGGCACTTGCTCTGGTGGTCAGTGTCCCCGTGGCTTTTTTAATGGGCTTTCTCCACGAATGTCCCTCGGATGTCTTCCCTCTATTGGGGAATTTTTTGTTACATCCTGTTTTTTTTTAAACGCAGAAATGTAACGTCCTGTATTGTCCTGTATTGTCCTTAATGTCTTACTTTGTGTAAACCCTTGTGGTTAATAAAGAAAGCATTATTATCATTATTATTGGCGACCTACGTAAGAAATCGTATCATCGTGAGCTCCGCAAAGGTTTGTTATTTTCAGTTATTTAAAATTGCTATTCATGGACAAATTTATTGTTAACTCTATATAAGTGCACATACATTGATTTCTGAAATGGACACTCAAAAATATTGGAGCCTTGAGCCCAAAATTTAAACGTTTTATAATTATCAAACAAAAATCTTTCTTTGAAAAATAATGGATTACTCAGAGTCACTCCTTCCTCACAATCCAACACCTCACACCGAGACCACCATTGTAAATATTGCTACGTTTGCTAACACTGGAATTGTAAGCAGTAGCAATATTTTAAATTTGTCTCAGGCAGACGTTCATTTCCCGCCATTATCAATGACTGCAGGTGTTAAAGCCGTGACTACCACCACCGCGACAACAACCACTCCCACCACCACCACAGCAACAACAGAAACAAAATAAAAAATAAATCAACTCATGATATCGAAATGAATTCAACCAAAATGAACTCTTCCACACCGAACACCACTGACGCCACCACCACCACAACTGAAACTAAAATTAACAATAGCAAAAATGACGATAATAACAACAGCAACAATGAAATTAAGAAAACTACCCTGAGTTTTGCCAGAGTAGCAAAAACGTGCGAAGCGATCCAGGTACCGCAGGAAGAATTAGACGAAGCCAAAGGAATGGTAAAGAAAGATGGGTACAGGGTCAGCCTCACCCCCACCCCCCACCTAATAAAATGGAGCAACGTCGCCTATGCACCGTGTCTTATCAGACAATAAACATAAAATCGCGCCGAGTAGAACAGGCATCTGAGTCCCAAATCCAAAAAGCTTTGGGACATGTGTGGGCAAAATAAAACCACAGCAGACGTGGGAAGAAGTATGGAACCGTGGACGTGTTCTTTGAAACACCACAGGAGGCCAGAGAACACTCCATGGCCCATTAAGAAGTGACGACTTCACACTCATCTCAAGCTATTGTGGCCAGAAACTTGTGAAGATCAGGGTGACCCACGTTCCACCGGCCATCGAAATTCCCTGTCTAATGGCTGCCGTCCTCGCAGGCATCGAGGCCAACACCAAAATAATAGAAATAGCAAAAGAAAAGCAGGAAAACTGGTCCGGATCTGGGATGGAGCTCCTGATCCAAGCGGACCATAAAAGCATTGACGAGATCCCAGAGGTAATAGACCTCACTGACGGCAGCCACCTCACCGTAATCGTCGAGGGCAGAAGACCTAGGTGTGTCGTTTGTGCCCTCAGGCTAAAAGGTTAAAGCCACCTCTCTTACCCACCCTATTGACTCAACCATCAACACCACCAGCAGCAGAAATAGCAGCAACAACAAGCAACTGTAACAGCAACAACCCCAGCAACAGTAGCAAAACCAACACCACCACCACCCAACGCCCCAGATCTAGCACCAACGCCTACACCATCCACCACGCCACAACCAAAAAAACGCCTATGGAGGATTTTCCACTCCTCGGCTGGAGACAGATTGTGACGACGAGGAGTGGGAAACGGTATCAGGAAAAAAGAAAAAAAAAAGAAACCAAAAAAGAAAAAATTCTCTTCCTTCCCCCTCAAAAAACAAAATACAGAGGGAAACAAATAAGCAAACAAACAAAAAAGTTAAGACAGCTATGCCGCCACCAACAACAGCATTACCAGCACCATAACCACAAACACCAACACCATCACCATCATTAACCCCATCACCACCATCACCAACATCCCAAAGGTCACCAAAAAGCGAAACAGAAACAAACCCACAACAAACGCAAACAAAACAAAACAACCAAAACGATACACACTACACAGCATTAAATTTGAACAACAACCAATTATTACACTACAAGCAACACAACACCAGCATCACAGAAAAAAACTACACAACAACCCAAAAGTTCACACAACCTCCACATATAGCGTTTTGACCTGTCTGACAGGTACCGAATGGATTTCCCGAATGTGCCAATGTGGAGTTGGACAAATCGCATAGGGTCATCCAGATCATATCTAGATAGAGTATTTTGTAGAGAAATAGATAGGTCTAGCATAGGCTGTCCACAATTAAAGATAGTCAGCTACACGGACCACAAATTCGTGATCCGTGTGCTTGACTTAGATAGGCTTCATAGACGAGGACCCGGCTACTAAGCTAAACGCGTCCTTACCAGCGTGCAAGGCCTACAGAGACCGGATTAGCGAACTAGTTAAGCGGGCGTTGACGGAGGCCATAGTCAACAACAAGTGGTGGTTTGCTCTGAAAAGAGCAATTAGAATAGAGTCCATTAGGTTTAGTAAGGCTTTAGCAATACAGAAAAATAGAGCAGAGGGAGAATTAGTTAGAAAATTAGACGAGGCGCTTAGCAAAGGCATCGCGACCGACGTACTTGGCGAAATTGGCCCTTGACCAATTCTTCAATGCAAAGCACGAAGGCTGCGTTGTCAGAGCCAGGGTGCGTGCTCTCAGACACGAGGGGACGAAAGATGTTCAATGGGCACGAGTGGCGTAGGCGCGTCGTGGCAACAAAGCCACGATCCGGTCTTTGGTGGACCACGACGGGCGCATGCTACTCGATCCCGGGCAAATGTGTGAAGCTTTTCAGCAACACTTCGCTCAGTTGTTCGGGGGAAGCGGCGGGCCGGATCGAGGGATGGACTTTAGTGTCTACCTCGACATACTGCCGCGGCTATCGGCCACTGAGGCGGAGTGTTGCGAAAAGCCGATAACAGCCGCTGAAGTACGGGAGGCAATGCTTGGCTGCACAAGGGGTAAATCGCCTGGTTTGGATGGTCTGCCTTATGAACTTTACGTACAGATGCCAGACTTTTTCGGAGGCCTCTTGGCGGACGTCTACTGCAACTGGCAACAGAACGGCAGAATTCCCAGCTCTGTGAGCCGAGGAGCTGTGACGCTGCTGAGAAAGGATCCGAACAAGGGGGATAACATAGATAATTTTCGGCCTATAACTCTGCTAAACACAGAGTTCAAGATTTTGGCCAAGGTGCTAGCAAGGAGGTTGGCGCTTGTCGTTGGTGGTCTGGTGGGAGAGGCGCAGACATGCGCCATTCCCGACAGATCCATCCACGACAACCTCCACCTCATGCGATACATCATAGAGAGGGTAGCTATGGAACTTGGCACGGGTGGGTCCTTGATCAATTTAGATCAGTCAAGAGCTTTCGATAGGGTCGACCACTGTTATCTAGCGGCAGTCCTGAGGGCGGCTGGCTTTGGGCCCATCTTCAGAGGCTGGATCGCTGCCATGCACAGCGACATCTGCTCTGTGGTGAGAGTGAACGGTCACTTTTCCGAACCGTTCAACATCATGCGCTCGGTCCGCCAAGGATGTCCCATCTCTTCCCTCTTGTACGTATTGACTCTCGAGCCATTACTGCACAAACTGGAGACGTTGAGGGGGGGTCCCGCGCGAACTAGGATGCGGAAGATCTGTGTCAGCATATGCGGACGATGTCACCGTAGTGGTCTCGAACGCCAAACACATCGAGGCGATCGGCGCTACACTAAAAGAATACGAAGCGGTGACAGGAGCAATGATCAACCAGGAAAAGTCAGTGGGCCTGCAGCTCGGCACCTGGAGAGGCAGGTCCATGCCGTCCAACAGCGTCGTCGGGCGCTGGACGGACGGACCAGTTAAATTGCTCGGGGTCTGGTTCGGTCCGAATCTCCAGACGGACAAAAACTGGGACGAGGTGACGAGCAGGGTGGCTTCTCTCACCCAGAAATGGGCCGAGAGGAAGCTATCCCTGAAAGGTCGAGCGGAGGTGGCTAGCGCGTACATCGCGTCCGTCATCTACTACCGCCTGACCGTCGTACCTTGTCCTAAGCCCCGCCTGACTGCGCTGGAGCGTTTGCTCTTTCGCTTTTTGTGGAAGGGACGCGCTCCGATGGTCAGGCATTCCATCTGCTGTCAACACCCGCTTCGTGGAGGCTGGGCATACCGTGGCTGATGATGCGCAGACACGCACTCAGGCTACGACATCGCCACCTCTTCCTCGACGGTGATCAGGTGTGGGCGCCGTTTGCTAGACGCGCCTTTCCCCAGCTTGTCTCCTTGACGGAGCTGCAGTCCTGGGTCATGCGAAGACCGAGAGTGAGCGCTTGGAGACTGGAATGCTTCAGGCGCTCACAGCCCTCGACCAATCGGGCAATGTGATCGGTGGAAACTCAACCTTGGCGTTCTATAGAGGATTAGTGGAGGGGAAGAGCGACGACGTACTTGGGGAAACTCTAGCCGTCGACAAAAATCGTCTAGCCAATCTCTTCGGAAGAACTTTCGGGCCGGGGCCTATGGACAACTTCCAGAAATCCCTGGCCTGGCAGTGCTACCGAGGAGCTTTGCCAGTTCGGGATAAACTCTACAGGTTTATGTCGAACACCTGCTGTCGCGTGTGGGACGGATCCAGCTATCAGCTGAGTCCATCGTGAGGATTGCCCCGCCCTCTTCCTTTAGCCGGGAAGGGCAGGCAGTTTTTATCTGTCTGGCGGCCATGGCAAAAGAGATAGTATGGTGGACACGTTTGAAAGGGCGGAAGACGAGCACTTACCTCTTCGGTGATGCCCTGATTAACTTTTTCAAATTTCATTTGAAAAGGAAAATCAGGGTAGAAAGGGAAGTGCTCTCTTCCCAGCATTTTGTTGAAAGATGGGTGAGAGAGGCAAGAATGGCCCGAGTGAATGGCCCGATACTCTGAGTATGTGTTTGTAAATTAAAGGTGGAAAACTGGGAGAGGGCACTTGGCATGGTGGTCAGGGTCACTGTGGCTTTTTAATGGCTTTCTCCACGAATGTCCCTCGGAAGTCTCCCCCTATTGGGGAATCTTTTCATTTTTCTATTATTACATCCTCTGTTTCTTGTTTTTTTTACACGCAGAAATGCCCATTTGAACCGCCCTGTATTGTCCTGTACTGTCCTTAATGTCTACTTTATGTAAACCTTTGTGGTTAATAAAGAAATCATTATCATTATAATTATTATTATTATTATTATTATTATTATTATTATTATTATTATTATTATTATTGTTATTATTATTGTTCCGAGGTTGACTTTGCCTTTCATCCTTACGGGGTCGATAAAATAAAGTACCAGTAATGAACTGGGTAATTTGCTGGCCTTGTGCCTAAAGTAGAAACAATTATTATTATTATTGTTCTTTGAGTCTCAGTCATTGATGTTAGTTAACTGGAAAGTTTGTTGAAATGAATATCAAGCCACTACCTGCAGCCTCAGATATTCAGGACGTATCGGAGGGTTCTTGCTGTTCCCAGCAAGCATGCCTTTTGAAGCGTTCCAAAAAGTGTGGCGGGGCCAATTTTCTTTAACCATCCCTGGAAACTTTTTGAGATAGTACCTAGTGCGCCTATGACAATCGGGACCACTTTGACCTCATGGCAGTTCCAAATCCTTTTTACCTCCCAATTTAAGTCCTGGTATCCGTTAATTTTTTCCCTCTCCTTCTCTTGCACTCTCGTGTCGAATGGGCAGGCCACATCCACAATCAGGCACGATCTTTTTTCTTTGTCCAAAACCACCTGGTCAGGTCTATTGTGTTCCAGTTTCTTGTCCGCCTGTATCCTAAAATCTCATAGCACCTTCACCTGATCGTTTTCTATCACCGCCTCTGGCTTATGCTCATACCAATTCTCAGAATGTGGTAAATTGTTTACTTTGCATAGGTGCCAGTGGATCACCTTGCCCATCACATCATTTCTCCAGCCTTTATAGTGAGTCTGGGCTAGGTATATACACTCGGATACAATGTGAGCCACAGTCTCCTCTCTCTCCACAGATCCTGCACAGTGGGCTAGCCTCCGCCTTGTAAATATGGTGTTTCACCCACTTCGTTTTGAGGGCCTGCTCTTGCGCATCCATTAGCATTCCTTCTGTAGTCTTTTTAAGGTCTCCTCTTTTCAACCAGTTCCATGTCTGTGTATCTCTGAATTCAGTTTTCTCAAAGAAGGAACTATGAAGGGATGTTTCATGAAGGCTGCTCTTTCTCCTTGTTGTTATTTCTTCCTTGGACATCCCCTTGTCTATTGTCCTCTCATTCAGTACAATTCTGAGCATTGGCTCCTTACTATCAGTCACGTATTTGTGTAGGTTGTTTTTCTCCATCTGAACACAGTCCTCTATGCTGATAAGACCTTTTCCACCTTCAGATCTCCTTAAGTAGAGTCTATCGACTTCACTCCTCTTGTGGAACATGTTGTAGATAGTCAATAACTTCCTAGTCTTTCTATCCATTTCTGTTTGTTCAGCAACATTTCATCTCAGAATTCCCGCACTGTACATAATAATAGACACAGCTAGGGAATTTACTGCACTTATGGCATTCCTACTGTTGAGATGTGATTTTAATACGCTCCTTGCTCTCCAAATGTATTCAGTTCTTAACAATTCCTTCATTTTTTTGTTCTTGATGCCATCTGCCTCCAGAACACCTAAATATTTGAATCCTTCTTCAGTGTCTATTTCCTTTATCATCTCACCTGTTGGTACCTGGATTCCGTTGCTTCTGCTCAATTTACCCCTCTTCATCACTCGGACTCCACACTTACTAATACCAAATTGCATACATATATCATTGCTGAAAATACGGACAGTGTCAACAAGCACATCCAACTTCTTCTCACTCTTCCCGAAGAGCTTAAGATCGTCCATGAAGAAGAGCTGATTGATGGTAAGCTCTCCCTTTCCCAACTTGTATCCTGCTTTCACTTTTCGCAGTATAATGGTCAGGGGGATCAGAGCAAGGACAAACAAAAGAGGGGACAAACTATCTCCCTGGAAGATACCTCTCTTGATCTTCATGCCTTCCTAGGATTCTCCATCCGATGTTAACTCTGTTTTCCAGGACTTCATACTTTTGTTCAACAACTGTCTGATGTTATCTGCCACCTTGAAGATCTCTAGACTTTTGGTTATCCAAGAATGAGGTACCATGTCGAATGTCTTTTTGTAGTCTATCCATCCCATGGCAAGACCAGTGTGTCTCCTCTTGCAATTCCTCATTACCATCTTATCAATAAGCAACTGGTCCTTTGTACCACGGGACTTCTTTCGGCATCCTTTCTGTTCGCCCGGTAACATGTTGTTTATGTGGAGGTGATGGTAGATTTCCTCAGACACAATGCTTGTTAACAGTTTCAACATTACGGACAGACATGTGATAGGTCTATAGTTGGTTACATCATTACCCTTGAATAGGTCTTTCATTACCAGAACTGTGGTACCTTTTGTCAACCACTCTGGTACCTCACCTGACATCAAGCAGTCATTGAACATGGTTGTCAGTTTCGGGTTAAGGGATGTTATATTTTTATTCCTATACCCATGCACACCATCTGAGCCTGGTGATTTCCAGTTGGTTAGTTTTTTGGCCTGCCCCTTAAGAGTTACAACTGTGATACTCAAATCAGTTTGTTGGTGTGCTTGTTCACCAATCTCCTTTTGTACTGTCTCAATCCACACTGCCTGATCATTATGTTTAACATCCTGCTCCCATATTCCTCTCCAGAATGTCTTAGTCTGTTTCGCCTCAGTGATCAACTCGTTGCCTCTTTCTTTCTCTTTAAGCTGTCCAAACAACATCTTCTGGTTGTTGCGAAACATGCGGTTCTGTCTATACTGACTGACTCTGCTCTCGTATCGCCTAATCTTTGCACTCTTTGGTACCATGCGTTGCTTCAGTTGCTCTATGATAATATTTAGCCTTTTCATCCTAGTCTTGTACTTTATTTCCAGTCTAATTTTAGTGTCTATGTTTTGTAATCCCATTCAGTAGGGACTCAAGCTTTCCAATGTCATTTCTCATTTCCCTGATTTGACCATTCAGTCGTTTCTTCCACCAAGGTTCTGATCTTTCTTGTTTGTTGTTTCCTCTCGTTTTTATGCTAAGTAATTTCCTCACCGTATTTTCTGTTGCTTTGAGGATATTGTTGCACTGGTGAAGGTTCCTCGCCTCAAAGTATGGGATGACTGTTGTTTCTTTTAACTTATTCCTGTCTACAAATCTTAGGTTCATAGGTTTCCCGCTATCATTGTTCATTTCATCTACCACTAAGTTTAGGATATCAACCAAATCTTGTCCAAGCCCGTCAGCATTCATTTCCTCAATGGCCGTATCTTTGTTCCAGGTATTATTTATTTCAGCATTCAGATCATTGACTGCTTCGGATGCTTCCTTCGTTCTCTCAACCTCTTAACCTTCATTTCCCACTGGCTCGTTTGCCTGGCACACTCCACTCTCCATTTCCAACCTAATCTCTCTGCTCAGTTCCCGCTCGCTTATCCATCCATTAGTTCTTATTAAACGAGCCTGCCCGGCCAATTTTTGTTCATCTAATTTAAATAGACCAATCACCTTTCCTATAGCCTTTTTCCTTGTGGTTACTCTTCAGGTAACATTGCATAACTGTTCTATTCAGTTCTGTTGTCCAGTTGGTTCTGGTCCCTTTATTATTATAGGGCGGTGGATTGGCAGTATTGGTAGAGGGTCGGATGCCATGCTTTGCAGCATAGAATTACGCCCCTTTACGTTCTGAGTTCAAATCCCGCCAAGGTTAACTTTGCCTTTCATCGTTACGGGGTCGATAAAATAAAGTACCAGTAATACACTGGGTAATTGCTGGCCTTGCGCCCAAAGTAATTGTAATTATTATAGTTATTATAGATAATTGTAACACTTATGCTCTGGCATATGTTATACCAACACTATACCAAGTTTCTAACATCCCCTTTAGCAAGGCCGTTTTCTGCAACAATCCTGTCCTTGTGGTAATTCCTAGCTTCTCAACCATGCGTTCAACCTTTTTCTAACTGCTCCCAGTGCACCAACCAAAACCGGTACCACTGCTATGGTCTAATTCTCCATAGTTTCCTGATTTCCCTCTTCAGCACTTGGTATTCCTTAACGTTCTCATTTTCTCATTCATTATTTTTCTCATCTTTCTATCCAATTTTGATATTTCTTCAGTCCAACGATATTCATTGCAATGACCAGTTTTCTTGCATTCAAATTGGATTTTAAAATCACTTTTACTTTTTTTAAATAAATTCCCTGTACCTTTTTCTTTCATTTCTGCATGCACAATATCATCTAGTTCTAAGATTCTCAATAATTTATAGCCACTATTTTCTGGTTCTCACATGGTTTTTCTCGATGGCAGTCATAATAGGCTGCTTCCTTCCCCCTTTTCATGTTTAATACAAACCATTTGGAAATCCTAAATTCTATACTGATGTCACTGCTGCATATCTGCACAGTTTTAACCAATGAGTCTATTTTTTTTTTCAGACTGCCCAAACAGCTTCAGGTCATCCTAAAACAGAAGATGGTTTATGAATGGCCCTTGCCTTCCAGATTGGTAACCTATTTTTCCTTTCTGAGTGAGTATTTTAGGTATCAGTGTTATAACAACTATTAACAGTGAGTATGAAACACCTTGGAAGATACTTCTTTTAATTTCTAATTCTCCCAGAAAGATGTTGCTTGAGTATAACTTGGTTTTCCACTCTAGCATAAACTTTGTCATGTTGTTAGTAATACCAAACATCTATAGGCATTCACCAATCCAAGAATGGTGTACCAGATCTTAAAGTCAATCCAGGCGATAGACATGTTTGTGTGATGTTTCTTACAATGCCTCAGATTTGGTACCCTGGGACCTCTTCCTACATCCTTTTTGTTCCCTTGGTAGCATTCCTTCATGTGTCAGAAAAGCATATGTTTTCCCTAGAAATACCCCAGTGAGAAACTTCCATATTATATTTAGGCATGATATTGGGCAGTAGTCTCCCACAGCATTTCCCTTATTTCTATTGTTTACCATAAGCGTTGTTCTCTCTGTAACCATCCAGTTAGGGACTGCACAACTGTGGACACAATCATTCAGTTGTGGTGCCCTGTCATTCATGTATAGCACTGTATCTCTTCAATCAAAATCACATCTGGTCTAGGGCCTTTCCAGTTAGGTATCTTGATCACTTCATCTTTCACATCGAGTGTACTTATTGTAATATCATTTTGCATATTTCTTCCGCACAATTATGTATCAATGGTGTCTATCCACTTGGCATCCTTTCTATGCCTCATACTGTTTCCCCATATCTCATTCCAGAACTCTTTGGCCTTATCAGCATTAGCGACAGCATACTCCCCATTCCCATTGTTTCAATCCAAAGTGCGGAAGAATTGTTTTGTATTATTTTGGAACAGACTATTCTCCTCGGACTATTTATTTCTATTCACATATCTCATTATCTTCTTCTAGCTTTTTGAAAGAAATCTGTTTTAGCTGTTCTATTACTGGATGAAATCAGTTCTTCCAAATTCGATGTCTTATCTAGAGCTTCTCAATCAGCTTTTTCCCATTTTTCCATTTTCCTCTAAATCATTGCTCAAGTTTACTTAGATTCAGGGAAGTGAAAATTGATGGAAGCTACGGAGTGGGTAGACCTGGGATGAGGTGATAAAAACTGACCTTGCTCACTTACACCTCTCTAAGACAATGACACTGGATCAAGATCTTTGGTGTCATGCAGTTTTGTACAGAAGACACAACTGCCATTGCATACAAACCTACAGTAGGCACCTCTTAACCCAATGTACACCCCACCCTACACACCCTACCCCATCTTCCTTTTCTCGTTCCATCCACTGTAAATGTGGTTGGTGTTAGGAAGGGCATCCAGCTGTAAAACACCTGCCAGAGACACTTCCGTATGAGCAAGACATGGTTTCCTGACCATCAAATAGAACAAAACTGTCTAATCCATGCTAGCGTGGAAGATGGACGTTAAACGATGATGATGATTCTGCCTTAACTACATTGGGGCATCTTCAATGCATCTTTTAAATCATGGTTCTTTTACCTTGCTCTGCTTAGTGCTCGTAGTCGCATTTGTTCCTATACAAACAGTGCAACAGCTCAAATGAGGTTCTTAGATTGTTTTATGTCTTCTCTCTGGATGTATTTAATGACATAACTTATCTGTTTTGTAGTTTCAATTGTCATACTCATATCTACTCTTCTCATTGGGATTCTTTCTTCTGGGGCATTCATCAAATCCATATGCCGTCTACATAATGTGACTCATCATTCAAGTGACTCCTTCCTCTTGCATCGCCTTTCTCATTCTCAGCCATACCAGCGCTCAATGAATAATATTCTTCTTCAGCAGCTCTAACAGTTCCATCACAAACTCCCTGCTCCTGCTGCCAATTTTTCTCTCTGCCTTCAAAAATAGAGACCGCTTAGGCTTCTGCTCTACCTCTTTTCGTTGTTCATCTGCAGGTTCCTTTAAGTCTTCACTCATCTGAGATATTTCTACTTCAGTTAACCAGCCCTCTATTAAATCAGGATCTTCAGAAAGTTATTTAGAATATTTCTAATATATTTTTCTCTCCTGTTATTGGTTTCAGACATTGAGATGCAACCATACTTGGGTAGCATTTTCAGGAGCTTTTAGTCAACCTAATTACTTATTTTAGTATAAGTATTTATTTTATTGCATTTGGTTTATTGCGTGATAACGTTACATTCTAAGATAAAGGTATTTAACTCAATTCACCATTTTACATACTTACATATGACATGACAGACATCCACCCAGTTTCTCTGTAAGAAGATCCACTTTCAAGGTGTTGGTCAATACATTATGTTATGATGCACTTGTCCAAGGTGCTATGAATCAAATAACTATGCTTCTGTTTAAATATTCATGTGTTGAAAATTACGGAAATTCTTTTTTTTCTATTTATATCTATACTTCTTTCACAGGCTGCTGATCAAATCATAACTTCTAGATGTTAATTTCTGTTTGCGTTGTGTGACAAGATGACGTTTACTTGTGAATGGTGAATTCAAGGCTTGACAAACGATTGCACATCATTAAGCTTCACACTTATTGTGGAGCCAATGACAAATTTGATGAAGATAATTAGAGACTCTGATCCAAGCCTATTACTAGGAGGAGTAGGACTCAGTACTATGTGGTGTTGAAACACTTGTTAATTAAATATATCTCTTAAGTTTGATAGTTGTTTCCTGATAAATAAACTGAGCTCTTTAAAAGTTTTATGTATTGGACATTGATACTGTGCAGTGCAAGTAACAGGATAAAACTATCACTCCTACTGGTTGTCTAACACAATACTGACTAACACATCTTCAATTCTCTTAGAATGAAATTAAATGTATGTTAAACCATAAAACATGAAGTAAAAAGGAAATAAAAAGGTTATTTACATGCTGGCAAAAACATAGATATTGTGCATTTGCAATTGTCAATAAAACTAAGGTTATATTTCATATCAAAATCATAAGAAAAGAGTGCAAAATAGAATATACCAAATAAAAAAGAGTAAAAGAGAGGAAGAGAGAAATGAGGGTGGAAAGAGCAAAAGATAGAAAGAACAAAAGACACAGATTGAGCAATAAAAATACGAAGGTAGAAAAAAAATCAAGAGAAGAAAAACATTTACATAAATTGATAGTTAGTTAGAGAGATGTCCATGTATTCATATATGTATTTTCATATGTACGCCTGCAATAATCATTATAAAATTACTTCATAGACTTACTTGCCAAAGATAACTCAACTTACGTTTTCTATTAAGTTTCTATGGAAAGATATTTTTTCCTCTTAGCTTGTGTTAAGTTTCATATCTGCAGTAACATTTTGAAAACAAATAGAGGTCAAAGAAAATATTCTAAAATAGTTTGTCTTCTCCAAGATATTTTCCTGTCCTAATTTTTTTCCTCCTTCTAATGCTTATAAAGCAACAAAAAAAGAAAAAAAGTGAAATTCTATGGTGTTCATTTCAAATGTATATATTTCTGTTTATTAAGTTAGTTTTTAAAAACCTATTTGGTATGTGAATATTCAACATTTGCAATGAGATATTTCAATAAAACAATACTTTAATGCATTTTCTTTTAGTGATAAAAATATGTTCATAGATTAATTTGTTAGAGTAAGCTGATAAATTTCTTGTTTAATGCATATATGTGAATAAGATATGTTGCTAGTGTTATTTTCTGATGTTAATATTGTGGTGTTATTTTTGTATGATTTTATTGCTATTATATTTATTGTTATTGATTGTGTCTATGTTTTTGTAGTTGGTCGTGCAGATTTTTGTCAATGATATTCAAAGATTTATTTGGAAATGCTATAAAAAGAAACACATGTATGTGTAAGTACATTTGCATGTATGTATGTAGAAATGTATGTATCTAAGTATTATGTGTAAATACATATATTTACAACAATAGTGACATCTACAACTGTAACAAACATCAAAATGTACAGCATCAACAATAACGTAAATTACATTAAGACATTAAAAAAAGATTTTGTAATAAAATCTATGTAACTACTTACATTATATTTATTTTATTAGATGAAATATCTAATTAATTATTGTCATAATATTTATTTTTAGAATAGTATCTTATCACAAATGTGGTTTTCAATGTACACTTATATATTTGCATATGTATAGTATGCAGGTATAATTTGTATTGATGTATTCATATATACAATTGTATATGTATATATATATATATATATATATATATATATATATATATATATAGACACATTTATATGTGTGCGTGTGTTAATATACAAGTATGAGTATGCGTTTATATTTATATATATATGTGCAAATGTATGAATATATAAATATACAGAGAATGCAGATATAAGTAGGTGTATATGTTTACATTTATATGAGTGAAAGGTTGTCAGTGTTAGCTTAAATCGAATCATTAATATGATTGACTATATAGTAATGAGAAATATGAATATAATTTTTAAACTTTCACACTATAAGCAGAGAGAATACATCAAAATAGTAACAGTCTTTTAACATGGGGTTTCTAATTCAACCATATGATAATATAGTGCATTTATTATTCATTGAATTTTGAAGTGTCAGCATAAATATAATTCTGTATATTTGGATATATTGTGAAATTCCTTTATTATGAAGGATATTAGTGAACGAGAAGCATGTGATGGGCACTGGTAATTCATGTGTTTTGCCATGTAGACATACATACAATCACACACACATATATATATATATATATATATATATATATATATATATATCATCATCATCATCGTTTAACGTCTATCTTCCACACTAGCATGGGTTAGACAGGTTTGTCCTGTTTAGAGGCAAGTTAGTTTGGATGAACGTGTCTCACTCATATTGGACTGATATATATATATCATCATCATCATCATCATCGTTTAACGTCCATCTACCACGCTTGCATGGGTTTGGATGGGAGTTTTCCCACTTGAGGCAAGATTTGTTGTCCTGCTCGTATAGGACTGTCTGGCGGGTTTTCTACGGCTGGATGCCTTTCTTAACACCAACCACGTTTACAGTGTGGACTGGGAGGTTTTTACCGTGTTACCTACACGGCCATATTTGCGGGGACTGTGTTTTTTTTTGTCGTGACACCTACACAACCTCATTTATTTCGGACTGGATGTTGTGGTACCAACATAACTTCACATTTAAGGGGGTGGTGTGGATGGGGTGAGGGTAGTAGGACGGGAGTGTATTTTGTTAGAGGTGCCTACTGACTGTATATATATATATATGTGTGTGTGTGTGTGTGTATGTGTATATATATATAACATCATCATTATTGTTTTAACATCTGCTTTTGCAATGAAGTATGAATTCAGAAAAAAATAATAGCAAAAAAGAAAGGAATGGCTGATGAATTTAATAAAAAACAAATGATCCAGTGAACGTAACAAGAACAAGGAGAGTAACTATGGATCCTTTACTAAGAGCAAAATACAAACCAAAAAGAACACACAGATATTATTATACTTGAATTTGGTCTGAGTTCAAATCCCACCGAAGTTAACTTTGCCTTTAATCCTTACGGGGTCGATAAAATAAAGTACCAGTAATACACTGGAATAATTGATGGCCTTGTGCCAAAAGTATGAACAATTATTATACTTGAATTTAACTATGAAACCTACCAGGATTTAACGGTTTGATAATTTTTGAAATCATTGACAATTTTAAAGGAAGATAGTTAAATACCAGGTCCTGATTTACACCTCCTCTTTGTACCAGCCTCTGTTGAAATCTCTGGTGTCCATGGTCCCTGCACTGCTGATTTCCTCCATAAGATTAGAAAGACAGTATTCTGCTTGAGGTGAGTTAGCTGGTACAGCACATGTCTCTGGCCATTCTCTGTGGTATAACGATTGCCATTTTGTCTGGCGGGTGAGGGGAGGGGCTTGGCTGAGGCACTACTCAAACTGGCCTGTAGTATCTGTCCCTCTCTCCCTTTCTTTCACTGCTTGATTTTTTTTTTCTTTTTTGTCTTTTCATTTCCTTTATTTTATGTTTCTATTTTGTTCCTTTTGATAGTGTGCTTTGTCAAAACAATGACCTTAAAAATATGTTGAAACCATTCTTCATAATGGTGTTTATGACTTATGTTAGTGGTAGTCCTAGGATTGTTTCTGTCATATTACAAAATGTGAGGACAGCATGCCATTACTAATACTATCTGAAAAAGAGGCTGTGAAAATCTCAAAAGGTCAATAGATTAATGGATTGAGGAATGCTATTGTTCCAAACAAAACTTAAAGTATTCATAAAGAAATCCTCGGACTTGAACACAGTTGTGTCCTTAAATTATGATATTAGATAATGTGGAGGCACATGACTTAGTGGTTAGCAATCGAAAGGTTGTGAGTTCAATTCTCAGACCGGGTGATTTGTTGTTTCCTTGAGCAAGACATTTTATTTCACATTGCTCCAGTTTACTCAGCTGTAGAAATGAGATGTTAGGGACTTGAGTCCATATCATTCCACTGTAAAGTGGTCGTGGAGGTGCCATGGCAAAAAAGCACCCAGCACTCACTGTAAATGAGGTTGGTGTTAGGAAGGGCATCCAGCTGTAGAAATCAAGCCAGAATCAGTTCCCGTCCCACCCTTGCAAGCAGGGAAAAAGCGGACGTAAAATGAGATGATGATGATGATTAGAAAAAAGGTTTGTTACCTAAATATGTGTGTGTGTGTGTACATGATTGAATAATTGCATATATATTTGTAATACGAACAGTTATCTGCAAGATATACCTATATATATTTACACAAGTGAATACATATAAGTAAAAGCAATAAAGAAAATAATTGCTCGTACACACACACATACGCATATATATATATATATATATATATATATATATATATATATGTATGTATAGCGAGAGAGAAAGATGTATGTATCTATGTATGTAAATTACAAATAGACACAAGCTGTATCATTAAATTATATGTAGCTAGTTTATTGTTTCATTTGACCCGAACCCCGATATTCAAAATCTATGACAATAAAACTTCTATACATATATTTTTATCGTGACTCTATCATTAACAAGTAATCATAGCCAAAATGATTACAATGAAAATTTCAAGTGCTATCCATATAACTATTACCAATATAATAACCAGAATAATGTTCACATTATACACACCTCAAATTCCCATAACTACTGATAAGATAATCAGACTAATCGCTGGTATCAAATCGAAACTAAATTTCCAAAAACACTATGTAAATAAATAAATGACATGTGTCCCACTCATAAATCAAAATTCATCAGCATTAAAGCAACAATTTTCACAGCGCAATAGACAATTTTTCTTAGCTAAATATCTCTTTGCCAAAGTCAAACATTTAAAAAATAACATACTATCAGTAATATGAAATGGAAATCATGCTTAGCAAGCTAAAGACGAGATAGAACACCTATAATTACATTACCTTAAAACAAAGAATAAATAAATAGCTGTAGACATAGCTGTCTGGTTTACAAGTTAGCATGTCAACTATGTGGTTTGATAACACTATGTGGCACAGAGGACAAGTGTCTTCTACTATAGACTTGAGTTCAATCAATGACTTGTAAGTCATATTTATATATGGGGCATCATCATCATCATCATCGTTCAACGTCCATTTTCCATGCTAGCATAGATAGGATGGGTTGTCCCTTTGTGAGAGATGAGGTCGGAGGATTGTATTTCACTCACACAGAACTGATTTTGGCTTGGTTTCTACGGCTGGATGGCCTTCCTAATGCTGACCACATTGATAGATGTATGTATATATATATATAAGCAAGTATTCCAACAAGAAAAATATAAACTTCGGTGAGAAAGGAAATTAAGAATTCATTTGCTTTAACATATGTTTCCGTGTCTATTATAATTGTCTACATATGCTGATTACAATATATATTGTTCAGTCATATACAATACTTAATTATTTATCACACTTCTTCAGAAAGCTTATATTTGTTTGTGGAAGTGACTATCCACTGCATGGTAAAATTGAGGAATGAAAAGTTCAGTATAAAAATGGTATTTTCATTTAAGAAAATATAAAACAAGAATAAATCAAAATGACAATGAAAAAATAGAATAATATAAAACACAGTTAGTTAGAGTGTAATTAGAGTGATTTAGAGGAGATGGAATGGGGGTAAAGAGTTTCACAGTATCAATCTGTGTACTGTGACATGGAACAATTATTATTTGACCATTGGTATGGGTGAACGTTTCAATGTTTGTCAAGAGGGTATGTAGAGAAGGACAGAAAAGGAGAGGGTAGAAGTTAAGAATAGGATAGAGTGGCGAGGGAGGAGAAGGAATTAAGAAATTGAGAAGATTACTGAATTCTTTGGGTGGGTGTGAAAAGTTCAAATGCCTCAGGAAATGTACTCAATCGGATTTAGTAAAATATAGGTATTAGGGATTGAATCTTGTCCAGTTTGTATTTAGTGAAGGTTTTTAGAAGCTTGTGTTTGCAATTAAATACCCTATCATGCTGGGAATTTAGAAGGTCCTTTCCGGTCACTATTTCAATCACCTCCGCCAAACATAATTCACAAGGGCATCTTTCATTCCGTTATGGATGGGCGAATTTCAGCACTGACTATTGTAGTGTGTATTCAGTATTAGCGTACTTCAGATCCCAGATTTGTTATGCTAGGGCCGTAGATCTAGCTAAACTGGCCGTAGATCTAGCTAAATGTGGGTGTTCACATACCATCTCTTCTTGAAAACATTCGAAGAGGCACCAACATACTTAGATATTACCTGTTTTAATTTGACCACACACTGGTAAACAATGATTTTAGAGAGAGAGTATATATCTACCTATCTGTCTATCTACCTATATATCTATTAGAAAAGGTTGGAGCCTGGCAGCTGAGCTCTTGCTGTTTTGACAGCTAATTCCAGACTTTTGACAAAAGTACTTGCAGTAGACTGGCCATCTCATCAAGGACATGGCTGAGGTGAATGACGCGGTGGTAAAAGGTTGTCCATATGAGGGTAAAGGTTCTTTATAGGTTGATAAAGAAAAGTTTTAGAATAAATTGATAATATATTTCATATGTATATATCTTTTTATATACATTTTCCAGGAGTGGTTGTGTGTGTGGGTGTATGACTGCACAAGTGTGTGTGTATCTGTGTGGCCATCATCATCCTTTTGCTCTATCAGTGGCATCGAGAAACAGTCAACACGTTTCTGGGTTATTTCCTTTTGTTAAGACTGTGTATCTTTCTGCTTCTTGCTTGAAATGTTGAAAATATATATTATTTTCTAAAGTATACATTGGCTGATTAGCTTCATTTGCATATCGAGTGATTTTACAGCTGGCTTTGTCAAAAATGAAAACAAGATTAGAATTTGATTCCTCCTTCTTACATAGCATGTTACATAAATGTATTTATGAATTTTATATCAAATAATAATAATAGAGGCAATGACCCAGAAAAATGCTGACTGTTTCTCGATGCTACTTGTAGAATGAACGGATGATGAAACATAGTGTAATGAGGCTGTTTGCTTGCAAACAAATCAGTTATTATTATAAGTATTTCCAGTTTCAAATACAACTGATTTCTTGTATGGAAAAAGAGAGTGACAGATAAAAATTAAGAAAAGGAAAAAAATCAACCTCATTATTGAGTTTGTACTTTATTTATGGACATTGAAAGGATTAAAAGCAAAGTTGACTCAGAATTTGAAATCTCAATACAGAGTGGTAGAATGAGTATTTTAAATCATTCTATTGAATTTTCTAACTTTTCCATGATTTTACCAATCAATCTCCTACACACACACATACACAAATGCATACATGCAGACATACATACATATATATATATATGTGTGTGTGTGTTTATGTCTTCATTCATGTTTATATTTTTAAGTATCTCAACTTGTATCCCATTATGTCGAAAAGGAAATTTAGCCATTCAATAATCAGAGATTGGTATAATAACTAGAAAACTGAAAAGACTACTGGGGTTTATATAACACTAATAAACTTTAAAGTTCATATCTCAGTATAGCCACAGTTTAATGATTGAAACCAACAATATGATAAAAGCATTACCTAAATATATAAATAAACCAATAAACTAGAGTCATATGATTTTTGCTGGTCTTCTTCTATTGGAAAAACTGTTCATAATAAGTAAATATCTTTCATAATTCCAACAATACTTATCACATCTCCAGTTCATATCCCACCTGTGTCTTGATTTGAAAGTGATCATGAACTATCTTCTTTATTATAAATTACTATGTGTGATCATTGCATCACATTGTATTAAATATCTGAAGCTGTCTTATCGCTAATAAGAGTGTAGATTAGCAATTTATTTTTTTATATATTGTTACTGAATCTGCTTTAATTCTTTTTCGTTTGTGATAGAAAATATATATCAAACTGAACAGCAGGTGACAAATAAATAAAAATTTTGTTGCTGTACCATCTGTTACTATGCTACTTAGATTTTACGGTGCATACTTGTTGAGGCTAGGTAGATTTTATACAAACTCAATGTATGTTAAGCATGACAGAATACATTTTGATACCAAACAACCTCAAACCACCCCTGATTCTACAATACCAAAAAGTTTATTTTAAAGTGTTTATATTTATCTTAAAACCTTCAATCATAGTTTTATGGAAGAACATTTGTTAAATTATGCTCCAAACGCCAGCTTCATAATGAGAAATTTAGTTTCATTAATAAATTTCTTTAAATTCTTGTTTATTTTCAAAATGATTTGAGAAAAATTGACTGCTTTTTTGTAAGAAATATGGTAACGAATGGTTTAAAATTGATGGCACATTAATGTTAAATCTCTCAATCTTGGCTAGCTGACAGCATTCAAACATTCATTCACAGAAAAATCATGGATATCTACTTAATTCTATATCTATTTTCTTTCATACAAATTCCCTGAAATTTTACTCATCAGAAAGATTTTTATGTAACAGTCAACAGCAAAGTTTTCCATATCAAAATTAAAAAAGAGCTTTTACTTCTCTTCATTTTTATCCTGTTATATCGTAAATATTATCTATGCTCACTAAATATGTTTCAATAAAATATTCTACTTACTTTTGTTTTACTAGTCTACTTCCATTCCAAATTTTGAAGACATTTTCATATAAATGAACAATTTAAATACTCTTCTTTATACTGTAAATGTGGTTAGCATTAGAAACCATGCCAAAAACTCTTCTGTGTGAGCAAGACACTGTCATCAGATCTGACTTGTCTCACAACAGGACAATTTATCTAGCATGGGGAAAATGGACATTGAACAATGATGATATAATTCACTCAAATAAGAAGTAAATATAACTATTCCTAAGCTATCTAATGAATGTAGTTAGCCATAGAAACAAACTTTGAATGTTAACCATTTTGATACCAAAACTCTGATTCTACAAAACAAAACCATCACTTTTACTTCTTTTACAGGATTCCTTTTTGAATTTAAACATTTCAATGTAATTTCATATTAAATTGTTTAAGTTATGCTACTAATACCATCTTAATAACGAAATAGTCAATGACATTAAGTAAACCCTTTCAAATTCTTTATTAAGTAATTAAAATACAGTGCATTTCACTAGAAATATGGTAATGAAAGGGTTAATATTGTTGATAGTATGTAAGCATATCGACAGTGCAGTTAGTGTTTCAAGAAATATATTAGAATAATGAACTTGTGATCAATCAAAACATAGATAAGCAAACATGTTTATAACTAACTATAGTTTATCATGAGAAGGACGATGTTTTTCAAATGCAAAATAAGCAGTTCACGTGGTTGATTACGTTATAACACTGAAACATGCCAGAGTTGTCACCATACTTACACAATTTCAGATATATTCTCCATTTCATGATCATATTCAATTTTAAATCAAGTGGGACTTCGAGGTAGTTGTTTTTCTTGCTTTTAACAAGAATTATCTTCAGTTTCAGGTGTAATTTCTATTGATTAAGCAGAATTTTTCTCACTACAATAAATATATTAGTTCAAATTATATATATATGAGCTTTACTCAAAAGACATGCCTTGGAAATTTTCCTGACATACTTGTCTCATAGCTTGGTTGATTATTCCATGTCAGCTCTGATTATGCATAACTGCTATAATGAAGCATTTCATGAAATTTGTTTAGAAGCAAAACACACTTTCAACATGACAAGTTACAAGAATATAATTAAAAATACTGTTGTTAAAAACTGTAATTGATAATTTTTAAAATTAGTATGCCAGTTGATTAAACATTCATCTGTTATTTATCTTTCTTTTTGGTTATTTACTATTCATGGCATGGCTGAATGGTTAATATGCTTGCTTCGTTATCATGAGGTTCCAAGTTTGGTCATGCTCTATAGCAGCATAAGTAGGTATATTTTGCCATGAAGTGAGTCAGCCAAGGAAAACTGATCTGTTGAATGGACTTAACCTGTAATTCAAAAGGCCAGGCATATAAGAAACATGGTCTCGTTAATAGTGGATAATTAGAATGTAGTAAAATGTGAACCTCACTAGCATGAAACAGTCCAGGCATACATAACCAGGTTGGTACAATAACAGCAGGACAAAATAGCAATTTTACATATTTCTTGACTAAAACAGATTTAAAGAAGTTGATCATCAATAGAAGTCCTTTTGTAATTAAGGTATGATGGATTATTCTGTAAAATGTGTCAACATTTCTCTGGAATATTAGAAGTTCCTTTAAAATATTTGGATAGACAATCAAAAGTACTCACATATGTACACCCACACACAGTTCTTCTGTCTTTTTCTCTATTTCTCTTTCACTCTCTCTCTACCTACCTCTCTCTCTCTCCTCCATTTATATCATCATTGGTTTTTCCTTGTTTCCAAGTATATTTTTCCTTCATTTAAATTTTCTCATACAATGATATTGCCTCTGTTGGCGGGCAAGGCTGATGTTTGCAAAGACAAATTGTCTACACAGGTCATATCCGATGGGTGGTTGAGGACTTGTCTAGAGTTGGTGATTTTTTTTTATGCAGCCTTTTATCCACCTCAGGTAATTTTTCCCAAAAGGTTCTGCACCAATCTTGATAAGATGATGCCATCTTGTTCTCTTTTCTGCATGTTGTTCACAAGATTTAAGATTAAAGTTGGTGTACTTCATCATCTGTTTCAATTGGTATTTGTAGCATTGTTAGGGACAGCTGCATAATTGTTTTCCTGTACTGTTCACTGTAGAGGATTCAAAATGGCAGTCTGGTGCTATATTTATAGCAAATGTAAGCTGTTAATGGTGATGTTTGATGATGATGGTTTTAATGTTGTGGCATTGGTACATTTTAGACCTGGGAGCTGACAACCATATTAAGAATTGTAACTGCAAAGTTCAGAATATACCACATGAAGAGAAATCCAGAAAACACACAATGGCATGAATGGGTGAGTAATAAGCTAAAATAGATTAGCCACTTTCAAGGGAGCAATACAGATGTTAAGTGTAGTCATTAGATTTCATGAGACAACTTGCTGGAGAGAGAGGGAGACGAAGGAAAACAACAGACATTTTCTATTTAACAACAACAGGCAGATTCAATTGATTTAAGACAGTTTTTCCTGTTTTTGTGTGTTAACTATTTAGTCCAACCCTTCTCACTTCCTTCATCTCCACCTTACTTGTCCAATCCATGCCAGCATGTAAAGAAATCTCCCTCCTAGTCAAACCTTTACCAACATATAAAGACAAATGCACTATTCTCTTTCCTCATCCAACCCTTGCTAGCATGGAAGGCCAGGCCTACCTCACCAAAAATAGTCCCTTCTATAACGTGGTAGTTCCCATGCAGCAACAAAATGCTCAGATGTGGCTTGGAAGGCCATCCAGCTGTAGAAACCATATCAAAGCTAAATGTATCAGCTAACCCCTTCCCACTACCACACACATTCCTGATTCACCCATACCTGCCTATAAATTTGGACAAGGCTCACAATATACTGCCAGACACAAATCTATGAAGCAACACTCACTCTTTTATTGTAGGTTGACTCCCCCACCCCCCCCACCCCCACCCCGTCAATCATCAGGTAGCTCCGTCCTCTCAATACTGCTTTTCCAGGCAGGCTAAAGACTCAATTAGCACATGAATAATGTAATCAAATAGTTTTAGTTTCATGATAGAATACACCAAACCTACTGTGAGGTGATAGTGTTGGTGCTACAATAAAAACATCGCCCAATCCACCAGGCAAAATAATTCTGGTGTCACAACAAAAGCACCTAGTCCAACTTGTATGGTGGTAGTACTGATGCTACAACAAAATGCACCTACTCCATCCTGTAATATCATAATGCTGGAATCAAGAAAAATGCTACCAGTACACACTGTAATATAGTTGGTATTAGGAAAGGCATCCAGCCATAGTAACAAAGCCAATGAAAGGAACACATGAACAAGACAGACACTTGACCTGTCAAGCCACAGAATACGACATCCTGTATAACCCATGCTAGCATGGAAAATAGACATGAAATGGTGATGATAATGGTGATTATATATATATATATATATATATATATATGCTGCTGTATCACAAACTATCTTTTACTTTCACAAACGCATGCAAAACATTCACATTATTTTTCATTTACACACAAATTTATGCATACATACACACAAACACAGTCACTTATATTCACATATACACAATCACATGCTACAAACAACATTACTATACATCCACATAAAATGCACATAGCTTTATTAAGTTTTCAACTTATTTGATAACTTTGTTTCAGATTTAAGCTTGCCATTTTGAAAGAATGTGTCTGAATAATTTCATTGTGAACTGGTACTTTGCCTAATATAATGAAACATTAGGCTCCAATGTTCCTGGTTGTTCTACAATTTCTAATATTGGTTTATCTCTTTCAATGAACTTTCATTCAATTGGATACATTGTCAGCTTTGAAATCTTACTCAAGTAAGCTTTGACAATAAGTACAACCTGATTAACCTATTCTCAAAACTCCTCAAACACTTCTCATGGTAAAAGGTGTAAAACAAAAATATAAAAAAAAAACAGAAAACAAAATTTATTTCAGATCTTAAAAAGATAACAAATAAATAAAGCAGAAAAAGTTTTAAATAAAATAAGAATAAATATTTGTTCATGCTACTCTTTCTTTGTAAGAAACAAAATCTGTAAGGCACACTTGAAAATACTGAACACCAACCAATGCATTTATAAAAGTATAATATATCCTAAAAAAAATACTATTTATTTAGTAAACTAATGGATATACTTAACCTTATGTGACGGAAATGGGTTTTAGGAACTAGGGGCATGGATTTTAGGTAACTAAAATCCATGAGACCGAGATTGGGAAAGAAGTGGGGGAGACGTTATAATTCCTTCCCATGAGAAACTGATAAAGAAATACCATGCCTCTACACACTTCCCCATTTACATCAATATCACTAATCATTAAACATTTCCCTATTCAGAAACTTTTGTCAATTCAATATACTAAATTCTCCTTCTAAGCACCACTATATATCATATATATAATCATAATCATCATCGTTTAATACCCATTTTCCATGCTATCTTGGGTAGGATGTGTTGTCCCATTGTGAGACAGCCAGGTCATGTTTTGCTCACACTGAACTAATTTTGGTGTGGTTTCTACAGCTAGAGGCTTTTCCTAATGCCAACCACATTTACAGTGTGAACTGGATGCTTTTTTTGTGACACCTACATGACCACTTTGCAGTGTGGGCTGGGCAATTTTATCGTGACTCCTACATGAAGGTTTTACAGTGGAGACTGGGTAATTTTTATTTTTTGTCATGACATCTACACGACCACTTTACAGTGTGGACTGGGCACTTTTTGTTGTGTCGCCATCACAACCACTTTACAGTTTGGGTTGAGTGCGTTTTGTCGTGTCACATACACGAGCACTTTACAGTGTGGACTGGGAGCTTTTTGCGATGTCAATTACATCAGCACATTACAGTGGGCTCCAGAATGACCACTTTATTGGCTGGATTGGGGATTTGGATGAGGGAGATGCATGGAGAACTGGGGAGGTAATAAGGGTAGTGAGATTACAGTGAGGGAGGTGCATGGGAGGAGAGATGGGAGGAGAGATGGGAGGGAAGTTGGTGCATACGAAAGGTATGCCTAAGCTCCTGCATGTGGGAGGAAGAGGTCTTCTGTATGACTGCATAGCACCAGAGATCATTGCCTTTGAGAGGTGTAATTGTTCAAGGTCAGATTTAATCACCTCATCCCAAGTCTTCCTTGGCCTGCCCATTCCATGGCTCCATCAACTTTAAGCACTCTGCACCTTTTTATACAGTTGTCATTCTTCATATGCATCACATGTCCATACCAATTCAATCTCTTCTCCTGCACATTGCATCTGATCCCTCTTATGCCTAATTTCTCTTGCAGTTCATTTATGTTTGCTGGTTAGTTATATTATTATTGCACATCCATCAAAGCATGGAGGCTTCATTTCTTTCCAATCTTCACAGGTCCTCTGCATGCTGTGTCCAGATCTTTCTATTGTGCACAATTGTTGTTCATATACCTGCATCATACAGCCTGCCTTTCATTTTGAGGGGAAAAAAACCTTTTTGGTTAGCAGCGGTAGTAAACCCCTGAACTTTCTCCAACCTGTTCTCACTTTTGCTACTGTGCTTTTGGAACACCCTCCTCCACTGCTAATTTAGTCACCCAGGTAACAGAAACTATCTACTACTTCTACAGAGCCCTCTGGGCATTTGAAAGTTTAGTGAGTTGGTCCCAGGGTTACTTACTCCTTCGGATCCTGACTACTAAATTTAATAGAAATAAGAGATAGGAAAATTTTCATACAATTTCATTTCGTGTGAGAATTATCTCTCACTACATTTGAAGTAATAACTGAAGCATAATAAGTTTCTCAAAACGAGTATCAAAATTACTTGCGTTTATTGTAGTCCGGGAATTACATATGTGGTAAGCAAATTTGATTCGTGGCATGACAAGTTATAATCCTGAATTATAAGATATGGTTGAAAAAAGGTTAGCATGTTTGCGCTTGATGTGACCAGTTTGAGAGGTGCCGCCAAAAGAGTAAGTGAGCAAGAGAGATCGGGTGACGTCAGAACACTCCCTTATATACTGGCCACGGGGAAGTAACTCCAATTAGTTTTTTCTCCCCGAGCAAGGTGGCGCTAGTCGCAGAATTTGTATCCTGAGAGCTCTTGCTACTTACTGTTCCTGTGCACCGGTGACATAAAATATACATTCTTTGTTTGTCTGCCTAAGAACCCACTACATCTCTTATGTATGCACATATATATATATATGTATATATATATATATTACATATAACATTTTGTTGGAAGTAGGATCATTGGACAGATGTTGCCTTTAGGATTGCAACAATGACAAGGGATTGTTTGTGCAGTCTAGTTGAAATAAATATCACTCAGACATTTCTTGGAGCTATGAGTTATTCAGATTTCTCAGAGAATGTATGCAGTTGCTCAAACATCCCTCATATTTCCATCAACGTACAACCTACTAACTTAAAAAAAGAAGGGTCCCATTAGGTTATATATCCCTAGATATATCTGAATATATCCCTAGATATATCTGAATAGAAGATGGAATTATCCTATCTAGAATTATTTTGATCATATATTTACCTGGATCTAAATATAAACAACCTACACTTAGGTTTGTGACACAGGACTCCTCTACACAGCTGCTTGATTGGATAGACATAACAGCTAAATGCTCCATCATATTAAGATGGTTGAGTGTAATTTTTGTCCCAGTCACCATTGAATCAAGAGCATTATGCCCGAAAAAGGAGTCCCATGAGATAGAATAACTGATACAGCCAGTATTGCTGGCTGTTCTCCATGGCAATGCATTTGCAATCTTGTCCATGGGGTGCAGCTGAGATATCTTAAACAACCAAAGGCTATAGAATATGCCTCCTCCACATTTTACCATATTTCCTTTCTTTTTCTTCTTTTACTTAATAAAATTGAATCTTCTAATCAAGTCTAAACTCTTTTAACTAAATTCTTTTTCAGGATATCTCCTCATGCCAACAAAGAAATCAGTATACTAGCAGATTAACAAACAATAGCAACAATAAAACTTCTATTACAAAGACTATTTTTTCCTTTTTCCTTCATATTTTTTAATACTTAAATCCATTTTTGCTTCCTTCATTCAGTGTACCTTTACCATTTTCTATTTTGATATTTTTGTCTTTCATATATCTACTTTCATTCTTTTTTTTCTTTTTTGTAATCTTTTCTATCATCACCATCATCATTATCATCATCTTTTAACAATAAATATCATATTGGGGGATAATTTGTCATCTGCATTATCCACTTGTCATCTACAAGTGTATTAACTTGATGTCTGTTTTTCAAAAAAATGTATCTACTAAGAAATACGTATCTAAAAACAATATAGAAACATTGAGAAAAAAAGGAACATCACATAAAACGAAGCGGAAGTATAGAGACAAAAATGGAAGGCGATTAATTCAAATGTAATTATATTGGCTTGAATAAAATTTCTCTTTGAAAATATTGAAAAAATAAAATACAAACACAAACACAAATATAATAACTACCAAAATGTTTCATATTCATATATTTTTCCCTCCCTCAGGCAAATGATGTTGACACTGATGATGATGTTGGTGGTGAAGGTGGTGGTTATGATGATGACAATTATGGTGATAGAGATGTTGTAATGATGATAGTGCCAATTATAATGATGATAATGATGATTTGTTGTTGTTGGTGATGATATTTACAGTGGTAGTAGTGATAGTGATAATTATGGTGCAGGGAAAGTGAGGAAGAGGAGAGGGATGACAACATCAATGATGAACAGATTTGCATGGCAACAGCTGAGAGGAGAAATTATTATATGGCGACAAAGAGACAAAGTGTTCAATAATACAACATAAAAATATGCCATAAACAATTGAATTGTGGTATTTTAACAATTCTTTACATTGCAATATATTAACTGGAATGTTGTTTCACATACAGGCATATGGACTCTTTCATATATACATAAATGATTATTTGAAGAATGTAGTGAGAAAAAACCTCCTCATTCTAAATTGTGATTTATCTGATTGAACGATCACCATCATTTTACACCCACTTTCCTTCCTGACAAGAGTTAGCTGGGTTGTTACAGTCTGAGACTAAATTGATTGGGAGTCAACATACTGGCACTTACTTTTGTAGCGCCCCCCACCCCCTTGGGGGACATCAGAACTAAAATAAGAGTTGCATCCCTTTGTGATGGTAGTGACCCCTGGTGTCACCTACAGGAGGTTAAAGGAGTTATGTCTTTTTGGCCACTATAAGTAAGAGGCTGAAAGATCAACTCTCTCTTTTAAAGTTTTAATAACGGACTCGCCAACCGGTACTTCGTATGATTCGTTGAGGACGGAACTATTAAGGGGAGACTGCCGTTCTGCTGAAAGCAGGTTTCATGCATCATTGGAGGATGAGTGTTTACGCCACATTTGGGACCTCAGTGAATCGCCCGATGTGGATAGTTCATTTATCAAAAAGCTATTTTTCTCTTGCTTGCCAAACAATGTCCAGATTATATTGGCTAACATAGTGAACTCGAGCTCGGTGGAGCAGATCGCTGCATCTGCCGATCGGATTGTGGAATTCTCTAGGGAAACTACCTCGTCAGACTCGCTTGTTGCCTCTTTGACCTTTCCGAAACAGCCCATCTCGACACACGAGGATGCCATGTTGAAGGCGATTGATGCATTGACGTGTCAAGTCGCGAAATTATGTAGGGAGAGTAGGCCATCTCCCAGGCGGCCAAGAAGTCATTCGCGTTCCTTCATGACTTCACGCCGTAACGCCAGCTCGCCCGCCAACAATTCGTCTTTTTGCTGGTATCATGCCACCTTCGCTGATGAAGCAAAACACTGGCAGCCACCATGTAACTATTCAACTACAGGAGACGCGGACCAGAATCACTGAGGGCGGCAGCTGGGCTCTGTGCTATACACCCAAACCGCCACTTCTTTATTTAAGACCTCCTGTCCGAAAGATCTTTCCTCGTAGATACGGGAGCCTCCTGCAGCATTTGGCCAGTGAACTGTGTTAAAGAAACTCCTCCTGAGTCATCAATGAATCTACACGCTGTCAATCATTCGCCGATATGGACTTTTGGACAAATCTCGCTTCCTCTGCAATTCAGAAATCTTCGACGAGAATTCAAATGGATTTTTACGGTTGCTGACCTACCATATCCGATCTTGGGAGCGGGTTTTCTACCCCATTTTGCATTGACAGTGGATGTCCGTGGCCGACGCCTAATAGACGGCATTACTGGTTTTTCTCTTCATGGCCAGAAAGCTAATTTTCCAATGGTTAGCTCGACCTTCTTTATCCCTAATGCTGGGAATGCCCATAATGCATTGTTGAATTCTTTCCCACAGCTTACTCAGGGTAATTTTTGAGTTGTCGAACCGACTCACTCAACCGTACATTTCATCTCCACTACTGGTGCTCCAGTGTTTTCCCGTCCTCGCCGCTTGCCTGCAGACAAAGTGAAGGCAGCACGGTCCGAGTTCGATCATATGCTACAGCTAGGCATAATTCATAGAAGTGAATAATTTTCTTTTGGCAAAATTGTTTTATGCATTTGAATATATTTTCTAATGTATTTGTGGTGTTTTTCAGTCCACTGAAGAGTAAGAAATTAAAATAGTAACTAAAAGAGACTTTCAATTTACAGATGAAGTACATCTAATAAAAGATTTGATTGTTGAGCCTCAAAGCTTAAACAATTAAGATATCTGTGATACAAATTATGCATGTAAATAGTGGGTCCAAAGATCATCTAAAAATTCTCATCTGCAGGTATCCTCATATATTATTAATCATTGATAACAGAGATGTTATGGTATGAAGTGAAATGCTGCCATATGCTAACAAGTGATTACTGTTACCGTTGTTGTTATTTCACCTGATCAAGCAAAGCTTATGTAGCTATACACTATCTAATGTTTATTGTCCTTATATAAGATGTTTGGGAATTATTTAAAGGAGATTTGACTGCTATTCCCAGCAGATTTATCAACCACATTGCTGCTTAACAAACAAGAATTCAGTGATAACCTCATCATATTCTTACTATTCTCATTAACATCAATAGTAGTCTAGGCATCAGCGACAGAGTTATCATAGTCCTCTTTTCCTTTCTTTATTTTCCTTCTCATTAAAATATCATTTGTATTGGTTGGTGTCTGTTTTGCACATACTACCACAAACATTAATATCAAATGTAATTATTAATTCATCAAACTCTCTCCATCTCTTTCATGTTTCTTGTAATCCATATTAACAAGGAGTCAGTATCAAGCATGATCTCACATATTTCTACTGTTAGAAATTAATAACAATATAAGTCAATTACAATACTATATTCTCTGCATGGCTAAAGAAATATAAAGAAGTTGGTAATTTACAAATGAAGCAAACACTTAATTATTAACACCACAGGAAATAATCATTGTTTGTCTTTAGAACATATTGGTATGGTATGGATCCGTAACTACTGAGGGTGTCGTAGGGACCTCAAATAGACATACAGCATTTCATTGGGCATTTTAAAACCTGGTAGTCACCATCCCCTTTTCAGACCTGAGTATAGCAAATTCATTTGGAGAAGGATACGGTGTGAGATAAAGGAAGTGAAGAAGAACTGTATAGGAAGAATCATCCCAAATACTAGACTGGTACATTCTTTATTAATGGATGTTCGGCAAAGTTGATCCTGGTGGGATTAGATCTGAGAGCAGAGAGCCAAAATGAATACTGCAAAGCATTCAATTCAACATTCTAAAAACTCTGCCAATTGTCCATCTTTTACAACATAATCATTGAAATATTGAAACATTCCTCTTGTCCTTTTTGATCTGTTAGGATTATTTGTTACAATTACTGTAGAGTGAGGATTTGATATTTATCTACCATCCACTGTTGCTTCTGTTTCAGTTGTATTTGCTAAAGAAAAAGGATGGCAAGATCAACAATCTTCACTAGTGTGACCACAATAATCCAGTGTTGAATAATCTTCAAATTTAAACATTTCACTTCGAGTTGATTGGATGTTTAAATATTTAGAAGACAGTGGCCTGATATTCATTAAACCAAGTGTTTGTTCTTTCTCCCATCGTATCATCTTGCTTCTTTGCATTATAAATAATTCCTTTATGATACTCATTTTGTCCATTAAGGTGTCTTCCTAGTTTTATGAATATACCATCTACTTAAAATATTTGAATTTCTTATATTCAATGCTTTCCAATTGTGTGCCACAATCATTAAGATCAATATTAGGAACACTAGGAGAATAATGGGGAGAGGCATTGAATAATAGCCTGAGAAGATACTATTCTTAAAGGAAATATGAAAGGGTGATGTGTCACCTCTTCAAGTACTATCAAAATGTATGAATTGCCAATTTCAGTAATTAATTCTGATCTTAAAATTTCAAGTGACAATGCCGGTTTAGGTTTCATTGTGTGTATAAGTTAGCCAATTGGGATTTTGATGAAGGTCAGTTTCAACCCTATACATATAACACATTATCTTATTTTATTCATGACATGTTTTTTAATAGGTTATTACAATTGAATCTTTTCATAGAAAACATTGTTTCTCTACATCTGGTGTCCTGTCTTTTTAGGAATTTTCTATTTTCTATCCATCTCTTAAAAATTTGGTATCAATTTATTATCTTCAGTAATAACAGAATTTCTATTTAAGGTACCTGCAGCCAAATTGGATTTTATATTTTATATCTCAAATGACACAGTTTGGTACTTTTAATAGTAGCTTTAGTTCAACTATCAAATAGGAAAGCTATTTGTTTGTTGATCTGTAATATATTTGAATTTTTGTATAAATATGGGATGTCATTTTTTTTTTTCAACATATTCCACTAATGCAAGCCATTTCTTTTCAATATTATTCAATCAACGTGATGTATGTAAATAGAAATATTTGTCTTCCTCTTTTGCATTAGGACAGATCCTATTGATGATATACATGTGTATAAGCTAACAACCAGGGATTGGAACAGATAAGGTAGCTCTCACATCATCAAGTTTCTTAATTGTATTGAGACATTTGGCTAATAATAGAAAATGTTAAATATTTTTAGCTTCAAACAAGGGTGCTACAATTCACTCTTTTGAATAAAATGCAATTAAGTGTATAAAACACTTAAATTCCTTGGAATTTACAGGCACAGGGAAAACAAATAGTCACTACAGTTTATTATGGTCTGACAATGCCTTGACTTCTCCTGTACGTCTAATACACAACACAGTCTTCTTTCCCTGCTAGTCTGCCTGCTATCCCACTACACCTCTTATGTACTCAAGAGAAAGAAAAAATTCCAGCAAGAATGTCCTTTAGATCTGTAGCAATAGGTGCGTGCAAACAACAAAGCATGGATAAATTGAGGGAAAAACTGATTATAAGAGTAGACTGCATTGGTGTGGACATGTGTATGAATGATGATAGTTGAGTAAAGTACCAGAAAAATATGAAAAGATGATGTGGGTGTGGAAGATGAAGAAAGACATGGACAGAAGTGGAATTTTTGGAGTGACCCCATCCAACTCATGCAAGCATGGAAAATAGACATAAACATGATGATGTGAATTAAGTAAAATCTCTACATATTGGGTACATTTGAGAAAGCTTGCTTGGATAATTTTTTTTTATCTACATATCACTATATCATCAGAGTAATGAGCTACCCTTTAAAATCTTTAATGATTTCTCTCATCATCATCATTTAACATCCATGTTCCTTGCTAGCAAGTGTTGGATGGATTATCACAGACTAAATCAATACTTAATCAGAGCTACTGACCTCTTAAATAGGCTTCAGACAACATTTTTCTTATATACATTTCCACGATCTACAAAATGCACTTGATTCATTTTATCATGACACCAGTACTAGGAAGATTGTCTAGATTTTGGCGAAACTGAAAATCTTCTCAACCCTTTGTTTGGCAGGTTTCTATAGCTAGATGTCCTTCCTACCAACAACCACTTTATATAGTACATTGGTTGCATTGTATACTGTCACCAACAATAGAAATGTTGTCATGTCATGATTGAAGGGTCCTCTCATCCTTTTTTGGCATAGTTTCTATGACAGAATTTCCTTCCTAACAGGTATCACTTTACAATATATAACAGTTACATTTTCCCTTGGCATCAGCACTAGGGAGATTGTCAGTCATTGCTAAAAATTGCCTCTCTATTTCTGAATCACATAATTTGTTATAATTATCATTTGCTTCAAAAGCTGTAAAATGTTTCTCCTTGGATGTCAAGGATATCTACTAATATATTGAATTAAGCTGAACAGTACTGAAATTATATTTTTTTGCGAATTCAACATAAAACATTACTAGTGAGTGAGATAAGAAATATATCAAAATGCGTAGCAATTAACAGTAGATATGTAATAAACCCCTAAATGCCTTTGCCACTATTTCTGTTGAATACCTTTGTTTGAAAACCGATGACATCATTGAAAGTATGATTATTCCCTCAACAGGAAGTTTATTAATTTCAACTTTAATTAATGCACAGCCTTCAACAGAGTAATTTCTTGAGGAGCAGCAAATAATCATTGCTTCCCGAAGAAATTCCTATATCTGCATCTGTGAATATTAAAAGTTTATCAAATATGCTATTAAAATTCAGATCATCATATGCAATGGACATAGTTAGGGGAGGAATTTACCTTTTAAATTCAATCTGAAGTAACTGAAATTCTGATAAGGAAAGGATTCTCAAGATGGCAGAATGAGATATTCCACATTCAATAAATATTTCAGTTACTAGGTAGCAATCATATATTTTTATGTATAGAATCATCCTTCCAATAAGGTTTGTTGCCATTAACAGATGATTTAGAGTATTATTTTGAAGTGTTAACTGACTTATATTAACAGTAGCATTTGATATTCACAGTTTTATAAATAACATTGGAAATTGTTCACAATTCCTTCAGAATGAAAATATAAACACATATAATGAATACAATTAACTATTGCTAGGAGTCTTACAAATGTATTGCATCAAAATATGCAATCAAAGTGAGAGAAAGAAACAGAAAAGGAAAACAAAAACAAATACAGCTATCAATTCACCACCAAGTGCAACAATTGGCCATACATCACATGGCTGAATGGGAATTTTTGAGGCAAGCCAAGATGCTCACAGCATCACTGTGGGTGATGGTGAGGCTAAGGTGCTAAGACAACCAGGCACCCCCACAGGCTTCACCTGACACCATAGGAAGGTAAGCCATCACCGATGACATGAACTTCACTGTCAGCAGCCCAACTCCGCCCAACATCTTGAACACCACAGGCTGGTAAAAATAATTGTTTGATAGTTCCCGGTATTTTGGGATTTTATTTTGTTTAGCAACGGAAGCAGTGACCCTCCCAACCATGGGAGGGAGCAAAAGAGTCACTGACTCTGGTATCGCAATGCCTTTTACCCAGGGGCAAAGGGTAAGGCCATCTGGTCTCTTCCCATCACTTCTGGATAATCCAGCTGGACCCAGAACTGAGGAGATATTTATCTGAGCAAGGGCCCACTTAATGACTAGATTCAACTCAGTGTGACAGGTGAAGCAACCAATATTCAGACAGCAGGGACAAACCATGGAGGCCTGTAGAGACAAGTGACCTATCACAGCAACATCTCAGACCCCCACAGACATCGGCACCCAGTTGGAGTGCAATGGAGATTGGAGCACATCCAGACTGAGAAGACTACCACTATTGGCTACAGGCATCAATCCAATCCTCCAAGAAATTTGCACTTGCAAAATTGATCTAAATGATCAAAGATTCAAATTTTTCACTTGAATGCAGTTCCTATGATAGCTCAGGCTATGAGTGACAGTCAGTGGTCTTCAAATATCAACTTGTATGGGAGCATAGAGTACAGTTTGGTGGTGAATTGGCAGCATCAGACAGGGAGAAGAAGTCAATGGGAGTAGGTTAACGATAGTGCTAGAGAGGGAACTGGGTGAACAACATTAACTCTTGCATTGGAGGGTGGGTAAGTGGTATTGGAGGTAAGCTAGCTGTTATGGGAGTAAAGGGATGAACAGAGCTAATTTGAGGAAAGAGCGGATGGGAGAGATGGAGGATACAAGTTAGCTCCCCTGGAATGAGGTGGTGTTGAATCGGAGTACGAAGGCTGAAAGGATGTTATGAAATCCTTTAACCATGTGAGTCTCCCGGTCTCTCAGCACATGACCTTAAAATAATTTAGATTTAAATCTAAATGGTGACATTTTATTTGAACTGACCATCAATGTTAAATTTGCCATCAGATGGGCATGTAAAAAAGATGTATGAACTGTATAGGAATAGGAGGTTGGGGTGAACTAAAATAGAAATGAAATTTGTGTTTATGTGGAAATGTATGTAAGATGTTGAGATCAATGCTGTGTGTGTGTGTAAACATTTAAAATTGTAAATTCAATAACAGTGCAAAAACAGAACAGTGAGATATTAACACTTTCAAAAGAGGAAGTTGAAACTGAAAAAGGAATTTTAAGAGGTACCAAAAAGGAAGAAATATGTGTGAGATGTTGAAATGGATGTTGTATGTGGGTAAACATTTAAAACAATAAATTCGATAAAAGTGCAAAAAATAGAGCCATGAAATATTAAAATATTGAAGAAAGGAAGTTGAAGCTGAAGAAAAAAATTTGAAGAAAGAATCCTGAGATGCACCAAAAGCAGTGGATGAAAAAAATATATAATGTATTTATGAAACGCGTGTTATGCATGATTACAAATAAAATATTAAATTGAAACTTCGATTTCTCAATTTTAATATATTTTTCTTTTTTGAATTCACCTCCATTCAGTTCTGGATTAGCATTAAACTGGGACTTGAAGCAGTTGTCCAAATTGTCCTTTACTAATCTAAGATAATATAATGTGACCTTATAGAAATTTGGCTGTTATCTCTAACAGATCAAGCAACCACATAGATGTTTTCACTCCTTTGTTTGAAGTAAACATATTTGTCATTTTCAGCTAACGGCAGTGAATTGGCAGTATCGGTAAAGGGTCGGACGCCATGCTTTCTAGCATAGTTACGTCCCTTTACAGTCTGAGTTCAAATCCCGCCGAGGTTAACTTTGCCTTTCATCCTTGCGGGGTCGATAAAATAAAGTACCAGTAATGTACTGGGTAATTGCTGACCTTGTGTCTAAAATGTTCTTGTTGAAATTAATAATTGTTTCTACCTTTGGCACAAGGCCAGCAATTACCCAGTACATTACTGGTACTTTATTTTATCGACCCCGCAAGGATGAAAGGCAAAGTCAACTTCGGCGGGATTTGAACTCAGATCGTAAAGGGACGTAACTATGCTGGAAAGCATGGCGTCCGACCCTCTACCGATACTGCCAATCCACCGAATTAATAATGTTTACAGGATACATGTGATTCTAAAAAGAAAGGTTCAAACAATGTTACCATTTAAATCAAATAGTTCAGCATTATATATTAGTTGCCTCTCATCCTTACAGGGTAGATAAAATAAAGTACCAGTAATGCACTGGTTAATTGCTGGCTTTGTGCCAAAAGTAGAAACAACTATATATTAGTCTTTGTGTTGGGTCAAAAAAACAAATGATATTAAATGAAGATCACACAAACACCAAACAAATTTTATGCGATCCTGTGAGGAAAGATTCTAGCTGGTCAACATAGAAAACGCTTTATAAATAAGACAGATCTCTTTTTAGAATAATTATTTCAATGATTTTTTTTTCCCTTATCTTTTCAACATTTTGATTCTTTTAAATTTTGTTTCTCTTCCTTTCTTTAAACTTCTCATTAGATTATGTTTTCTTTTACTGCTTTGAACATATATTTCTGTGTAGCAACACGTGAGTGTGTGTGTTGCGGCTGACTCTCGCAGAGCTCCAAGAAAATACATCCACACAGTTCAGCTTTTTCTTATGATATTAACATTAAATAATAATCTATTAGTATTAATAGTAATTAGTACGTAATAGTATATATCTACTACATATTGAATATCGTCTCATATTGTTTCCATTCCTCAATTAGTTGCTTTTTTATAAAATCTGAGGAATTAGTTTCTAATAAATAAAACAGCCTGTGATATTGTTATGCTATTGTTGTGACATTGCTTGCACTTTGTATGCTTGAATGTGGCCAGAACTATTTAAGCTAACTAACAGCTTGATGTACCAGTCTATCGTGTGCCATTTGGGTAATGTAGGTTAATTCCAATACCCTCTCATAATGAATATTTAAACTTACTGATGTCGACTTATATAATTGTTGCAAATACAACAGATATATTATGGAATCACAATATCTTCATGAACCAACAGCAACTCACTTCTATTATTAATGGCCTTCGGTTGATTATACCCATTTACAGCACCACTTGCTATGGACTTTTGAAAAACCATTGCAAAATATCCTCTTATCTTGCAATTAAGACATTGGTTATCAACAAAAGTTTATTATTTACAACTTCATAGAAACAATTATTTACAACTTCATAAGGTTTTCAGAGCTTTATTAGAAAAAGCAAAGCTATGGTAAACTGCCTTTCTAGTGGTTCTTCTGTTTTGTCCTTGATAAAAAGCATTTCTAATAACTTCATTCACAAGTAGGAGTGATTGTTCCAGTGCGTCTCCCTCACCATCCCCAGAGGCAATGTAGTCTCCATCATGCTGGTTGGAACCATGAGGCAGAGGTTAAGTTAGTTCAAGGTGGAGGGTACTCATTCTGATGTGACATATATGCACACAGGTTCAATCCCTTGCATATTAACTTTTATAAATCACCAAGAGTCTTCCACATGTCATATTTACATAATTTGATTCCTTTCACTTTCTTTTGTCTTTTTATACACAGTGAGATATAAATATTAACATGATAAAAGAATCCATTCTGGCTACCTAGTCAAATATTGAGCATCAATGCACAAAACAATTAAGTTGATTACAAAAACTCCTGAAGTGTGAATATCATGATAATTTGTAATTCCAAGGAGTCAATTTCCACCCATGGATATATTGCAGATTTCAAAAGTTGTCTACTAATGGAGTCATTTATCCACCTTTTTTCATATAAAGGATGGCTGTATGATGCCTGTGTGCAAAGTGCAATGCTGCATTGTAATGAAACATGGGAAGTGACTGCAGAGGACATGCACAGGCTGGAGAGAAATGAAGCTACCATGGTTTGTTATATGTGCAATATAAATATGAGAGAAAGGCAGAGCCTAGATGAACTAAGGGAAAAACTGGGTCTAAATAGTATCTCAAGTGGTTCACATGAGAGAAGTCTGTATAGGTAGGAATATGTGTTGCACATGAATGAAGATCATTGGGTGAAGAAGTGCTAGAAAATCCTAGGGAAAGGAAGCTAAAGTTGAGGTAGACCATGGAAGACATGGGTGAAGGTGGCAAAGGCTGATCTTAAAATTGCTGAGACTCACGGAGGAGATGATGAAGGAACGAGACAAGTGGAGAGATATTGGATTGAAAAGAACCCATCCAACCCACGGCAGCATGGAAAAACACAAAAGAAATGATGATGATGGATGGGGTGGTAGTGCAGGTAGCAACTGCATCCGCTGTTGCTACATGCGCTACCACTGTCATCGCCATTGTTGTCGTCTGACCCACGATCAGACAGCATACATAACTCATATGATCATATGTAATTCTATTGTTTGTAATTAATATAGCAATACAAGATATTACTAAAAGGTTCATGCCATTTTCCTTCTTTCAATTAATACATATCACCAATAATCTTTTATTTAAGAATAAGAGCAGAAAAAGTGATCTACATGAGTTCAATTAATTGACATATTAGGTATATCCCAATAAGATTTTAGCTTCTTTCTGCGTTTACTTTTTGATTGTTCTCAGTGAAAACATTAATTTTCTTTATGATTTATATATATATATATATATTTTTATTAATATTTATCTACATGTTGAGCAACACAAATATATAGAGTATGTGTCCTTGTGTAAACAAAGACTTCAGAAATTTTGGGAAACTTTGAAATTAGAAATACGTTCATTAACTGGCAAAGTACCACTGGAGTTGGACTAAAGTGGATAGATTTGGCTGCAAGGAATCAAACAACACACCTCTTGGATGATGGGTGAGTGCATTAGTCACCACATTAAAGAACCACTGGCTATTAATTCTGTCTTTTTAGAAATGTTAAGCCTGTAGCTAGAAATGAACATAAAGCTGTTGACTTAGGAAGAATTAAGTAAATTTGAAATATGTACATCTTAATGCAGGTGACAATAATAATGATTTGTAAGTCAACCGTTTGTTTATGCTTCTTGCTACAGGCTTGAAACCTTCTAAAATGAAAGAATGGGTGGCCAGTGGCTTCTTAGCATATATCTGTAGTATAGTAAACACACTCTGTTGGCATCTATGAGATCATCATCATCATCTTCCATGCTAGCATGAGTAAGAGGGCGAGATGTGGTATTCAATTCCCTGCACTCTCTTGGCATCAATGAGATCATCATCATCATCTTCCATGCTAGCATGAGTAGGAGGGCGAGATGTGGTATTCAATTCCCTGCACTCTCTTGGCATCAATGAGATCATCATCATCATCTTCCATGCTAGCATGATTAGGAGGGCGAGATGTGGTATTCAATTCCCTGCAGGTGCCTCAGTCCACTTATTCATTTTCAGAGATTACTTTACCCAATTTTCGCAACTACTAATTATAGGTATCACTTATTAATCTGGTAATTTGCATTGTGATGCATATATTTCAAATTTCTAATTTTCCTAATGTTTCATTAGTCCCCTGCTTTGCTTAAACAGGCTTAATATCTTCTAAAAAGATGGAATTGGTGGTATGTAGTGGTTAATGCACTCAACTGTTGCACGGGAGATGTGGGTTCAATTCCTTGCAGGTACTTCTGTCCACATTTTCCGACTCCAGGGGCATTTTACTCAAATCCTTCCACTCTTATTTATAGCGATCAACGTTGTGATGGGCACATTTCAAATATATATATATGACAATGATGATCATCATATATATATTTATGTATATATAAACATTGAAGGCATAATATCATAGATTCAATTGTGTCCAATTGTCTTCAGTAAAGCTGTAAATGAAGCAATTATTGACAGAAATAGTTATCTGAATATTTATTAATACATAACTCCCTATTCTGTTAAGCTGCTAAAATTCTAACAATTTTCACAGCTGATCACTAATTCACTGTAACAATAATTGAGTTATTCAATTTAGTCAGCAGCCTGTCAGAAAAGTCTAGAATTTGTGAATATTATCAGTACACACATTATATATTTATGTTACTTTTGCTCTTATTGGAGAGAACTTTGGGGCAAAATCAAAAATTCTTCCATGCTCTGCAAATTAGAACACTGACACATTGTAATGCTGTTACAAATAATATTGCTTATATAAGCATTATTCAGCACTTTTCTGCTCTAATTGAGTGGAAAGTAATTAAAAGTTGTTAATCTGAATGTATTATTTTTATCTATTTATTTTACTCATAAATCTGATATAATAAACTATATATGAATCATTATTGTTTTGTCCGTTTTTCCCCACTTGCATGGGTTGGATGGGTTCTTTTCAGCACAGCTTTTCTCCACTTGTCATGTTCCTTTGTCTTCTCAGTGAGTCTCAGCAATTTGAGATCAGCTCTCACCACCTTCATCCAGGACTTTCTTGGTCTACTCCTGCTGCATCTTCCATCTAATGAGATTTCCTGGCATTTCTTCATCCAACATTCATTATCCATGCACATCACATGACCATATAAATGCAGTCTTCTCTCTTGCTCACTGTTTTTGATTCCTCTTAAACCTAGTTTCTCCCTCAGTGTATCCACATTTATATTGCACTTCCAAGAAATATGGTTGCTTCATTTCTCTCCTTCATACACATATCCTCTTCACTTCACAGATAGGTGTCATACAGCTATCTTTTTTTACATAGAGAGAAAACTTCTGATCTCAACAGAGAGAGTAGCTCTTTCAATTTCTTCCAGCTTATCCTTATTGTTTCTGAGGAAGACGGTGTAATCGATGAGGGATTTCAAGACAAGAAATAGGTAGTGACATAATCATTGCCTGTTAGTCACTATATCGATCTACCATGATTAATCAACCCTTTGAAATGATTGTAAAACAATGAACTAATTAAGAACCTATCTCCAACTTATGTTTTATTTTCATTGTTCAAACACCACACATATATAAATGGCTCTGTAGTTCGAATAGAATCTTTGAAACAATCTTATGCATTGAGAGTTTACGAAAAAACTATAGTTCTCACTGCCTAATCTTGTTGATGCCATCTTCAAGACTACATTAAATTCTAATAACATTATCAGCACCACCAAAATCAGTATATATATATATATATATATATATATATATATATATATATATATATATGAGAGTGGAAGGTTAGTAAAATCGAAGTGTGGCAGTTGCCCAAGATCCACAAAAAAACAATTTGGAACTTTCACGAAGCACTTGATAAGAACATATCGATAAATCGATCGGTTACTGTCCTATATGAGCATGACACGGTCACCTGATCCAATTTTCCTCTAATGTGACACGTCTAACCCATGCTAACGTGAAAAATGGACGTTAAACGATGATAATGATATATATATATATATTTGTTTTTTTTTCTTTTTCTATGAGTATATTTGTGTATAAATTTACAGAGACCTGTTTTTTTAATGTATTCGATACAAACTTATAATTACTTCTTACTTGTGTTTTATATATATATATATATATATATATATATATATATATACACACATGTAAACTCTATGCTGGTTTGGACTGTAATTACACAAACACATAAACTAATATGATTTCTTGTATCATCTGTATTTTCTTGTTATTACAATCATATTGCAGGTTTTACATTGCTCTTTGATGAAGGAATTTTTCCTTAGAAACAAATATATGTGATGAAATAATTCAAGAAGTAATCTTATATTTCTACTTCTGTTTTTTAAGATATTTTCTGAATGTATAAAACATCAAATAGAAATCTTATTAAAGTAAACACAATAAAACTAATCTGAAAATACGAGATTTATGTAAATTGTTTTAAAAAAATGGATAATAATAATTGTTTCTACTTTTGGCACAAGGCCAGCAAATACCCAGTGCATTACTGGTACTTTATTTTATCGACCCCGTAAGGATAAAAGGCAAAGTTAACCTTGCAGGATTTGAACTCAGAATGAAAAAGGGCGTAACTCTATGCGAAATGGATAATAATAATGAAAAATAGATAATAATAATTGTTTCTACTTTTGGCACAAGACCAGCAATTATCCAGTGCATTACTGGTACTTTATTTTATTGACCCCGTAAGGATGAAAGGCAAAGTAAACCTCAGCGGTATTTGAACTCAGAATGGCAAGGACCGTAACTCTATGCGTCAAAGCATGGTGTCCGACCCTCTACCGATACTGCCAATAATAATAATGATGATGATATACAAGATGTTTTGTTTCAATTAAACTTTGCTTATTTTCTGGCTTGTTTTACATATACTCAGAAGTTGATGTAGCTTATTATCCACCCTAATTTATGAGAATGTATATGTCATCCTCCTTCTCCTTCTAATAATCATTATTAGCTAGCATCTATTTTTCATGGTTGGGTGTTTTTTTCTCATGTCATTCTGGAAGAGCAAGCAGCATGTCATGTTTGCATGGAAAACCAGGCATGTTCCACATTGTACTGCTATGTACTTGGTGCAATTGCTTCAAGGCTTGCTTTCCCAGAATACTGGTAACACAACAGAAAACAATATATATATATGGGTTTTCCTACTGCATAGCTTCCTTCAACTGGTGAGTGCTCTGCATGTTTTTATACAGCTGTCATACTTCATACACATCACATGTCCATACCAACGTAATTTCCTCTACTGCACACTGCATCAGCTTCCTTTTATGCCTAGTTTCTCTCTCAGTTCGTTTAGTGAGCAGGGACAAAATAGGGCTCTCAAGCCCTCAGGGAAATAGCTCACTGTGTGTGCAGGTAAGGAGGAGATAGAAACTCAATCCTGTGTCCAAAATGCAATGGGTACACTAGAGGTGTATTGGCAAAAACACTCAGGAAACAAGCTCTTTTAAATTCACAGAGACCCCCATAAAAATAGTCGTTAGCTTCTGCTATGTGAACAATGAAATCAGCAGTGGTGTTGATGCACAGAAAGTACAGATGACAGAGTAAGGACAGGATGGAAAAAGTTCAGGGAGCTACTACTGGTGCTAGCTACAAAAGGTTTTTCACTCAAGATAAAATGAACAAGCTGCATGATGCCTGGGTGTGAACAGTAATTCTATATGGAAGCAAAACTTGGGCACTGTATGCTGAGGATCTATAAAGATTGAAAAGAAATGAAGTCTGCATGCTCAGATGGATGTGTAACAGTAGTGTACATGAACAGCAAAATGTAAATGAATTGAGAGCAAGACTGGGCTTAAGAGAAATCAAATGATGTGTGCAGGAGAGAAGACTGCAGTGGTATACACATGTGATGCACATGAAGGATGACAGCTGTATAAAAAGGTGCAGGTGACTTGACATTGTAGTGTAACTCAGAAGATAAAAACCTAGGAAGACATGAGATGAAAAGATAAAGGCTGACCTGGCACAGCTGAACCTCTCAACAAAGATCGCTCGGGACCAAGACCTCTGGCACTACATGCTACAAAACATGGCAGAATACATGAGTCGACAACACTGTGCAGCCCACAACATAAATGTGGCTTGTGCTTAGGAAGGGCATCCGGCAGTCATAAAATCCCAGTCAAAACATGGCCCAACTATGAGCAACATAGGTTCCAGTGCTGCCAACCAGCCAGACCTCTCTCGTAACATGCCTATATAGCTCCCATAATATGGCCCAGTATGAGCATGGTCTGACATGGCCAACTGGCTAGACTCTCTCCATAACAGAAACATGCAGTTCCACAATGTAAATGTGTTTGCTGTGAGGAAGAACATCTAGCAGCCGTAAGAACTCAGCAAAGGCAAGGTCCCCTATGAGCAGGGTATAGTGCAGTCCTTTGGCCAGACTTGCCTCATAACAGCAACCATCTAGTCTCACAGTGTAAATGTGGTTGGTGTTAGGAAAGGCATCCAGCAGCTGTAAAAATACTCAGCCAAAACACAAGCCCTGCTAGGAGCAACATTTGTTGCAACTAACTGGTGTGACCTACCTCTTTAGAGATCCGCCCAGCTCCCAAATATCTATCTGCTTATGAGCAGGATATGGCATGAGCAACTGGCCATACCTTTATTATAACAGGTCCACCCAGTTCCACACTGTCAACAAGGTTGGTGTTAGGAGGGGCATCCAGTTGTAAAAGAATGGTTAAAATACAGTCCTGTTTCAGCAAGGTATGGTGCGGTTAAATGGTCAAACGGACAAACTTGCTTCTTGGAGTGGACGACCCATCTGACCCACACAAGCATAGATAATAAGATGCTAAATAGTGATGATGATGATGTTAATATTATTCTATAAGGATAGTGTTGAGTTGTCACTATTTTTCTAATGAGAAAATCCTTCTTTATTATATACTAATAAAGACATCACCACAACATTATCATCAACACATCATTGTCATAATCTTCCTTTACCTCGGCATAATTATCATCATTATCATTATCGCTATGTAAATATTATTACCATCATATTTGTGCTTATTGGAGAAGGAAAATCACTGTATTCATATCAGGAACAAACAATGTCAGGTGTTGAAAAGAAACTCATAACAATTCAATATATTTTGCAGATTAGATGTTATATTAACAGAACAAATTGCTGACAATTATCAATATTCATCTGCATATATTCCACTGTCTGTCAGTTTGCCTGTTCTTCTCTCTCTCTCTCTCTCTCTCTCTCTCTCTCTCTCTCTATCTCTCTCTCTCTATATATATATATATATATATATATATATATATATATATATATATATATATATATATATATATATATAGATATATATATATTATATATATATATATATACACACACATACATACACATACATATATATTTCATTAGATATATATAGTTGTGCTTCAATATAAATATGCTTACATAAAATTACACACATACACATGTGAACAGCTTAAAATCTAAATAAAAACACAATAGCAGAGACCAAAAGGGCTTGGAATTTTATCATGTATATGCTGCAATTGTTAAAATAATATTAGTTTTTGAATAGCATATATTTTTCATCATCTAAATATTTCTATTTTGGTTTTTACATTTGTTAAATTTTTAAATACATTGAATATGTTAACAACATTTTAATCATTCTTTTACATGCAGATAGAATCTCTAAATTATTTATTATATTAACCATTCTGTTTACATGTCAACCAACGATTCTTATATCACTATATCAGCAAGTCTATGTGCCAGGTTTCCAGAAGGTTTATATTTACTGTATTTCACTTACAGAGCTTGGTTCATCCCAATGCTATGGTAACAAATATTTATTTAAGGTATCTTCACAAAATCATACCTAAGTTCTACAATGGGTCAGAAAGCATTGGATATATGATGACCTGACAAAAACATACATCTTGTTTGAACTTGGGATGCTTTTGATTACTCAAGCAGAAAAATCTTGTAACTTAACAACAACTGACATTTTGGTACAAAGAAATGATGGCTTGGATCCTGTGAGTAAAATCAAATTGTGTAAGCTTTTTCTTATGCATTGAGCCCGAGCAGTTTTGGAGCTGGATACTATTTTCATAGTGGCTGACTACATTTTCTGAATCCTGAATTATTCAACATATGTTAGTTTCTTGTCCACTTAGCATAGTCAAATGGTTAAACATTTCATTTTGTATTTGATTAAGAGTTTGATCTAGCTGCATGTAACTTTGGTTGCCCTGTGATATATGAGGGCAGTATTTGCTTATGTGGGGTATACATATGTTTCCCTCAGTGGGATGTCTGTTTAGGGGAGTCTACGCAGTTGTAGGCATGTGCACCAGATCTCCAGTCTGAAGAAACCCTTCCTCCACTGAGTAAGCCATTAAAAACAGAAGGAATACCTGTTTGTCTTTCTTTTTATCTTCATTGTAATGGATCTAAAACTATGATCTTTCTCATAGAGGGAAAGAATAGAATCCTTCTGGGAATGTGGCATGTGATTAGTCCTTTCATAATGAACAATCAAGCTTGAAATAAATAGGGAAGTGGTACTATCATATTATATCTAAAGATATAATGAAAAATTTAAAAAACATCTTTCAAAAATCAATCCACATACAAATAAAGTTAAAAATTAACAAAATGGGAACTGAAGGAAAATTTAATTCATGTAATTAAACAAATAAATGCAAAATTCAAAAGAATCAATTACATGAACATAGAAATCAAATCATATAATTTTAAAGTAATTTTTCAAATCTGTTGAAAACTTCAAAAATCGACCAGTTGTTCCAATATTTAGTGCATATGTGTATGTTTATATATAAACACACACACACACACACACATGCACATGTACATATGTATGTATATATATATATATATATATATATATACATACGGAATACTGACATTGTTGAAATTAATATATATATATATATTAATTTCAACAATGTCAGTATTCCGTGTGTCATAATTCTCGATTATCATTGATTCATAGGTTTCAAACGACACTGCCTACCTCAACGACGCCAAACTTAAATTAATATGCATAATACTAATGAGGGAGTGAGAGGGGAGAGTAAGAAACAGAGAGGCAAAGTGAACGCTGTGTTGGATACACTATGTATATGTGTCAGTGTAGAGACATGTGTGATGTGTGTAGTAATAGGAGGGGAAGGAAAGCAATAACTATTAACATGTGTGCGTGTATATTTATGTGCGCGTATGTTTATGTGTGTGTGTGAGTGCGTGCAGCGTTCCACAGAAAGTAAAAACTATCAACATGTGTGAGTGTTTGCGTGTGTGTAAGTGCAGGATGCGTGTGTAAGTTTTCGCGCGTGTGCGCATTTCCATGCGTGTATGTGTGTGTACGTGCGGCATTCCACAATCGCCACGCAGTTTATCTGTCTGTGTGCCTGTCCGTCAGTTTAACATACACAGAGTTGTGAAGGGAGTAAATAGGGACCTTCTTTTTACATTGACTGACATCTTTTATATTTATTACTAGCAGATTTACCCGGCGTTGCTCGGGGTTTGAAATTCTGCTAAGAATATACAGCTAGGAAGTAAAAGAAGAACATTATTTGTCCCCAACCTCTCAAAAGAAGCAGAAGTCTTCAATAATTAATTCAAACGAATATTTAGTGCAATCTTTGTACACATAAAAGTATGTTGATAATGAAGGAAAACACTGAATAGGATGTAGTTATACAAATGATTAAAGACAATACACGTTGCAAATATGTAAAAAAAAAAAGGCAATTTTGCTAAAGTACAAAAAGTTGTAATGAAAGCAGTTGTATACAAACAAAAAAACAATGAGAGTAGAATAAGAGAAAATCTATTCTTTGAGAGCATCCTTTGCTGTGTATGGTTAAATTTTGAACTTATAATCCAAAATATCCTGCATGACATATTCATTGGTATGTTTTGTAATGAGTAAGGTGAAGTCAAGGCAGAGCTGTAAGAAGTTTTTTTGTTAACACTAAAGCACTTCAGGATAGACGCTATTCTTTGTTTTTCTTTTCGGATCAAATGCAAAGAGATTATCTCTACTGCCAACTCGTGAGCAGGCAACGTAGAATTGTCCGTGCAAAAAGCAAGGTTCATCCGAGTGAATTCCAGTGACGGACAGAGTTTGACCTTGCAACTTGTTTATGGGCATCGCAAAGACAACACGAAGGGGAAATTGGTTTCGGTGAAAGGAGAAGGGAGTATCCACGCCTGATGTAGCCAGGCTAATTTTTTTTATTATCACATCCTCGCCTTTTCCACATCCGGATAGAATGATAGCGTCAATACTAAGTGGAGACAGTTTTTTAACCACAAGGCGTGTACCATTGCATAGTTTTGGAGGAGTGATATTTCTCAGCAAAATAACTGGCGTTCCCTCTTTCAGAACCAATGTATTAGGAGGTAAATCAGGAGGATTTAAAGAATTTAGAAATTCAACTGGATAGTTGACCGCATCCTGTGGATCACATACAGTATCAATAGATTTATATATCCGTGGACATCCAGGAAGAATCCTGTTCAGTATGTTCCCCCATTGTCAAAAAAGTTTGATGTGTACGAATATAGCTGGAAGCATAGATAATGCCTGCCTCAAATGTGGACGAAATTACTTTAAAAATGTAAAAGCTGTAGGTCCCAATGGTTTGAATGGAATGTCCCATAACGATTGTTCTAAAAATAAACAACCCATCATCAAAATCTCGTCACTTCGAGACTATTGCGAGATAAGGCCCTTAACGCGAAAAGTAACACTTAATATAGTGAAACAAGTGAAAACAACAAGTGTTTTTTTAACTTTGAAAGTGCAGCAAAGAATAAACAAGAAACAAACGATAATATTAGTGAGTTATCTTCAAATGAATCTGACGTTTATATTTCTGAAATTTCGTCCGACGATGATTGTTGTTTTAAAATTGAAAACGAAGGTCTCTATATCTCACTCTCTTTATAATGATTGTCAATAAAGTTGGTTATCTCCCTTTTTTTATAAGGATTGTTAATAAAGTTGGTTATCTCCCTTACATCAATTTTGCTACCGATAATTTTGATATTGATATTTTATTGCTCAACGTAGGTCGATTGGAAAAATGTTTGTGATGTGACCATCTTAGCGACCTGTGCAACGTACACAGAAGATCTGGTCAAATTCGGTTGGTAATTGTAAAAGCCTTAGGTTATCAAAGTTGTACACAGACACAAACACATCCTCGCTTTTATATATATAAATACTGATAATAAAAGCAATTCGACTTTATCAAACAGTGAAATACAGCGGCGATGGCGTGCAGCCAAGAATGAAGAAAAAACGGGCCGAACAGCACCATCAGAACGCCGAACTTCAGAGGCGAAGATGTGCCGCCATGAATGAAGCGGGGCTGGCTGAACAACGCCAACGAAACACTGGAGCCAAGCAGCGATGGCGTGCTGCGATGGTTGAAGACGAACTGGCTGAGCATCATCAGCAGATGGCCGGAATTCAGCAGCAACGGCGTGCTACGATGGATGAAGAGGAGCTGGCTGAACAGCACCAGCGCAATACAGAAGTCCAGAGAATGTGTCGCCAAAGTGCTCCTCATTCCAGTAAAGAGGCTAGAAGGCGAACGGATGATATTAAAATGGATCGTGGCAACCATGTCATTTTCAGATTGGTGGACAAGCAGAGTGTCCACATTGTGGAGCATTGGTTTGGAGGAACGAAAAGACGTGGACCACAATGTTCTGCCATAAAGGAACAGTTCAACTAGAACCCTTGCGAATGCCGGATGATGAGGAGTCACTGGAGTTTAAAATACTAAGTATTTGGGGTGATAAAAGAGACAGAGGTAGATTACTGCGCAAATATGCGTGTCAAATTAACAATTCATTAGCTTTAGCATCGCAGAGAGTTAGTGAGATGTTTGAGAGTGGAGCATGGCCGTTTGTATCATTGTATCGGTAATTTAGAAGTCACCCCAGGAGAGAGGCCTCGATTCGCTCAAATTTACGTTAACGATCCAGATTATAGTGATCGGAGGAGGATATCAGGATCGGATGGATGAAGTTGCCGGGAAATATAACTGAACTTGAACGGCAAAGGTTGATTTGATCCGTGATTTGCAACCATGGCTTAGTCAGTGTAATCCTTATGTTATAGATTTCATGTTGGTGGCTGAACTGCAAAATGTTCAGCAGCAAACATTGGTGATTAAGGCTGACGCAGTGCCAAGGAATCAACACGAACGGCGATATAATGTCCCTGAAGGATTTCGTGAAGTTGCTGTGTTGATGGACGATAAGCCTGGATCGAGAGATATCATCCTCAATCGCAGAGTTGGTGGTCTCAAGACTATCAATGAGTCAAATAGGGCATACGATCCATTGCATTATGTTCTTTTATTCCCAAAAGGTGAAAATGGATGGAACTTGTCTGTTCATTTAGATCATCATGAGAATCAGCATCAACAGGGAGGCGGCAATAGACACAATAATTCGATTTGCGACTTTTACGGGTTCCATTTGAACGAGAGGAATCAACAGAGAAATGCGCTATTTCAAGCCAGCAAATTGTTCCAGGAATACTGTTGTATGGCATTCGCAAAGATCGAAAATCAAAGGCTAAATTATATAGCTACACATCAGCAACATGCCAGAGCAAAATTGTATAATAATATACAGGCTGCGATAACAGCCGATGATGCCAATTACAAGCAAATTGGTCGACGCATCATTTTGCCATCGTCGTTCCTCGGCGGCGCGAGATATATGAACATTCGCTATCAGCATGCAATAGCTCTTGTCAGAAAGGTTGGAAAGTCAGATTTGTTTATAACGGTTACATGCAATCCTGAATGGACTGATATTAAGGATGCACCTTTGCCAGGACAACAGCCAAAGGACCGTCCTGATATTGTGGCAAGAGTATTCAAAGGATATCTGAAAAAGATAATGGATGATGTGGAAAAAGAGGGAATCTTTGGAGCTATAGTTGCTTTTACATACGTAATTGAATTCCCCAAAAAGAGAATTTCCACATGCACATTTGCTGATCATTTTACATAAAGATTGCAAATTGAGATGTGCTGAGGATGTCGACAGCGTTGTGTGTGCTGAACTGCCTTAGAATGAGGCACTACACAACTTGGTGGCAAAGTCAATGGTGCACAACCAATGCGGCGTGGCAAATCCTAAAGCGCCTTGCATGAAAAATGGCCAATGCAGTAAGCACGTTCCGAAACCTTTGTCACGATGACTTCCTGGAACGATGGGGATGCTCATCCCTCATAGAGAAGACGGTCGCCTGCAGATGGCGGTTTGGTTTAAAATGTAAACGGTCGACAGGTTACAAATCAATGGGTTGTGCTATACAATCCATATTTGATTATGAAATATCGTTGTCATATTAATGTGGAAATTTGTAGCTCAGTGAAAGCTTGCAAATATCTATTCAAATATCTTTACAAAGGTCATGATCGGGCAATGATCAATGTTAGGAATGAGGAGGTGAACCAAGGAGATGAAGTTGGCAGGTTCCAGGATGTTCGCTCGATTGGATCTAGCGAAGCTTGCTGGAGATTGTTCGATTTTGATCTCAATGAACGCAAGTATTGGTAGAAATTGCCTTCAAATTTATCACTTCTGATTGCGGTGGTAATAAAACCTCATCATATGCTGAATCTGGCACAAAGGCTGGATCCTATGGCCGGCAAGGGCTAGAGTAATATTGAAAAACGATTCTAATTTCGAAGTAGAAGGATCCGCCATTTGGAGTTCAAACCAGGCCACCTCCCGAGTTGAACTCTGGGCAACATTGACTGTCTATTACTCAGTGGCTAAGAGCCTGGAAATTACTGAATAAATGTTTGTGTCATATCATTTTTTGTTTTATTATTATAGCTGACCACGGTGAATTGGCAGTATCCGTAGAGGGTTAGACGTCATGCTTTCTAGCATAGTTACGTCCCTTTATGTTCTGAGTTCAAATCCCGTCGAGGTTAACTTTACCTTTCATCCTTATGGGGTCGATAAAATAAAGTACCACTAATGTACTGGGTAATTGCTGGTCTTGTGCCTATAGTAGAAACAATTATTATAGCTGACCACTTATAGATAAGCATGTTATCCATATCCATATTAATTTGGCATTTGTATAAACCATTTCAAGTAAATAGGGACCTTTTGTACATTGACAGACATATTTTATAATAATTATCTATATCTATATCTACATATAATATAAAAGATTGGAACTTCCATCATCCTTTTGAGAAACGTGGAACAACCACGTCTATGCAATGATACACGTTTTACAGTCAGGCAGAAGATGAACCATCACCTAGAGGTCACTATTCTAAGTGGGAGCACCTAGAATTGTTCATATACTATGCACAAACGGTACAACGAAGAATACGGTATATCTGGAAGATTTTATTTACTGATTTTTGTAACACACAGACACAACGGACTCGCCTCATACTGTAACCAAACAAACATACAATACAGTCATTTTCTCTTTTACCTGTCTTCTCATATCATCCGTTTACACGGGCGAAGCTGGGTATGTCAGCTAGTATATACTAATGTAAAGGATGATGTTCTCATGGGCAGAGATGCTATAAAATAACTTATAAAATAGTGTGAAGACCCTTAAAAGTTGGAATAAGAAGTTGCCATTGGCTGCTATGAGGAATTCAACCTCTTGTCTCCTACTAGGAGCTTTAAATCATTGAACTAAGGGACCTTGACAATTCTTAACTGTCTTTTTAACAGCTTTCAGATGTCATCAGGCAGACATTGGTATATAACCAAACAGTATATGTAGTCTAGAGAACACAACCTAAATATGACATCCATTTGTAAAGCCCCTAGTACATTGATATATAGGCACACTTGTTTATCTATTTCACTGAGTGCTGGGCCTTTTCATTTCCCATCGTTCCTCTAACTTCTGCTAATACCAAGCTTCTGTAACTAAAACCTTACTCTTTCCCATATAAAGTGCTGTGTGAATAGTTGCGATTTATGACAAATGAATTCAGCTTGTGTCCCAGTGAGTTGAGATATATGGTTATCATACCAGTAGTTGAAAGTTGAAAGTGAAATTGGCAATAGCTCTATTAATGAACAATAACAAATACTTTAATAATTTTTATTAAGAGTTAAATTACGTTAAAATTATGATAACAAGGAAAACAACAAAGATTCAAAGCAAAATTATGTATCGTGTGTGAATGGTTTGGCATGGATGCTGTAGTAGTCTGAAAAGATGCATGGATTAACCTGTGTTAGAATTGAACAGGAGTATAACTGTCTCAGCTCGTTGGCTGAAAGGATCTGGACCAAATTGATCAGAGTGAGTCTGTTGGCAACCACATCATTCTGAGCTGTTATAAACTGAACCCAACTATCCGCTGGACATCCGAAAAGAGACTATTTTTGACAAATATGTTGTCATTGACAATAAGCACGTGCCTCCCAGAAATCTGTATTCCTAGAAACAGCTTGAAAACATGACTCCCCGAAATAAAGGAGGGTACAGTACAAGAGAAATCGCTTATCTATGGAGCCAAGGACGGCATAATTTATTTTGCCAACAGTTCAAATCTCACTGCATAGATTTACTATAGATTTTCTATCTATCTCTCTATATATGTGTCTGTGTGTGCATATATATATATAAATATGCACACACAGACACCCCCCCCCCCCCCCACACACACACATATATATATATATATATATATATATATATGAACACACAGACATATAGAGATAGATAGATATATGTAGTAAATCTATACAGTGAGATTTGAACAGTTGGCAAAATAAATTATGCAATCCTTGGCTCCATATATATCTCTAACCCATGCTAGCGTGGAAGATGGACGTGAAATGAAGATGATGATGATGATATGATGATATATACATATATACATATATACATATATACATATATATATATAATCATATATAATTATAAGAGAGTATTGAAGTTTGCTTGAAGCATTGTGGAATAATAAGCTATATTTCTTTAGGTCGTTTTGGAAGCCTCAACAATGCAGATGGGTAAATCTCCGGGTAACAAGATCCGGTGGTGGAGAGAGAGATGTAAGTGAATGTAGATTGAGATGTTTAGTGTGTAGAAAAACGTAGGAAACGTTCTTCTACACATCAAACATCTCAATCTACATTCACTTACATCTCTCTCTCCACCACCGGATCTTATTACCCGGAGATTTACCCATCTGCATTGTTGAGGCTTCCAAAACGACCTAAAGGAATATACCGTATATATAATTATATTCATATGAATATATGAATATATATATATATGTATATACAAATATTTACATATATATATACATATACATATATATATATATGTGTATGTCTATATATATTTATATTTAATCATATATAATTATATACATATGTATATATGTATATGCGTGTGTATATATATATATATATATATATATATATATATATATATATATATATGAACACACATTTCATTTAACTATAAAAGTATGTTTTCATACAATTTTATGAATTTTATCTGCTTTATTCAATTTCACTTCACATTATTTCATTATTCTTCAATACATTTCACTAGATTTTACCCACCATACCTCAATGACCTCACATTTTCATTTATTCAAACCTGTGTACGCTGTGTACTCTCCTCTGCTCTCTCTCATTCTGTCTATCTCTAACAATCTATCTATCTTTCATATCTATTTCATTACTTTTTCCTACGTACCTTATTAATTCTATGCAAGTTGTCTATCACAATGTTCTCTTCTCCTCATTCTCTCTCTTATTTTCTTAATCTCTAACTATTACTTTCCATCTCTATTTGATTTATTTTCTGCTATATTTACCTCCCTTGCATTCAACATGATACTACTTCTCTATTTTTTGTGGGTAATATATATGTATATGTATATCTATATATATATATATATATATAACGAAGGAAATGTGGTAAGGAACCAGGTGGACCATAACACACCAAAGTACTCAATACTTAGGGTAGTAGAGTGGGTAATAGGAACGAGTAGGACCCCGACGGCTGAGCTCAAGCCGTTTCGACGGCTAATTCTGGACTAAAATTTTAGTCCAGAATTAGCCGTCGAAACGGCTTGAGCTCAGCCGTCGGGGTCCTACTCGTTCCTATATATATATATATATATATATATATATATATATATATATATATATATATATGATCATAAACAGAATTTCCCCAACTTTCTGTCCACCATTTCTCAACATGCTTCTCTCTCTCTCTCTCTCTCTGTATCTCTCTCTCTCTCTCTCACTCTCTCTCTCTCTCTCTCTCTCTCTCTCTCTCTCTCTCTCTCTCTCTCTCTCTCTCTCTCTCTCTCTCTCTCTCTCTCTCTCTCTCTCTTGCTATTGTCCACCTCTGTCTTCCTTCTGTTTGGGTATGTTTACATGTCTAGATTCAGCCTTTCAATATAATTCATGCATTAACTGGGTATTTTTCATCTCAGCTATTATGAAGATGAATATATCAAAGATTACCATGTTCAAATAACACTGCACTACATTTAAAAATACATGCATACATCCGTACACAAATACATATGCATATATTTATATATACTTATATAATATACACATGCAAACACACACAATCATAAATATATATAAATATATATATATATATATATATATATATACATTTATATATATATATTAAAATACGCACATACAAATAAACACATTAACACAAATGAACATACACAAATGAACATACATTGAAATATACATGTTTTCTTTTCCTTGTAAGCCTATATTGAATCCTTGTTATCTAAGCATAGCTAGATGATATACAATGATCATATAAATGAACTGCATGCGCCTAACCGCCCTATCACTAACATTTGAGAAACAGCTTTGATGTTTGAATTGTATGGAGAAATAAAAGGCTAAAATACATATTGAAAACATTCATGTGTATAGAGATATTACATATACATATATACATATATATGTATATGCCTATATATATAATATAATATTATATATATATATATATATATATATATATATATATATATATATATATATATATATATATATATTTATATAATTATATATACATATATATATATATATATATATATATATATATATATATATATACAATGATATTAAATAAATGTAAACTATATTTATAAAACCATATTTATTTTATTATATATATTTCAAGGGCAAGAAACATATATACTAAAATAAATATGGTTTCATAAATATAGTTTCCATTTATTTAATATCATTGAATATTTACTCCAGTAACTGTTGAGTGCTCTAAATCAGTTATAAACATTTATGTTTGTCGGACTTCCAACAAATTAAATACAACTTCTACTTATATATATATATATATATATATATATATATATATATATATATATATATATATATATATATATATAGGTATATACATGTAAATATGTATATCTAATATCTCTATATGAGATAACTGTTATATATATATATATATATATATAACAGTTATCTCTCATTCCTACATACCGAAGAAATGAGCAATCCACTGGGTTGACTCTGTAGAATCAAATTAAGGCCTAGGATGCTGTAGGTGGCTCATGCCTGCCTTAATTGCAATGCAACTAACACACACACCAAAACGCACATATATATGTAATATATATCATATATGTATATATATATTTTTTGCATATATTCATGTAAAAGTAAAATTTTCGAGAACATTTTTAGGTTAAATTTATTGGGTCAACTATTATATAGATACAATGTTTGAGGGGCTAGAATGCAAGGTATGGCAACCTAAGTCCTGATTGAGTCGTAAGGGCACTCACATGATATATGACATTTCTTGGGCATTTTTAAAACCTGGCAGAACCGATCCTTCCCCAGATCTGAACAGAGCCAATTTATTCCAAAGAAGTAACAATGCATGAATTATATTGAAAGGCTGCATCTAGACATGTAGACATACCCAAACAGAAGGAGGACAGAGGTGGACAATAGCAAGAGAGAGAGAGAGAGAGAGAGAGAGAGAGAGAGAGAGGGAGAGAGAGAAGCATGTTGAGAAATGGTGGACAGAAAGTTGGGGAAATTCTGTTTATGATCATATATATATACACACACACACACACACACACATATATATATATATATATATATATATATATATATATATATAGGAACGAGTAGCTCAAGCCGTTTCGACGGGTAATTCTGGACTAAAATTTTAGTCCAGAATTAGCCGTCGAAACGGCTTGAGCTCAGCCGTCGGGGTCCTACTCGTTCCTATTACCCACTCTACTACTAGAGAGAGAATGGTAGAGACGAAGTAAGCAACAGATATATAGGAAGAATCATCTTTAGAACTAGACTGGTACATTTTTGTCAACTTTGAAAGGTTGAAAGGCAAAGTTGACCTGAATAGTATTTGAACTCAGACCACAGAAAGCCAGAACTAAATACTAGAAAGCATTCTATCCAACGTACTACGTGCTGTAACTTTGAAGGAATAATGACTGAAACTGTAATGACCCATTCAACTCATGCCAGCATAGAATGCTGATATGAATGAGGATGATTATGATGCGAATTTTATAAATCAATTACAAACAAGAAACTTGCTTCATAAGATTCTTTATATGAATTATATTTTTTTAATGTCTCCTTCATACTCTTGTATTCATACAAACATTCCTTGGGTATCTTTAGTGTTTAATAATTATTTGTCTTTAAAAACTAATGAAGGAGAGATTTTACATAACATTTTTTTATTATTAAAATATGTTTAAAATAATAATTTTTAAGTGTCATATAATAGCTTCAGTTTTATTAGTTAATTTTTTTTTTAGTTTTACTCACATATATTCATTCACACAGACACGTGTGTGTGTGTATGTCTGAGTGTGTGTGTATGTCTGTGTGTGTGTGTACTTTTAAATTCATAAATGCTTCCCTGGCTTCACAAAAAATATTTTAAAGACTGGACTACTTTTATATTCAGTGTTCGAAAGTTCTAAATATTTAAAATTTTGTGCTAAAATAATATTAAAAATTCAACACAGATATTTAAACATTTCCCTCTTAGTTTTTTTTATCTCTTTATCATTTTTTTAGCTTTTTTGCACAGTTTTCTCTTTGTATGTGTGTATGTGAATGTATGTGTGTATAAGTATGTTTGTGTATGTGTAGGTGTGTGAGTGTTTTGATGTCTGTGTGTGTGTGTATGCAACAGTATATTTTTGTCACTGATTTTCGATTATGAATAAAAGAATATTTTAATAGATATAAATGAATGTTGATTTGCAAGTTATATTTAGATATTATAGATAACTAATCTTTAGTAAACTTCTAATTTCAGCATATAAAAAATTGTTCAAGTTATAAATCGAAAGTAGACTTCAATGTGATAAATTGTTGAACAATGGTTCAATTAAAGTGAGGAGTCAATCTTACAATATTTATGTTTATATAAAAAATAAGCACATTTTAGAATATGTACAATAATTTACATTGCAATTATATATACTATCACAATCATCCTCATCATTCAACAGCTTTTTTTACTGCTAGCAAGAGTTGAATGGGTTCATTGTATTGCGGTACCACCACCACGGACACTGTCATGTCTTTGACACAACTGAAGATGTTGATTAACACATTGTATAGCAAGTTTTCTATGGCTGGATGCCTTTCCTATTACCAATATTTTTGCAGCATGTACTGGGCGATACTGTGTTGAATGTGAACATTTACTAAGGAACTGACTGATGTGTTAGGATTTACAATGACATGGGGTTGATTATGGTGATGATGCAAACAGCTACTAAGTAGTTATGGCTGGTGTGTTAGGATTTAGAGGTGTTGCATGGAGGGTGATGCTGGGCATAACAGTGATGAATCTAGTAGGGAATGGTGGTGGAGCATATATCATATATGTATATATAGATAGATAGATAAAAGGGGAAAGAGCTACCCATAAGAATCAAACTTGCATTTGGTATATGCCAGATGAGTGCTTAACCAGATGATGATGATGATTTACTTCACATTTATAATTTCTTGATGATGAATATTTTGACAATAAATATATAGGAATGTTAAAATTTCGTGTGAGTTTTTAAAAGGCTAAAACAGGTTTTTTAGACAGTAATTATATATATATATGTATAGGGGAGCAGTCAGCAAAGTTAGGATTAGCAATGAGTATAGCGAGGAATTTAGCGTACAGGTTGGGGTCCACCAGGGCTCTGTTCTTAGCCCTCTCCTGTTCATCATAGTCCTGCAGGCAATAACGGAGGAGCCACAGAAAACAAGTACCACCAATCTCTGGGAGGACCCTGTAGAAACAGTAGACAGCTTCTGCTACCTAGGTGACCGAATTAGCAACGGAGGTGGGTGTTCAGAAAGTACAATAACTAGGGTAAGAACGGGATGGAAGAAGTTTAGGGAACTACTACCACTGCTAGCTGCAAAAGGCTTCTCCCTCAGAATGAAAGGCAGACTGTATGATGCGTGTATCCGAACAGCGATGTTGCATGGTAGTGAGACCTGGGCGTTGAAGGTGGAAGACTTACGTAGATTAAAGAGAAACGAAGCCTGCATGCTCCGATGGATGTGTAACAGTAATATACGTGAACGACAAATCATAAATGAATTGAGAGAGAGACTGAGCATAAGAGGAATCAAATGCTGTGTGCAGGAGAGGCGGTTGCGCTGGTATGGACATGTGATGCGTATGAAGGATGACAGCTGGATAAAAAGGTGCAGAGCACTAGAAGTTGATGGAAACCGCGGAGTGGGGAGACCCAAGATGACCTGGGATGAGGTGATAAAAGCCGACCTTACCCAATTACACCTCTCAAAGACAATGACACACGACCGTGACTTCTGGCGTCACGCAGTAATACAGAGTACCCGACCTCCCATGGGTACAAGCTGAAACATATAGACAATATGCCCCCACACCCCCCACCGCAAGATGGTCGTGGAGGTGCCACGGCAAAAAAGCACCCATCCCATACTGTAAAGTGGACGTGTAGGTGCCACGAAAAAGCACCCAGCACTCACTGTAAATGAGGTTGGTGTTAGGAAGGGCATCCAGCTGTAGAAATCAAGCCAGATCAGTTCCTGTATGAGCAAGGCATGGTCAGCCGACCAGACACTGCCCACAACAGGACAACCCGTCTAACCCATGCTAGCGTGGAAGAACGGACGTAAAACGGTGATGATGATGATGATGATGATGATATACATATGTGTGTGTGAGCACATGTGTGTGTGTGTGTGAGCACGTGTGTGTGTATTATTTTTTGATACACACGCATATATATATATGTGTGTGTGTGTAGCAAAAATCTTAAAATATTTTTCCACAATAGTTTTCTTATCCTGTTACTTATGACCACCAAAAAATTAACCTGTGACTACAGAGATAAAAACTTATATGAGTGTATCCGTATATTCCAGAAACCAGCCACAGTCCCACACCAGCCATATACACAACATAAACTCATACATATTTACATACAAACATATGAACACACACATACATATATCTATCAATCTCTCTTTTTCAATCAATCAATTTGATCAATTAGACCCTATGCCAAGTGAGCAAGGACCTTTTTTTCAGGGGGCTTCCAGAGGACAAGTCCCCCCCCCCCCACACACTTTTTCAAACGTCTATATTTTATTTTTTTGTTTATTTGATATAATGAATTCTTTTTAAGCTTATTCTTTTATATCTCAACTTCATTTGAATATATAAAATTTAATTAGCGTAAAATTTTGCTTATGTGATAGGGTATGGGAAAGGCACTATAAGCTATTTATGCTTCTTTAAGAATCAACAAATGTTGGTGTGTCCCTCTCACATTTTTAAGGCAAACGAAGCCCCCGCAAGTGGGATAGATCTCATCAAATCAGACCAAGGAAACAATGCTTCCATTTGTCTTTCCATTGTTGATACTATCTACTAGTCACTACTCCTGGCATAAGGAACAATAGGAAATAAAGTGTCTGCCTCAAGGACACAACGCACTGCCTGGCCTGGGAATCAAACTCGCAGCCTCAATATTTTGAATCCAACTCTTTAACCTTCACTCTCCCTCTCATCTCTTTCTATTTTTCTTCTATTTCGAACTCTACTTTCTGATGAAGGACAAGTGTCCAAAACATTAAGACTCTCTTCCTGCTATTTCAAGCATTAAAATAATATATTTCTTCCATGTACTGTTTGTTATTTTTGTTTACCTCTTACCTATATATATATATATATATATATATATATATATATATATATATATATATATATAGGTATATGTATAAGGTAAACAGAAATAACAACACAATCGGTACAGTATATGAAAGGTATATATTAGGTTAATGCTTGATATAGCAGGAAGAGGGTCTTAACGTTTCGGACGCTAGTCCTTAATCAGAAGAAAGAATGAGAAATAAAATAGATTAAGGGGACGGGCGGAATGGAATTGGAAAAAATGTCTTTAGATAAAAATAATAGACCCATTCATGTTGACATCTCTTGCAAAACTGTTGGTGCTGGCGTTTTGTGTATGATTTGTTTCTTAGAAAAGTCGATGATGGCGCGCCTCTACCTGAAATGGAAAAAAAAACGTTTTGTAAAAAGAGCTATACTTGAGCACGTGCGTAAGCATGAGTTTGTGTGAGTGTGTGTGTGTTTTATTATAGGTCCGTACGAACTAAGAAGAAATGTGTGTGTATATGTGAGTAAAAGAGTGTGTGTGCATGTAAGTACGAAGCTATGAGCAAAGAGAAAGCGATAGGAATCTAGGGGTGTGATAATAGACGGGTTATTAGAGAAATTGGGGAGGTGTGTTGAGACCAAGAGGGGAATAGGACCCAAGACGGTGAATCTGACTTTGTTCAGTCCTGGTGTGCGAGGCCTGTGATCCATGATGTAAAAGAATACCCAGGACTGAAACATGTAGGGAAGATTGACCAGGACAACAGAAATGACGGGGCGACAGAAGTATCCAAATCGAGTCGTATGTCCCTCAAATGTTCGGCAAAACGGTCCGCCATACGGCGTCTCGTTTGTCTGATATATAAAGACCCGCAAAGGGAACACCGGAGGGCATATACAACGTGGGAGGATGTGCAGGTAGAGGAATGGCGGATACTGAAAGACCCGTTAGGGCCTGTAAGAGTGGTGAGGTTGGAAATAAATGGACAAGTCTTGCAGCAGGAACGGGAACAAAGATGAGAGCCGGGTGGAGTCGTGGGAGAGGACGAAACAGAATTGCGAACCAGGAGGTCGCGGAGGTTTCGGGCGCGCTTAAAAGCAGTAATGTGTGGGTTTGGAAAAAATCGAGAAGTGATGGGGTCAGAAGAGAGGATACAAAAGGAACGGAGGATATGTCGCCGGAGTGATAGGGTGATGGGGTGGTAGGTGAGAGGGAAAGGAACACGGGTGTTGGGAGGGCGGGGGTGAGGTGAGTAAACTGTGGTGCGGTCTGTTTCACGGGCGCGGGTGAGAGCAGCTTGGATGAAGGTGTGGGGATATCCACGCTGAATGAAGCAGGAAGCCATGCAAAGGGAATGGGTTTCGAAATCGTTGTCCTGGCTACAGAGTCGACGAAGACGGATGAATTGGGAATAGGCTATGGAGTGTTTGGTGTGGGTTGGATGAGAGGAGGTGAAGTCGAGATAAGATTGGGAGTCTGTTGGTTTAATATAGATGGAAGTAGAGAGGGTGTGGTGAGAGTGATTAATAGACAGAGAGATATCTAGAAAAGCGACAGAAGAATCGGAGCCAGAGGCGGTGAAATTGAGAGCAGGATGGAAAGATTGGACAAAAGAAAGAAAACAGTCGAGCCGTTCTCGTGATAGAGAGATGACGCCGATACAGTCGTCGATATAACGACCGTATAGCTCAGGAGTCGGTCCAGCGTACTGGGAGAAGATCTGGGCTTCGACGTAGCCAACAAACAAGTTGGCATAGTTTGGACCCATTCTGGTTCCCATTGCTACCCCAGAGTCCTGCTGGTAAAATTCACCCAAAGAAGAAAATCCATTAAGGGTGAGAACAAGCTCAGCCAGATGGAGAAGAGTGGTAGTGCTGGGGTAAGTTGTAGGGCATAAATCTAAAGAATGCTGGAGAGCGTGGAGGCCGTCATCATGAGGGATGACGGTATAGAGAGAAGTGATTTCCAGGGTAAAGAGAAGGCGGGAGGGACCAGGAGGGTAGGAGAAAGAGTTGAAAAGTCTAAGGGCGTGATTTGTATCGTGGATGTGGGAGGGGAGATTGCCGACCAACGGAGCGAGGATGGTGTCTAAATATTCAGAAATTATCTCGGTGGGACAGTTGCACGCAGAAACGATAGGACGGCCAGGATTATTTTGTTTGTGTATTTTGGGGAGGAATATATATATATATATATATGTTAAATATTTCAGTAGGAAAGGTAAAGGAAAGAAGAATGTTCTATCTATACTACAGAGCTATTTAATTACATAATAAACAACACAATATAATTATTCCATTACCAAAGGTTTCAAGAAACTAGACGATCCTTACATAAACGTCCAGCCTATTCACCAGATGAAATAGTTATGTTTTGGATATAAGTTTTGAAATTTCAAAACATAACCAAAACATAACTATTTCATCTAATGAATGTGCTGAATATAGAGGATGGCAGAGAGTTTGGGGATTTAGGGAGAGAGGGGGAATTGTGAGAATGATAAAGAGTGAGGTGTGTACTGGTATATAGAGAGGGGGGAGAGTGTTTTAGAGTTTAATGAGAGTGGAGGAATTGTGAGAGTGAGAGAGAGTGGGTATGTAGTGGGATATAGAGGGAAAGAATGAGTGTTGTGGTTTAGTGAAAGAGAGAAATTTTGAGAGTGAGAGAGTAAGGAATATATTTGGATATAGAAAGGAGAGAGTGTTTGCTGGTTTAGTGAGAGAGGGAGAATGTTGGTCTAGTGAGAGAGGGTGATGCATGTAGCGATATGTAGAGGGGTTGAGAAAAGTATAATGTTTTAATGAGAGAGGGGTAATATTTTGAGAGAGGGTGACAAAATAATTGTATGATGGAAGAAAAATGTGTTAATATTGGGTTTCCCAGTAAGGTAGCTCTGTATATGAGTGTGTGTGTTTATATGTATATGTGTGTGTGTATATATGTGAATGAGTGTGTTTATATATGTGTGCATGTTTGTATATTTCTCTCTGTACATATATATGTGTCTAGTATGTTAATATATATGTGTCTATGTATATATATACATATGCGTGTGTGTGTTTATATTTGTGTGGTGTGTGTATATATATATATATATATATGTGTGTGTGTTTATATATGTGTGTTATTTATGTATATGTGTTTATATATATGTTTGTGTGTGTGTGTGTTTATATTGTGAAAGGGCATGGCTAGGGTGTTCGGCTCACAATCATAAAGTCGTGTGTTTGATTCTCGGGGACGTGTTGTATCCTTGGGCAAGACACTTTATTTCACGTTGCTCCAGTCCACTCATCTAGCAAAAATGTGTTGTACACTAACCTTGTCACACACTGTGTCACACCGAATCTCCCTGAGAACTACGTAAAGGGTACGCGTGTCTGTGGAATGATCAGCCTGAACGTTAATTTCTAGAGTAGGCTGTTAGGTTGATAGTATCAACTGGAAGACTCGTCGTCATAACCGACGGAGTGACTCCGTTTATATATGTGTATGTATTTATATATATGTTTAAATATATTTATACATATATTAGGGTGTTCCATTTAGCAAACTATTTGTCAATCTTCTTCTGTCAATTACGTGTTTGGTGTTTGAATTGATGAAATAACGAAATATGCCGAATTTTAGGTCAATCGAATAATATTTAGAGTTGCACACCTTCTCATCTTTTTATTTATGATGATTTTATTTTTACCTGGCCTATGGTATATTGTCTTTTCTGTTTACTTTACTGAAGCCAATGAGGAAACCGCATGACAGAACGAAATGAAATGAAAATAAGCAAGAGGAATGTTCTAAATACATAATAATATTTGGGTTTAAGAGAGAAACACTTTTTATGGATGGAATTTATTACCAGAAACATGCTACTTTGTACTCTGGGAGACATGTTGAAATAATAATAAGCAAATAAATTAAATGAAAATACACAGAAAGATGTTCTTCATAGACAATAATTTGGAGGTTAAAGAGATAAACACTCTTTATGAATGAAATTTATAATCAGAAACGATTTTTTCTAGATCTCTGGACTCATGTGTTGTAAGCTTATCTTGTTCTTTGAACAGAACTCACTTGATCCCATATATGGCCTCAGCTACCCAACGAACCTGGCGGTAAGCCATTGGGGCTGAGAAGAAGAACTGGGGAGATGGCCAAGATATAGATGGGAGAGCTTTATGAACTCAGCATAATCATCTCCTGGATGATCTCCAGAAAGCAGTTCAGTCAGCAGATATTCAACAATCTCCTTCCTCGTTTGCTTGTAAAAAATCTTCCATGGGCATAATGAGAATTATTTATGATGATGTCCCACCGTTCCTGGAACGCTTTGAACATTGGGATACTGGGACCAAATGATGGCAAAAATAACTCGAAGACTTTTTTTTATAACCAGTTCAACAATTAGTTGGCTGCAAACCAGCCACAAAACGGATTTTTTCAGAGCTGCTTCAATTTTCGTATTAACTCCTTGCTGCATGCCGATGTTATTAGCGGTGGTGTTGAAGGATATACCAATTATTCTCTGCTCAATTTTGAGTCGTTGAATTTCCTTCTCCTTAAACAGTTGAGGGGAAAACCGAGATTTCAGACACATCATGACCAAGGCTCTTCGCAATTGTGATTTAAGAAGTACTTGCCTGCCACACTGATAGTTTCTCACGTTTTCATGTAACAACAAGAGTGGCATCGAGAGTCGGTTATATTCGCGGTGATTTTTGGGAAGGTATTGACATGAAGATTTCATCATCATCATTAATAGCTGAGCTGGAAGACGAACTTTCAAGATTTACCTACTCGGATGTTTTCTTGAATTCTTTATTCTACTTTCTCTTTCTTACTTTCATAACACAAATCTTCTTTTCCTTCTTCTAAATGGATCTCGTATGTTCTGCAGCACCATTAGCCAGGAATGAGGACATCCAACCTTTCCGCTGTGTCATAAGGAAAGCTCTGTTTTCAGATAGGACATTATTTTGTTCGAGAACGTCCTGGCTTGCAATGTCAAATATTTCCTTGAAATCCTGACAAAGCTCATGATCTGCAATTGCTTTGTCATCCTTGACTTTACTTTTTTCCATTCTTAATACTCCTCAAACAATTTCTTGATTGAACTGCAGATGCTTATGTCCATTTTGACAGGGTTAATTGCTTTTCCCCACACTTCCTTGATCTTCTGGCTAGCGTCTTTTACGTCAACTGAAACTGTCTCTCCGAGGTTGATGTCATGGTAGGGAAAACACAAGAGCAAGTGTTGTTTGGAGAGGAGTCGACTTTGAAATAACTCACCCTCGAGCATTCTCTTCAACAGCCAACTTACTTTGCTGAATTCCTTTTTGATATTCTCTGTGATAGATGAAAAACAAATAAATCAATCAATTTTACTCTAACAAACCTTTGTGTTCTCACATTTCTGGAACTCATTGCGGCTATGAAAAGCAAAGGAAAAGAAAATGATTTTATCCCATCAAAACAACATATGGAATGTGACAAAACCCAGCGTGTTTACCACTCACCAACAAAACCAGAACTAAACAAACAATGCAATAAATTTTGCATTAGAACCTTCCTTTTAACCCTTTATCTTTACCTTGCTTAATTATCAAAACAAATATTGAAAGACTCACCTCATCAATATGATATCAAATATGTTTTCTTTGTACAAACATTGAAAACCAAACACTTATGTAAAATTATTTTTTACATATGTAGTATATGTTTATGATTCATTTATTTTTACTTTAAGACCCTATAAACGGTTGAAATGCTTCCTGCAGACAAAAAAATGTTACCTGGCTACAATCAACAAGGGCTGTAGTTAATTGTTTTCATATTTTTAGCATAGCATTTAAAAAACACCAAAATGGATTCAGGGCGCAATTGAGATAAGATAGTTTCAACAACAAATATTTCTATCATAAATATGAAGTTTAGTCTTCGGTTTTCCATGGCTTTCGGTGCATCGAGCAGTGCGTAGTCGCCAACAGTTATGATCAGCGGCAGCTTTTTCGCATCCGTGCCATGTGATGTTAGTTACCATCAGGTCTTATTAGAATGTTCGTTGCCAGGTGATCCTGGGGAAACCTCGTTTCCTTTTCCTGCCAGGTGGAGTCCAGTTCATGACTGTTTTCGAAAGTCGTTCATTAGGCAGGTGCAGAATATGGCCAGCCAGGCGGCACCGTCTCTCTGGAACCACCCTCTGCAGCGTCCATGATTTGGCTCACCGCAGGATTTCCTCGTTTCACACTCGGTCGTGCCAGGACACACGAAGGATCTTTTGTAAGCACTGCTGGTGGAATGCATTCAGTCATCCCTCTATCTTTGCCGTGGTCTTCCAGGTTTCGTTTGCGTAACCTTCACTTCGTTTATTCATTATTGCTGTTATGCCAACATAACTCTTGCATAACGGTTATCACCGAGACATATATATAACAGCAATTATGTATAAACGAAGTGAATTATAACCTGTTGACTTCTACTTCATGATTATAAATATGCTCTCGAGTAAACAGACCCACTTGTGTACTTCATTGAGTGCTCTACCCTGCTTACTAAAGTGCCGGTGATAAACTATAGTATATCATGAGTAAAACTAGTAGTATATTTCTTCATTGTACCGCACACACACACGACACACATATATATTAACAGAGAGAAGAACCAAGTTATACTTAAAAACTTTGTTCCTCTCACTATAAATACGTTTTTAGCCCTGCCGCCTCTATCCTAACAGTCTACAACAGAAGTCCGGGCTGGAAATATCCTTTTAGAGTTTTAATGCTGCAAAAACACTCTATGTATTTGAATGGACCAGTTACCTCATCTGATCATGACGTAAATAAAAAAGCCATATATCTATATCTATATATATACAATAATTGCTTTTACTGTTGGCTCAAGGCCAGCAATTCCCTCAATGCATCACTGGTGCTTTATTTTATCAACCTCGTAAGGATGAAAGGCAAAGTTAACCTTAGCGGGGTTTGAAATCAGAACGGAAAGGCTCATAACTATATGCTGCAAAGCATGGGGTCTCTTGCTCTACTGATACTGGCAATATAATAATTGTTTCTACTTCAGGCACAAGGCCAATATAATAATAATAATAATAATTATTATTATTATTATTATTATCATAAGGGGTTTAGATCGATTATCCAGTTATATATATATATATATATATATATATATATATATATATATATATATCACTTCCTCCCGTTTGGCTAACAGTGGGTCTCTTCTTGCTCACATCCCACTCACACTGGACGTGTCTGTACCTTTCGCTCATGAAATCCACCTAGCTTATGCTGACCAGGACTACCATGTTGCTTGTTTAATTCCTTTCTTTGGTTTGCTTTTATCCTTCTATGTTGTTAACTTGTCCCCCTCGCTTTACGCGATATACTGGTCCCAATAACTTTTTTTGGTTATTGCTCGCACCAACCTGAGGTATCTGATTTTTAATGCGATGAAATACCAATGATGGTTGGAAAATCACTGACGAAGGACTATTTTTATCATATGTAACCTATGTGCAACCACGCAGTATTCTTCTTTCTTCTCATGTTTTTTTATATATATTCACCTTGGCTGCGTTTGTCTGTTTCTCTCTTACTGCTTCCACGTTCTCTCTGTTTCTCCCACCTTCTTTCGCTCCCTCTGTCAATTACACTTTCTCTCGACTGACCGCTTCCTCGCACTTCCACTCGCTCACTCTCTGTTTCTCCCCTTCTCACTTCCTCTCGTTTGGCTAACAGTGGGTCTCTTCTTGCTTACATCCCACTCACACTGGACGTATCTGTACCTTTCGCTCATGAAATCCACCCAGCTTATGCTGACCAGGACTACCATATTGCTTGTTTATTTCCTTTCTTTGGTTTGCTTTTATCCTTCTATGTTGTTCACTTGTCTTCCTCGCTTTACGCGATTTACTGGTCCCAATAACTTTTTTTAGTTATTGCTCGCACGAACCTGAGGTATATGATTTTTAATCCGATGAAATACCAATGATGGTTAGAAAATCACTGACGAAGGACTATTTTTATCATATGTAACCTATATGCAACCACGCAGTATTCTTCTTTCTTCTCATGTTTTATATATATATATACATACATACATATATATATATATATATATATATATATATATATATATATATATATATATATATATATATATATATATATATATATATATATATATATATATATATATATATATATATATATTTATATATATATATATATATATATATATATATATATATATATATATATATGCATATATATATTGTTATGCTTTGGGAGGGTCATGTTGCCAATAAGAACCACACGCACCAGTTGGTTACACTCCAATTTATTATAAATTAAATTTATAAATTTAACAATTTATAAATTTCCGGTTGGTTGGTTGGTTCCATAACTGGACGGTTGTTCATATAGTGTCAAAGTTCTTTCGTCAAACATTTTGTGACCTCATCAGTGACTGGGATTCTTTTCTTTGTTTTTGTGCATCTCCTTTGTTCTGTCCTACGCCATCTTGTTTTTATATAAAAACAAGAGTGCGTAGGACAGAACAAAGGAGATGCACAAAAACAAAGAAAAGAATCCCAGTCACTGATGAGGTCACAAAATGTTTGACGAAAGAACTTTGACAATAAACAAACAACCGTCCAGTTATGGAATCAACCAACCGGAAATTTATAAATTCTTAAATTTATGAATTTAATTTATAATAAATTGGAGTGAAAGCAACTGGTGCGTGTGTTTCTTATTGGCAACATGACCCTCCCAAAGCATAACAATATCGGTTTCAACACACGTTTTCAGATAAAGAATCTTGCTAAACAAATTCAGAAATATATATATATATATATATATATATATATATATATATATATACTTGGGGAGGGTTGTAATAATATTGCCAGAATTAATAACATAAACCACTCACTGTTTGGTTGGGTTTTTGCTTCTGTATCTTTTATATCAGTTAATTTATTCAGTCCTCAATGTTTACCATTAACTGACCAAAGGTAAAAAATACAGATATAATATAGACACAAACACATGTATATATAGTCTAACAAAGTTCTTTCGTTGCACATCTGCAACATTGTCAGTGGTGCTATTATGTTCCTTATGTTGTATTGTATATCTACGCCATCTTTATTTAATCTGTTTATTTATTTATTTATTTATTTTTGTCTTCTCTGTGCATGCGTTTGCGTGTGTGTATAGTGTTTGGTGTGTGTTCGCGTTTGGGTGACTGTTTTGGTTATTGTATTCTATCTTAGTTTACTAGTGTGTGTGTTTATATGTGTTTGTTGTTATTGTGCTTGTGTATATATTTATGCATTTATTTATATATCTCTTAGGTCAGTATTGTTAGTTTGGGTTTTGTTGTTATTCCATTTATTTTTTCTGTTTAGCTTTAGCCTTCTAAGTTCTATTTCACTTGCCTCTCTGATTTGCCTATCTGGTGGGTCATTTCTATGTTTAGATATTATTTTAATTTCTATGTTGTCTATGTTATCCTTATGTTGTTGTCTGGCATGTTCGTATAGTACTAAACCGTTTTTTCGACGAAAAAACGGTTCAGTACTAATAAATTAACTGATATAAAAGATACAGAAGCGAAAAACCAACCAAACAGTGAGTGTGTTCTGTTATTAATTCTGGCAATATTATTACAACATTATGACCCTCCCCAAGTATAACAATATTTGTTTCGACACACGATTTCATATCTAAAATCTCGCAATATATATATATATATATATATATATATATATATATATATATATATATATATATATATGTATATATATATATATATTGCGAGGTTTTAGATATGAAATCGTGTGTCGAAACAAATATTGTAAAATATATATATATATATATATATATATATATATACATACGATTTAGGAAGCTCAGACACCGACTATAGCTGCAACTACAGTCAGTTGTTATAAAATACCTTAAAGAATAGGGTAAAGTGTCTTATACATCGATGAAATATTCCCAGTGGTCACTGGCAACATTTTCTCTGTCTCCCATGATCGTTACCCTATTTTAAAGCTACTTTATAGCAACTGACTGTAATTGCAATTGTGTTCTGTGCTTGAGCTTCCTATATCTAATAAGCTTATTTCATTACTGCTTGCAAAAGTTCGAGGTTCGCAATCAAAGATTATTTAAATATATATAGCTTTTGTTGATTTTGAGAAAGCCTTTGACAGAGTCCCATGCCCCATTATGTGGTGGACCCTCAGAAAACTTGTGTTGATGAATGGCTTGTGAGAGCTATACAAGCCATGAATAAAGAACCAGTCAGCAAGGTTATTTTAACAACGAATATAGTGAAGAGTTTAGCGTAAAAGTTGGTGTTCATCAATGCTGTGTCCTTATCCCCCTCCTAGTTATTATTGCCCTTCAGGCTATAACAGAGGAGTTCAAGATCGGCTGCCCATGGGAAGTTCTATACGCAGATGATCTAACGCTCATAGCTGAATCAATGGCTGAACTAGAGAAGGTATTCCAAACATGGAAGCATGGCCTAGAATCAAAAGGCCTTAAAATTAACTTGTCTAAGACTAAAGTTCTAGTATGTAGGAAGGAAAATAGGGCACTGGTCCCCTCTGGGAAATGGCCATGCACAGTGTGTAGGAAAGGAGTAGGCAGAAACTCCGTTTTTTATCCCAAATGAAAAGTATGGGTGCATAAAAGATGTAGTGGGATCACAGGTAAGCTAACTAAGAATATATATTTTATATGTGGCCGGTGCTCAGGTGCAATAAGTAGTAGCAAGTGCCCACAGGATACTAGCTCATTCCATTGTCCAGATGGTTCTATAGAAATAGTGGACACCTTCCGTTATCTGGGTGACAAAATCAGCAGTGGTGGAGGGTGCTCTGAAAGTACAGTAGCTAGAGTCAGAAGAGGATGGAAAAAGTTCAGAGATCTTATACCACTATTGGCCGCTTAAGGTTTCTCTCTAAAAATGAAAGGCAGACTGTATGATGCCTGCATACGAACAGCAATGTTATATGGTAGTGAGACATGGGCATTGTGTGCAGATGATCTATGCAGACAGGAGAAAAACGAAGCTTGCATGCTCCGTTGGATGTGTAAAAGTAATATACGTGAAGGGCAAAGCATAAATGAACTAAGTGAGAAATTAGGAATAAGAGGGATCAGATGCTGTTTACTCGAGAGAAAACTACGTTGGTATGGTCACGTGATGCGCATAACAGACGACAGCTGTATAAAAAAGTGCAGGGCGATCAAAATAGATGGTAGCTACGGAGTAGGCAGACCCAGAAAAACCTGGGACGACTTGATAAATTCTGACCTTACATACTTACACCTCTCCAAGAAAATGTCACTGGACCGAGATCTTTGGCGCTACACAGTAATACAGAAGACCCGCCTTGCCTAAGTACAAAGCGAAACCTACAGTCAATAGGCACATCTTAACCAAAATACACCACCGTCCCACTACCCCTACCCCCACCCCATCTATACCACCCATTTCGATGTAAAGTTATGTTGGTACCACAACATCCAGTCGTAAATAAATGAGGTCGTGTAGGTGTCACGACAAAAAAACACACAGTCCACGCTGTAATGTGGTCGTGTAGGTAACACGGTAAAAACCTCCCAGTCCACACTGTAAACGTGGTTGGTGTTAGGAAGGGCATCCAGCCGTAGAAAACCTGCCAGACAGTCCTACACGAGCAAGACAACCAATCTTGCCTTAAATGGGACAATTCCCGTCTAAACCCATGCTAGCGTAGAAGATAGACGTTAAACGATGATGATGATGATGATGAGTATCAGTGCTCTGAAATATTGATGTATTTATGAATGTATGTATAGTATATTTGATAGTATGTATATTGCTCTGTTTAATCACCTCTTAAATATCACTGGAATTCTATAAGAATCCAGCTCCGATAAGTCTCGGCAGAAGCGAAGGGATATGCAATCTTGATAAGCGTTAACGAATGAGAAACAGCTGTCAGATGCTTCCCTTTGTTTTTGCCGTGACTAAGTAAGTGTCATAGTCACTACTTTAAAACTCATGGCGAATGGTCTTCAAACTGTTTTAAAATAAACATACAGTATATTATCAAATATACTATACATACATTCATACATACATCACTATTTCAGAGCACTGATACTATATATATATATATATCATTATACTTTGGGAGGGTCATGCTGCCAATAAAAACACATGCACTTTTTGGTTTTCACTTCAATTTATTATAATTTTCCAGCTGGTTGGTTAAATAACCAGATTGTTGTTTATATATTTTGGCCTCCTCAGTGACTGATTTTTTACTTTGTGTCTCTATATTGTTCTGTCCTACACCATCTTTGGTGTACGAATAATATTTTTAAGAACATGTGGTGTTATATATGAAAGCAAGTTGTCTGACACTCTACCGATGCTGCCAATCAACTAAACTTCAATAATATTGATAATGGTTTCTGATTTAGGCACAAGGTAAAACATTTTGGAGGAGAGGTGTCGATTACATCAACCTCAGTGCATTACTGGTATTTAATTTTATTGAATTTGTAAAGATTAAAGGCGAAGCTAACTTGGGTAAGGTTTGAACTCAGAATATAATGGGTCCTAACTACATGCCGCAAAGTATGCTTTCTGATGTTCTATTTATAATAATAATTATTATTATAATGATGGTATTCCCACTATATCTCACACACTCTCTCCCTCTCTTGCATTCTCCCCCTCTCTCTTCTATTTCCCTTTCTTTGTCCCCCCCCCCATCCCTCCTCTTTTTACACACACACACACATATATATATATATATATATATATATATAATATAAGATCAAAAGATGGTTAAAGGAGTTCCATATATTTTATTATGCGCATTTGAAAAACAAACATCATCAAGCAATAATATTTGTGTTTTCATCAGATAAAACAGGAGAACATGATATGAAGGCCAAAAAACACCTGTGGATAGTGCAGTTTTAAATCAACATATGAAAAGTGGTTTTAGATTGATGTGTGATATTGGGAAAAATATTTTATTTAGAGAGGGGGGGGGGATGAAAAGAGAAGGAGATGAGAGGGAGAGATGGGTGATAGAGAGAAAGAGATAGATTTTATAACTGAGAGGAGATATATTTTTTACATAGAGAGGTTGAAAACCGTTGGAAGATACTGTATAAATTAAAAATTTTGAAAATTAACGAAGGGAGGATATGTGCGAGGAAAAAATATTTTATTTAGGGAGGGGGGGTGGAAAGGATGAAAAAAAGGGGGAGGAGATGAGAGTGAAGGTGGAGAGGGAGAGATGGGTGATAGAGAGAAAGAGATAGTTTTTATAACTGAGAAAAAGATATATTGTTTTAATATAGAGAGGTTGGGAACCGTTGGAAGATAATGTATAAATTAAAGGAATTTGAAAATTAACGAAGGGAAATTATGTATGAAGATAGAGAGAAAAAAATAATAATTGTGGGTGAATATTCTAACGTCAAAAGAAGAAATGTATGTATTGTGGCAATTTCAAAAATAGCGAAGAGAAAAATTGTTAAGGTTTGTGTGTTGAAGGATTTGAGAAAAATAATGTGAAGTTAAAGTTTGTATATTGATTGAATTGATAATATGTGCGAATAAAGAGTTAATATGTATTAATAATGAGTTCGTTGATGGGGAGAAAAAAATAATAATAAATTAAGGATGAAATTGAGATTAAAAAGATTTATGATAGAGAGAAAAAATAATAGTGATTGCGGATGAATATTCAAATGTCAAAAACAAATGTTATGATTTTACGAGAAGATAGAATGAGGGTAATGAGTAAATGAGTATTATAGAGTGTATAATGCCCTTTAAAGTAAGGTAGATGGGTATATTTTAAAGAGGTGTATGTATATGTGCCTTTGAGAAAAGATTCTAAATTGATAAAGAATTGAATATTAACTGTATACTTTGTGAAAAGTTCTATGGAATTTATGCAGGCAGATAGAAAACAAATCTGAGCGTCTATTTATTATAGAATCTAGGTTAGAGATAATGGTAAATTTTTCATTTAGGCAGAGATTACAGATTTTAGATAGAGAGCTGTTCAAGTATGAGGATGCAGAAGAAATCTTCTTCCAAAAGATGGTATATTTAATGTTTTTGTCTTTTAAGGACCATATGAGTTCTGAGAGAGCAGTGTTAGTTCTTTTAAGTTTGTATTTGAAAGATGAATGATGATTATAGAGACGAGCTTTAAAAGAGGTGGAAGTGGAGCCAAAATAGGTGAAGGAATTGGTGCTAGTTATAATTTTACATTCATAAATTAAGTTTTTATCGAGGCAATGGTTGTTGAGAGGACATTTATTTTTAATGCGGCAGTTGTAATTAGAGAGATTATTAATGAGTGATCTAGTGTTATCTATAGAAGGAATTGGATTGGAGAAGTTGTTTGCGATAGGAATAATAGGAATAATAGTTTCTTGATTTAGATTTGGATTATGAACATTTAGCGAAGTTGTGTTTGACGTTGTATTTGGGTTTACAGAAGTTAGCCTAGGGTTTACAATGACGTCGGGAGTACTATTACTGTTATTATGAAATTCAATATTGGAAGGAAGAGATTTAGTATTTAATATTTTGTTGTTGTGTTTAGAGATGATGTTGGAAATATTGGAGGATGTAGAATACGAAAATTTGATGGTGTGTTTGTTAAATATTTTACTATAGATATGTGAGGGAGGGAAGCATTTATTTAAGGCACTAAAAAATAATTTAGGAATATTGTTATTAATATTGATGGAGAAAGGAGCATTATACCAAATTATGTTTTTGTATCTAAGTCTTTTATTAAAGTTATTGGAATGGTCATGATTAATTATTCTACTGTAAGTTTTTCTAGAATTTGTTTCTTTATTATATTTGATTTTATCTGGATAGCCGGCTTTAGAAAGTGCGTTATTATAGTAATTGGCGTTAGCATCAAAGATGTTTTTATTAGAAGATATGTTAGATATTCTATTTCCAATATTATTAACTATAGCATTCTTGATATTGGTAGGATGGTTAGATTTAAAGTTAACATAATTAAGGTTCTCATTGTTTTTATGGTAAGGGTAATATAGGCCAGTGTCAAGATTAAGAGATACATCCAAGAAATTAGCTAGTTTGATACTATTATCAAATTCAATTTTTAGGTTATGTTGGTTAAAGAGATTACGTATATTGTTCTTAATAATATTAAGTTTAACTATATTGCAATTTAGGATAGTAAAGAGTCCATCGTCACGATAAATTCCACCGCGAAGTTGAGGAATTTTCCGACTCAAAGAGTTCAAAATGAAGATACCAATTAAATCAGTCAATTGGGATGAATCGGATGCTCCCATTGTGATGTCGAAGTTGTTAGAGGTATCGGCTCTGGTCCAATATTCGTTGTTGAACTCTAGGATGGTTTTACGTGCGGTGAGGATGATGTGAAGTTCATCTGTGGTGATGTCAGAATATTTAAGTGCGAAAGATAGAGCATTATTGAGAAGTGAAGGCGAAATGGAGGAATAGTAGCTGGCAATATCAAATTGAATAAATTTTAGTTTGTTTTTATTATCCAATTTGTTGAACCAGCCAATCACTTCAGAAGTACCAAACCATAAATTTAGGTTTACAGAAGAGCAATTAGAACTAACCTGTGGGATAATCCTATCCAAGATGGCTTTACTAACAACCCCCAGATCAGATTTAGAGGGGGCGATTAATCTAACAGGTAGTTCAGTGCGAAAATTGTTTTTGTGATCCTTGAGATTTATCCTATATATATATATATATATATATATATATATATATATATATATATATATATATATATATATATAAATATATATAAATATATATATATAAATACATTAAATAAATGGAAACTATATATATAAAACCATATTTATTTTATTATATATATTTCAAGGGTAACCAAGACAACATTGGTACGCTTTCATCAGATAAAATACAAAGTTTGTTTCATAAATAGAGACATACCCATGAAAATCATACCTTATCGGTTGGAAATTCACGGGATTAGGGATTATTCAACTTTATGTGTGAATATGCAAATGAATATGTAAATCATTGAAAAGCAACTGTTTATTTAAATAACACTGGAGAAAGAGAGAGACAACAAATATAATGGGATAAAGATAAAAAATATTACGAGAGAGATAGCGAGAAGAAATAGACAAGAGAAGATGAATATAACGTTAATTTGGAGGAAATATATTCTAAGTATAAATCTAATATTATGTGTATTTACGATTATTCGTTGTTTAAATTTCTTTTCTAATATAATATTTTCTGTTATAACTAAATAGATAAATAAATAAATAAATAAATAAATAAATAGATATGTTTCTTTTATTTGCCACCAGGGCATCAAAAGTGGGACAAGTACAATGGGGGGAGTTTACAAAACAAGGCGTCCTCAATAAGGAGGAGGCAATAACAATATATAAAAATAAAATAAAATATAACAAAAAATAAAATTTATAACAAAGTCCTCAATAGAGAGGAGGCGCCTTGGGGGGTCGCACACACCCCCGAAAAAGTGTGCAACCCTTCTCCTCAGGAGCACAGAGAAGGGATGCTCCCTTGGTCTTTCATCTTCCTCACCTATAGTCTGATGTAGAGTGAAGGCCCATTCACACGGGCCATTCTCGCCACTTTCACCCATCTTTCATAGAAACGGCTGGGGTGCAGCACCTCTCTCTCCATCCTGATCCTTCTTCCGAAATGATATCGGAACAAATGGACCAGTTGTTAGCCAGAGAGAAAGGTGTCTGACCTCAGTCCTTTCAGACGCGTCCACCATACAACCTCTTTCGCCATGGCTATTACGCACAGAAACACGGCCTCTCCTTCGTTTTTGAAGAGGGGAAGCGGCTTGATCGTTACAATAGACTCGGTGGTCAACCGGATTGGTCCCACCCTTGACAGCAGTTGTTCGACAAACCCCACAGATCGGCAATGCCCGAGCAGTGTACCAATGCGTGTGCAACGGTTTCCTCGTCGCACACGCATCTGGGACAGATCTTTTTCGATGGGTCCCTACCCGGGCGCCCGTGTCTGTAGAGCCTTTCTCGAACGGGCAGAGCCCTTCTGTAGCATTGCCAGGCCAGGGACCTCTGGAAGTTATCCATGGGTCCCGGGCTGAATGTCCTACCGAACAGGTTGGCCAGTTCGTCTTCCTCCATGCCTAGGGCTTCTCCGAGGGCGTCGTTGCACCTGCTAACCACCAGCCCTCTATAGAATGACGAGGTGGATTCTCCACTGACAGCCGGGTCCGCCTGCCAGAGAGCCGTGAGTGCCTGGGCACACTCGGTGTGCCAGGCGCCCAGTTTTCTCGGTCTTTGCTTGACCCAGGATTGCAGCTCGGTGAGTGAGACGAGTCTGGGAAAGGCTCGCCTCACAAACGGGGACCACACCGGTTGACCGGAGAGGAATACCTGAAGGTGCCGTAGCCTTAATGCGTGTTTACGTATCATTAGCCACGGCATTCCCAGCCCTCCTTTCGAAGGGTGTTGACAGCAGATGGATCTCCTCACTATAGGAGCCCGCTTCTTCCAAAGGAATTGGAAGAGTGCGCGCTCCATTTTGGCGAGCGTTTCCCTTGGGCAAGGCACAACGGTCAGGCGGTAGTATATGACGGACGCTATATAAGTGTTCGCCACCTCCGCCCGTCCTTTCAGGGACAGTTTGCACTCGGCCCACTTCTGGGTCAGTGCAAACACCCTGTTCGTCACCTCACCCCAGTTCTTCTCCACCTGGAGGTCTGGTCCGAACCAGACCCCGAGCAACTTCACCGGGCCCTCCGTCCAGCGCCCGACGACGCCATCGGAGGGCATCGATCTGCCCCTCCACGTGCCGAGTTGCAGACCGATCGACTTGTCCCGGTTCAGCTTAGCCCCTGTAAACCTTTCGTACTCCTCCAGTAAGGTGCCGATCGCCCTGATTTCCGAGGCCGTCGACACCATTACTGTTACGTCATCGGCGTAGGCTGACACCGCTTTCCGCAATCCCGGTTCCAACGGGATGCCCTGCAACAACTCCAACTTCCGCAGCAGTGGCTCTAGAGTCATTACATACAGAAGGGAGGAGAGAGGGCACCCCTGTCGGATGGACCGCGCGATTTCGAACGGCTCCGAGAGGTAGCCGTTCACCTTGACCCTAGAGCAGAAGCGGCTGCTGTGCATGGCATTGATCCAGCCCCTGAAAACGGGTCCGAAGCCTGCCGCGGCTAGCACCGCATCCAGGTAACCATGGTCGACCCTATCGAATGCCTTAGATTGATCCAAGTTGATCAGGGCCCCACCAAAGCCGGGTTCGTTCCCAACCCTCTCTATGATGTATCGCATGAGGTGGACGTTATCGTGGATGGACCTGGACGGGATAGCACATGTCTGCGCATCTCCCACCAGGTTGCCCACGACAAGCGCCAACCTCTTTGCTAGCACCTTGGCCAAAATCTGTAACTCTGTATTTAGCAGAGTTATGGGCCTGAAATTATTTATATCGTCCCCCTTGTTCTCGTCCTTCCTCACTAGCGTGACTACGCCCTTGGTCATAGCACTGGGAATTCTCCCGTTCTGTTGCCAGTTGCAGTAGACCGCCTGGAGGAGTTCGGGGAACAAGTCCGGCATAGCTAGATATAGTTCGTATGGAAGACCATCGAGACCCGGGGATTTGCGTTTGCCGCATTGGCTCAGCACGTCCTCTATCTCAGCGGCTGAAATCGGCTCCTCGCAGGACTTCGCCTCCCTGTCCGAGAGACGCGGCAGGCCGTCGAGGTATGGACCGAAGTCCACGTCCCCAACCGGCCCCCCGCCCCTTCCGAACAATCCGGCAAAGTGCTTTTGAAAAGCCTCGCACATCTGCTTAGGTTCAAGGATCACCCGTCCATCCTGGTCTCGCAAAGACCGGATAGTGGATCTGCTCCCTCTTTTGGCTTCTGTCACGCGGGCCCAGCTAACAGCTTTGGTCCCCTCGTTTCCCAGAGCACGTATTTTGCTTCGGACGATGCAGCCTTCGTGTTTCGCGTCGAAGAACTGGCCCAGGGCCGTTCTCGACGCTAGCACTCTGGCCACGCCGCCGCTTCTAATTGCCTCTTCTACACTATCTACCAACTCCCTTTCCTTCCTATTTCTATTTGAGGCTAACTCCTTACTAAATTCTATAGAGACTACTCTAATCTCTCTTTTGAGAGATCCCCACCACCTGCTGTTGACGATGGCGCCCGTCAACCGCTCCTTAACTAAAGTGCTAATCCGGTTCCTGTAAGCCTTACTTGCCGGTAAGGACAAGTTGAGCTTCCAGTAACCGGGTCCCTGTCTATGAGTTCTGTCAAGGTTGACCATGCAGGTCACTAATTTGTGGTCTGAATAGCCAACCATGCGCATTTTTGGACAACTTAAAAAGTCCTTATCCTTAATTCTAACTAAGAACCTATCTATGTACGACCTAGATGATCCGCTACGATTTGCCCAAGTCCAGGTTGGCGCAGTCGTAAAATCTAGTCGAATATCTAGTCGATATCTATCGGCCAGGTCAAATCGACCGATTAACCCTTTGAGGCTATTACACCCCTCTCTATCGGGACAGGCCCCTACGTAGTCCCAGCGTGCATCTAGGATACCATTCCAGTCCCCCACTAATAGAAAAGTCTCCAGACGATGGAAGAAGTCCGGCCGCATTGACCCGAAAGGGCCGTAGGCGGCTACCAACCTAAACGCTCCGCCTTTAACACTGCCAAGGTCCAGAACCACTAGTCGACCCTCCGGGTCCAAATGTACCATCTGTGTTGCGAGACCCAGATGTTTTTGCAGCAGAACGACAACTCCACCCCCACCACCGGGCTGACAGAGAGATGCGTGCATCTCAAAGTCATCAAAGGTGGGGGCCAGCTGTCGCACGTTGCTGATCCGGGCCTCGCAAATAACCATCACATCTATACGTTGTGACCTGAGGTCATTTAGAAGCATTGCTTGCTTCCAAGTTGAGCCCAGGCCACGCGCATTTAAACAGCCTACTCTTAGCATAGCCATGTTGGTGGTGAAGAGAAAAGGCACTTACCTCTCTGCGTCCCGGGTATCGGGCTGCACAATTTCCATTAGGGTGAGGGATGGGTTGTTGGGTGGGGGGGGGGGGGTTGTGGAAGTGTAGAGGCATCAGTGTGTTGTGTGGTTGGGGAGCTTGGAGTTGTGTGGGTGTTTGGGGAGGGGTGGGGTAGTTTTTAAATAGATAAATAGATAAATAAATGAATAGATGGGTATATCGTGTTATAGATAATTGTTTTAATGAGTTATGAGGGGTATTGGTTTTGTATTTAGTGTAAGTAAATATTAAGTTAAATTAAATTAAATTAACTGAGTTAATAAGAATATTTATATTTATATATTTTAAAATGGGAAGATACGGACAAACTCCAGTTTTGTGCATTTATTCGTTAGTATGAGACTATTTTGTCAAAATAAGTATAAAGGATGAAAGATATATTTAGCCAGAATTAGTTAGTGGTTATAAATCTAATAAAAGATATTGAAAAAATATTAAAAATTTAAGAAAATAATTTATAAGAGATAAGTAATTTTTTTAAAATAAGTATTTTTAAAAAGGGATAAAAAATTAAAGAAATAAAAAATAAAATATAAAGAATTAAAAATTATTAAGATTAAAATTACAATTAAAATTACAATTAAAATTAAAATTGAAAATTAAAATTTAAAGAAATTAGAATTATATATGTATATATTTTATGAAACTTTAAGAAGTGAAATTATAGCAAATGTTATAGCTATGATTTAGAGAAATAAATATATTAAAACCAAGTGGATAAGATTGTTATGGAAATAAGTAGAAATATTATAAGTGTAATTATAATTTATATATAGTTCTAAATGTTGAATTCAGGCGATGTCTACAAGAATTAAATAAATTCGTTCTTAGATTAATAGAGTTCTTACATTTAAGTTTTAAAAAAATTTCCTCAACACACAATTTGCAGAATCTAGATAAAGCTGTGTTTCAGTACGCGGGTGCTTGAAATGATTTCCCAAGTTAATGAAAAGTCAATATTTTTGCATTTTAAGTTGCATATCAGGTTTGAAATAGAAGTTGAAGATTTTTTATCAAATCTTCGGAAAGAGCATTGTGATTATTCCAGCGACCTTTAAATTATGTAGAAGTTGCACCTACATAGTTAAATGTATTATCACTGGTTTTGACTGTACATTTATAGACCACGTCCTTATCTAAACACTTATTTTGTAAAGGACAGTTTAATTTAATTCTACAGTTACATTTTGCGGTTATTTTGGCTAGGGTTTAAATTTCTATTATTGATTCTATTTATATTTTGGGCTATGTTCATAGTAGTAGAGTAGGATAGTAGACATACTATAAAACTATCCTACTCTACTACTTTGAACATAGCACATAATATAAATAGAATCAATAATATAAATTTAAACCCTAACCAAAATAACCAAAATAGCAGTAATATATCTAGCAATATCCAATATAATAGTACCGTTCTGAATAACAACAACTCCGCAAAATGTAACTGTAGAATTAAATTGAACTGTCCTTTGCAAAGTAAGTATTTAGATAAGGACGTGGTCTATAAATGTACAGTCAAAACCAGTGATAATATATTTAACTATGTAGGTGCAACTTCTACAGAATTTAAAAGTCGCTGGAATAATCACAATGTTCTTTCCGAAGATTTGATAAAGCATCTTCAACTTCTCTTTCAAACCTGATATGGAACTTAAAATGCAAAAATATTGACTTTTAATTAACTTGAGAAAACATTTCATAAGCACCCGCGTACTGAAACACAGCTTTATCTAGATTCTGCAAATTGAGTGTTGAGGAAATTATTTTCATACTTAAATGTAAGAACTCTATTAATCTAAGAACGAATTTATTTAATTCTTGTAGACATCGCCTGAATTCAACATTTAGAACTGATGTTGCTGTTCCACTCATATTTTCTATTTAATTTTGGTTGCAATTCTTTTATGTTTATTGCCTCTGTAATTTGTCTAAACATTGCGTCTTTTCTGTGTGTAGAATCTACACACAGAAAAGACGCAATGTTTAGACAAATCACAGAGGCAATAAACATAAAAGAATTACAACCAAAATTAAATAAAAAATATGAGTGGAACAGCAACATCACAACTTACAATTAAGGACAAAATGAAAAGACACACACACATAGAACAAACAACCAACCGGTAACATGTAAATAAACAAATAAATAAACGAATATAAAGACACACAGACACCCGGATGTGGCGCATGCGCAGACTGAGCACACAACACACACACATAAACAAAATGGCGTAGGACAGAACAAAGGAGAGGCACAAAAACAAAGAAAATAATCCCCAGTCACTGAAGAGGTCACATAATGTGTGACGAAAGATCTTCGACAATATATAAACAACTATCTGGTTGTGGAACCAACCAACCAGAAATTTATAAATTCCTAAATTTATAAATTTATTATAATAAATTGAAGTGAAATCAACAGGTGCGTGTGTTTCTTATTGGCAACATGACCCTCCCAAAGCATAACAATATCGGTTTCAACACACGTTTTCAGATAAAGAATCTTGCTAAACAAATTCAGAAACGATATATATATATATATAGGGCGGGTAAAATACCCGAGATCCATGCACGAGTTCTCTCCAGCGGTCTCTGTCCCTCATTATCGCTGCCATGTCCTGCGTCTCCAACAGACCAGTGTCTGTCCTTAGGGCATCAACATACGTTAACGTTGATCTTCCTCTTCCAGTGTGTCCATGTAGGGGCTCCCACAGGAGCAATAAGTGCAATGTCAACTCTGGATGTCGGTGAGCATATCCAGCTAACCTCAGTCTCCTCTGTGTCACTTTTTAGCTGACTTTTGGGAGGCTCCCATACAGCTCTGAGATTATCATCCTCAGTGTATACTGATTAAAGTTCAGAGCCATCCTCCGCATTCTCATCTGAGTGAGTTTCTTGGTTAGTGTCCAAGTCTCAGACCCGTAGAGCAGCACAGACTCCACTACAGCAATGAAGAGGCGGATTTTCAGGTCTTTACAAAGGTCCGGCTTCCACACCGATCTCAAGCTGTGGCACGCCGCCCAGGATTTGCTTTTTCTCTCAACCGCATCATCTTCCGTATTCCCAATCTTTGCTCCCAAATACAGGAAGCCCTCAACCAATTCTAGCAGCTTTCCGTCTACATTAGTGATCCCCTCTGGCTTCTCAACATTATCACCATATATATATATATATATATATATATATATATATATATATATATATGGTGAGATATATATATATATATATAATAAAGTATGTGTTCCCACGTGTAAAAAATACATATAGTAAGTACAGCGAACTTTTTTTTATTTATTTTAAAACCTTTTCTCTTTTTGCTAAACATTGATTTTATATATATATATATATATATATATATATATATATATATATATATATATATATATATATATATATATACATATATACATGCACACATGTTTAAAGGCTGTTTGCATTTCCATACGTCTCTGTGTACAAGTTTGTTACTTTTGTTGCTATTGATGTTGTGGATCAATAACTCTTCAATGAATTATCTTAAACCTGAATCTATAACATATGATCAATTCTATATTGAATAATCCCCCCTCCACCTATCTTGGTACTACCATCAGTAAAATATTACGTAAAAAATTATCATTTTATCTCTTCATAAATTTGGTATTCAATGCATAATTAAGAATTCACTCAAGTCATTATTATGACTATATGTACGTATGTGTGTGTGTATGCGTACACGTATGTGTGTTTGTGTGTGTGTATTATTTTTTTATGTTATTGCTTCAATTCAACTTACCTCTCTCTATTGCTTGTATTTCTATGTGGAATCTGATAAAGCACTAGGGCTATCAATATACATTTTGGTAAACTATAAACAGAGAAAAAGAAAAAGTAAATTTTACTTTTAATTAAATATACCATTACAAATATATCCTTAATTATATTTTATTGAAATTCCTATTAAAATCGGGAATGTTTAAAAAGAATATGATTAGACATAAAGTAGGTAACAATGAAATTAAGTTACAGTTTGGTTAAATGTTAATATTGTGAACATTGGCATACAGAATGATGTGTTGTTGAAAGAATTTAATATATGAGGAATGAAAAGTAAAATAATATTGGTTTGAAAAGATTGCATTATTTCGAACTTTAGATTGATATTAGCAATATTATGAAGGTAATTAGGTACTTTTCATATCTACTTTATTATCATACATTATAGTTTTGTTAAGATTTGATCTTGTTCTTGGAAATTGATATTCTTTGAAGTTTAGTTTTCAATTCAAAAACTAAATTTTTCTTAGAATAATATCTTACTTGAAAATATATTTCTTTGAAAAAATAAGCTTTTTTGAAAATTCATATTTCTTGTAATATTTACAATTTTAGATTTCTCTGCAACACTCATCCCCACTCTCTATCTATCTATTAATCTAATTCCCTCTTTGCAATGTTTGATCAGTGTAGTTAAGTTTGTGTTAACACATACCATGCAGTGATTATCAAATAGTTAATCAAAAGTAATTATACAGGGAGGAAAGGATTTGAGCAAGGATGAAAGTGATAGGGTGAGAAGAAGTATGAAAATAAAGTTGGAAGGAAGTATAGAAACGGGAAGACGATGAAAGACATGGTGAAAGATGATGGTGGAGAAAATGAATTCCTGAGTTGATGAAAGGTGCTGTTGATGATAAGGCAAAATGGAGAGTTTTTTTCATAGGACCTGCATGGTTAACCTCAGCTGCCAGAGGGAAAGTGGCTTTACAATATTTACTATTTTGGTGAGGGAAAGACAGTGGAACAATAACTAATACCACTTTAGACAATTTAACAATTATGGGAAATCACTTTGGATATGTTTTAATCTTATTTAACTCCTCAGGAATGCATAGACAGTAGGCCAAAATCTATGTTTTGTATGAGAGAAATATGACTGGAGTTTTCTCTTGTTACTACCTGGATTCCTTAAAATAATACTAGCCACTAAATAATATTGTCTTTATTCCATCTCACAATTATTTTTAATTAGTTTCTTAATGCTGTATTTTACCTGTATCAGCATTTCTCAGAAAATAGATTTCTATCAATGGAGCATTATAATTAGTTAAAAAGCTATACACTCAAATAAATTTACAACGATTTAATTTTATTAACTTAAATCTACCAAAATGCTAAAACAATATTTCAGATATAAAAAAAAGTGTTTCAACATACTTCTCTTCTATATCTGAATTATGCACAGTTAAATAGATATATAACCCTTTACATATCAATAATATGGAAACACTTAAGTCTGTATTGATATCAGGCTTTTTGTTTTCCTTTCAACATATCATAAAACACTAATACGAAGGTCATAAATTAATAAACAAGTACAGAATTGTTTATGTGTGATACTGGATATCTAAGTAACTAAATATTTTTGTGGAAAACAGAGGTGGAACCATTTTACATTGTTCAGGCATCTCTAATGCTTACACAAACTAACATAGCAAAAGTATTACAACATACATGCACATAAAGTCACATTCCATATGCTTTGTCAAATACTATTAAAAAATATTTTGTTATTCTTATATTTTGGATGGTTTTTAGCTGCCAGGAATATCACTGAGCAGCATTTGAACTCAAGGAGATAGAAAAATGAAAATTGAAATAAAGATAAATTCTAACTTTTATTTCAACCCTTTCTCTATATTAGTCTCATAAATGTTTAGTGACAATACTTAGTTTAAGTTATATGTAATATAATTCTAGTAGTGTTTCAGGCTACATCAATCTTAATCCTATTGTTTCCAGTCTCTTTTAGCAGAATAACACACTAACTACCATGTGTTAAAAACATGTTTTCTATGCTCAACTAAATTATGCTTTTGCTGCTCAGATAAGGCATGGATTCACTGATATGCTAAGGTGCTTTCCATTTACTTTTTAATTTTCATGCTGTAGCTAGGACTTCGGGTATATTTTTACATTTTTTTAACTGATCCTTTATCTTACTGAGACCAGCTTTCCACTGGGTATTGCCCAAATGCCCATAATACCAATCCACGACTGCGTATTCAATTACATCGTTGTTATATCTAACCAACAACATCATCATCAATGTGTGAAGATTTGTGTAACTATTTTAGTTAAGAAATTAATTCCATATTCTTACTTTGATATTCCATAGCAATTAAGATGTACTTGTTTATATAAAATGTACCCTTATTTTGAAAAAGAAATTTTGAAAAAAATGTTATAGTAGTATTAAAAAGATTTTTATTGAACAAATATTCAACCAGATTTTAAAAAACGGTGTATTATTTTAAGCAGAAAAGTACTCAAAAATGTTGTTATTTCGCACATCATTGAACAATGATTATTGAATGCTTTCACCATATATATTACCTATAATTGATTCCTAAGTTTTTTTACAAATTAGTAAGAAATGTAAATAGCTATACTTTTGAAGTAAAATATCAATATTAGCATTAATTAGGTATTAAAATAAACTAAATTCTGCATACTAATATACATCTATATTTATACATGGCTTATGCATAGTATACATCACTGTCATCATCATTTTCATTACTGATATTTCTCTTTAAAAAAAAAACTATATACACAACTCCATATTGTTTTTGTTATCATGAACATCATCGTTATTCTCTTTTGCACATCGTAACTGCTTTACGTGCCTAGGGTATGATCAGTGTAGTTTCTGCTGCTGTTGCGTCTATTGTATTGATAATACTTTTAGTAATATGTGTGCCATGCCTAGTAGTACTATTTTTTGTATGCTTTATATATTTGTAATTACTTGAGTTTTGGTTTTGTATTTGTCTGTGTGTTTTTTTATCATTCCTAGAGCACCAATTATTATAGGTATTGTTTCTGTTTTCATTGATACTTCTAATAGATGTATGAATGATACATCTATTAGAAGGCATTTTCTTTTTTTTTTGTGGTCTTTCGCTATAATATCTGGTTGGTTGGCTTTGATCTCTCTGTATGTATTGGCATATCTCAGAGAATGGTTGATTGGTCATTCTCTGACACTTTTTCTGGTGTATTTTTGTACCATCATTGTTCTGTTGGTATTTCACAATGCTGGCTTAATCTCCAATGTATGAAGGTCCTATCTCTATCATGCCTGTGGATATATTGCTTTTTGGCTTAAGCTGAGCATCCAGAAATCATGTGGTTGATTGTTTCTTCTGTATCTTCACATATTCTACAGTTACCGACTGTGCTTTGTTTCATTACGTACTTCTGGTAGTTTTATTATTAGTATTTTATTCTTATTAGTCTTATTTTTATTACTTGTTGTTACTTCATTACCAAACACAGATATGTGTGCCTAGTAACGCTATTTTATGTATGCTGTATATGTTTTAAGTCCTCGGGTTTTGGTTATGTATCTGACTGAGTGTTTTTCACCATTCATAAATCACCTACTATTATAGGGACTGTTTCTCTTTTTATCATTCACATTATATCACCAGATATTCATATTTGGATAATTTCTCCATTATCAGAGGTTTTTTCCAGATTTCCTCTATTCGGGATTGCCATAGCTTATCTTTTTCTACTCAGAATTTCATGTTTATTTGTTTTGTGAATCCATGTACTGTCTGCTGTAGTGTTTCCGGTTGTCTCTCATCTGCAGTTTAGAAGAACATTAAATCATCTATATACAGGAGATGGTTAATGTTCTTGCCATAGCATCTATAACCAAGTGTAGTTCACCTTAGTATCTCAGATAATGCTGTCAATGCAGAGCAGAAGTGGAATTGTGGAAGGGAGTCACCTTGAAATATCTCCCTGTTAATTGGAATAGGCTTTGTTTCTATAACTCTGATATCGTGTCGCGTCCTGTCCAGGAAGGAGTCCTTTACTTTCAGTCACTGAACACCATATAACAGGGATAAACACTGGTCTGATGAGCCTCCAGGCTGGAGACAGGCTTTCGACAGCTTCTATACATTTACCGAATTTCAGACAATCAACAATCTATGTCTTTCAGTATTCATATCGCCAACTTTGTAAAATACTGACAGATGAAGATGTGCCTGACTTAATGTATGCTTATATAACAATCGTCTGAAATGTACATTATAGTCTTTATTTAATAAATAGAAGTATAGAGAAGTAGAACAATTTGTTATATTTATTAACACACACACACACACACACACATATATGTGTTCATGTGCATGGATGTGTATATATATATAATAAAGGTGTATATGGAAGCATATATGATACGTTTGAGTTTTCTCATCAACGCCTGTATATATATATATATATATATATATATATAGGAACCAGTATCGGGGTCTTACTGGTTCCTATTATCCACTCTACTACCTCAAGTATTGAGTACTTTGGTGCGTTATGGTCCACCTGGTTCCTTACCACATTTCCTTCGTTATATATATATATATATATATATATATATATATATATATATATATATATATATATATATATATTGGAGTATGTATGGTTGTATGTATATATGTATGTATGTTTGTAAGTAGAAAATCACATTTTTCATTTAGTCTTTGATCAGATATTTTTTATATAAATGTTTCTTTCATTAAGTAAATGCTTACAATCTGGAACATACTAAATAGGTTTGCTCTTAAGCAAATGTTGAAACAATCAAGAGAGCTGATATATTGTAATAGGTTTATCTATCTGGGGGTCATTATTTATGAGACGTGGTAACTATTATGGCTAAGTTATTTTAAATATTCAACACTATGATGAAAGAATTTGATATTCCCAAGATTATAATTATTTTTACCATTTAATTAAATTCAATTCTCTTTTATCTATAGTGAATTCATGTTTATGATAAATCTTATAAGAGATTTTTTGTTTCTATGCAATTCAAGATGGAAATATCCACCAAGTTCTTTAGTACTCAACATAATATTTCTTTTTAAACATTCTGGTATATAGCATCCTTGATTAGGCCTACAATGTGTGTCCTGTTCATCCAGTTTCAAGTTTGTTAAACTCATGAACATAGCTTTTGACAGCTGTTGCTCTGACAACAATAAAAATATTAACAGGACTGCCTTTTCTACTACACAGTTTAAAAACACCCATTTAGCAATAATTAGAATCCTATGTGTTCAGAGAAGGTGAAGCCGCCTGTGAGACGTGGGACCGGCTGGGACTTAGCCCAGTAGACGTCACTTCGCCTTCTCCCCTGTTGACGTCAAGTCCTCCCCAAAGCACTTGGGATGCCATCCAGTGCAGCTTGGCCTCAGACAGGCTCACGCGCCAGCTCGACCAGCACTGCCTTGCTTGTTTTCGTGTGGCCTCCAAACCCCACAGTGGTGCCTGGCTCCATGCCCTGCCCTCCTTCTCCACTGGCACGCAGCTAGACAACCATAGCCTGCGCATCGGGGTTTCCTTGAGGCTCGGCCTCCATATCTGCGAGCCACACCAATGTCGCTGCGGATCCATCGTGGACTTTTTCGGCCTCCACCCGCTTTGTTGTCGCCACAGTGCTGGCCACATTCCACGCTATGCTGCCCTCAACTAGGTCATAAAGCATGGCTTGGATGCTGCTGGCTTCCCTACCCAACTCGAGCCAGTGGGGCTGGACCGAGGGTGTGGCAAAAGGTCAGATGGTATGATCATCTTCCCGTTCCACGGTGGCAAAACCCTCGTCTGGGATGCCACCTGCACCGACACTTTCTGCAGCCGCAACCTGGTGCAGTCTGCGGCTAACCCAGTTTCTGCTGCACGTTGGGCTGAGGAGGCTAAACTCTTCAAATACCGGTCACTCACCGATAGGTTTGCGGTTGTACCCCTGGCAGTGGAGACTTCTGGTGTCCTCGGCCTTAGGGCTACCTCTCTACTCACCACCTTAGACGCTGAACTGGCCAGCCGTAGGTGTGAGCCCCACGAGTTGGATTGGCTTTTCCAATACATCTCCCTTGCCCTCCTCCGAGGAAACGCCTTCTCTATTCTGTCCGCCGGGGCTGGGGGGGGGGGGGGGCATTACGTATCATTCCACTGAATCAAGTTTTGAAAGTTACATGTGAAGGAGGGGGTGAGACAGGAGTTTCCAACAGTAGTATGTACCAAAATTGCCTTGGTCATTATTTGACTGATTATAACACCTTCAGCTCTCTTCTCAGCTTGGAATATTGCATCAACGCTACTTCATGGCAACCATATTTAGTGATTTATTTATTGACCACAGGAAATTATCATATATTTAATTCAATTAAATAAATTTGTATAAAACTGTGATTCTTTGAAATTTAGTTATGTGCCCTTGTTGGCCCAAAGGTAGTTCAGGACTTGAACATATGCATTGCCTACAAAACATATATTACAATACACTTTAGTAGGCCTTACATATATAATATAATTAGCCCCACACATATATCTTTTCACCATCACTCTTACTAGTATCCTCATTAGAATCATTGTAATTTATATTGTACCACTTCCATAGTCAGCTGGCTATCTAACTACAAATTTCCCACGCCGACCTTCATAATCTCCTGCTAACCATAGCCCTTTGCCATCTTACTTCTCTTTCACCTACTGCCGGCTATCATCATCTGTTGTACACATATATACACACATATAAACGCACATATACATACATACACATACTACCCTAACATTGTCTGTATGCATATCATTATAAATAGATTAAAAATAATGAAATGAACCTTATGAAAAAACATGCAGCTACGTGTGATATCAAAAAGAAAATATTGATAAAACTGCTGGGGGAGACAATGCGGTCTTTGCTTAATTTTTTATTCAAAGTGCTTACCAGTTACTACTGATATGTAATTCAAAATATTCCACTCTCTGGATATACAGACAGAGGTTATAATCACAATTTGTTTAAAGAAAATAAAGAAAGATAAATGGCACTCATGCACCAACAAATCGAGCTGTAGTTTTGCTCGAAATATCTTTAAGTCTGGCCAGCACGCTTGAAGCATAGTTGTGGGTGATAGTGAGGCTAATACACTGGAATAGTCAAGCACCATTACGGGCATTACTTGATAGTTCAGTAAGGTGTGCCGCTAACAATGAGAAGAATCTCGTTGTCAGTGGACTAGCTTCCCCAGGTATCTCGAACACCATAGGCTGCTAATGATTATGACTTAGCCATAAGGAGATTATTGTTCTTCGTGTTGCTGTGTCAGTACTATCCTTATTGCTATAAACAGGAAATCTTTACTCCCTAAGTTTTTCCAAGGTCTTAATTTCAAGTTGTCCCAACCAATATTCACACAATCAAATGTAGGTCTGGCAAGGTAGTTGACATGTTAGGGGTGTGATAAGTACGTTGTGTGATGTAGGAAAGAAGTGAGGGAGCTACATTCCACCACGTATGGTTCTTAAAACTGGGTGACACTGATTATCAGGTTGCTGATAACCATGGACTACTCTGCTGAAATGCTAATATAGCCAGTCCACCTCTGAGGCAGTCTTCAGAGATATCAAACATAAGTAAACATTTCTCTCAGCGGAATATGTCTAATTGCAGAAGAATAAGTTGATGAAATAATTGAAGTAGGAAAAGATATATGATAGAATAATAAAACATAGAATTCTAATAGGCTAAGGGACTCTGAAAATGTCTCATAAGTATGATTCATTATGAGGTCTTTTAGTCGGGAGACGCTCTGAGACTGATGTGATCGATGAAGTTTGTGTTCAACTGAAATATTTCTAAGTTAATTTATACAGGAAGAGTGTAAACAAGGATGAACTAACGAGCGAGTTGGTACATAGTTGCTCACCTTACGAGAAACGGTTACCAAATCTCCCTCACATCACATCTTACACATTAAGACTCTTTTCCTACTATATCAAGCATTAAACTATAATAATATATTTTTTCATTGTAATGTGCTGTTTGCTTTGTTGCTCCCGTTTAATTTTTGCATGCACACAAACGCACACACACATATGCAAACAAACACTCACACACACACATATATATATTAAAAAATATATACGCAGTCACAAAAATTCATTTTTGTATGGACTAAGTGTGGTAGACGAGGCAAATGACAAGTGACATTTATACATGTGTGTCAATATTGCCGGTATTTTCACTCTCTTCAAACATCCTAATTTTAAGAAAACGTTATTAAATGACAAAAGAAGTAAAACTACGGTATGTTAAAAGGGTTTCCCAGCAAATATTAATAACATACCTATCGTAATGACTTACTCACTCTCTGTGATGAAACTTTTTGCGTTCAGTCAGTAACCAACATAGGCTTCCTCCTTGAACTCTAAAAACGGTCTTAAACAGTTCAAACCTTGACATGCTTACATTAGGAGTGATCCGTAACTTCAAATTTGACTTAAAATGTTGAACACTGCCGGTATTATAGCAACCTCAAGCAGAAGTGTCTCTTACACAATCGGCTACAAGCTAGAAGTGATTGAATATGGGATTGTTGTTATTTGTTATTATTATTATTGTTGTTGTCGGTGGATTGGCAGAATCGGTAGAGCATCGGACAACATGCTTAGTGGCATAAAATTACAGCCCTCTACGTTCTGAGTTCAAATCCCACCGAGGTTAGCTTTGCCTTTCTTCCTTAGGGTATCGAGAAAATAAAGTACCAATAATGCACTGGAGTCGATTTCATCGAATTTCCCCTTCCCTTGAAATTGCTGGCCTTGTGCCTGAAGTAGAAACTATTATTATTATTATTGTTGTCATTATGATATGTTTTTTACTATCATTAATACCTTCAGTATCTTTATTTTTAATCATATTATTTCTATTAACATCATTTTACATATATGGTATCTGGAAAATTAGTCTCTTGCTTTTTTATAGTAAGAAATTGATTTTTTAATAGCTATAATTTATTCTTCAAACTCCACTTAATTTTCCTTGCATACATTCCGTCGCATCTCAAGAGAACGTCTTCACGCATTATTGTTATGTTTTTCTATTTCCTAACGGCAATATTTGCGCTCTATTTATTTTGAAATATTTACTGCTGCATCCACGAATTGAAATTTCTCAGTTTCAGAAGATCCCGGTTTAGGGTGAAAGCAAAAATTGTTTGCTTACTCTTTTAATCTGCGCTAATCTAAACTATAATAAAGTAAGGAGTGCGGGATTGCGTACGATTTACTTCTTTTAATCCAGTTAGTAAAATATGTTGGATTATGAATGAATATTACATAATTTATCTACTAAATTTCGTAGCTGTTGATTTAATATATTTTATTGTTTATTTAAAGATTCACTTCTTTAAAATTTTCAAATGTCAACACTTTCGGTTAGCGATCGCTTAAATAAACATTCATATATTTCCATCACTAATTTTCTCCTAATGCAGTTTATCTATAATATCGTCTTTTTTTAATGGATTACGTTACTGATTACATAAGAGAGTGCAACGCAGTCTTCGTTCAATTTCGGTGTATATTGTCAATTAAGATTTCATTTGATGTATCATATCTACATGCATATATATTTACATATAATATCAATATGCACACTACACATGCTAGCAGAAAAACCACCACCGAAGGGTAGTTTTTCTGCTAGTAATAATTAATATACGATCTCTGTCCTCTGGAGAATTTTTGCCCATCGTCGTATTGACAGCATTTGGTTGTTTTAACAGCTATTCTAGCGATCAGTTTTCTCATATTTATATGAATTCAAATACACACTTGCTTTGTCTCGATCAGAGACAACAATGTTTATTCATTTAACATTATCATAGCTATGATTAGCTCTCTATTTAGGATAAACACCATAGCTTGAGGTTCATTAACCCGTTATTTATTTTCTTCGTCTTCTTTTGTCCTTCTATCTCTTTCTTTTATCACACAGACATCATAGCAGCAGAAATATTTATTTTCCTGTTGCACGATCCCGCATTTGAAAAGGATTCTCTCAATTAAATTGTGCGAAACCATTCTGCTGGTTTGAAAGCTTCTGATGGTGAAGAGTGTGTGTGTGAACGTACCTTGTAGATCGGCTTTCTTGATTTCCTTCTTCTGGTCACTTCTTTGCGCCAACACACTTCTCCTTGTCCTCCGCCTCTTTCAGTCTTTTCTGTATTTCATCTGCCTGTCACCCACCTAGTTGATTGTTTGTCTGCCGATAAATCGCCGCTGGTTCCTTTCCTCTGGGGCAATTTTGCCCATCGCTTTGATTTGCCTGTTCTAGCGACGAATGTTCTCATTTTTATATGAAATCACACACACACGTGTGTGTGTGTGTGTGTGTGTAAGCAACAAGATGGAAACCATTGGATATCAATACAAACCCGTATTATAGCACACATTCACATATAAACGAGTAGAAACACTGAGAGAGAAAGAGAGAGGGGGAAGCCTGATTGCCACAATATCCACGACCACCTTTGAATTCCAAGATCCTTGATACACATTACATGTGAATATATCTGTACAAAGAAGATTTTGTGTCAATGGGCTTGTACATTTCCAAGTAACATTGCTTTTCCCGCAATGAGATAGATTCACTATCAAGGGTAATCCTTGATAGCTATTGAGGTGTTTGTAACATTATACTATGTATGCATGGACCCATTACTCCGAATGGATTCGTGCGGGGCGCTGCCCTATTGGGCATTTTGTTATTTAAATCTAGCGGAGTCCATCTCCTCTCCAGGTCTGAACCAGAAAAAGAGAAGAGGGAAAGAGAAAAAGAGATAGGGGGAGGGAGAGAGAGGGAGGGAGGGAGAAAGAAAGGGAGAGAGAAAGACAGAAAGAATCGATTCCAGTACTGGACTGGTACATTTTTTATCATCTTCGGAAGGATAAAAGGCAAAGTTGACCTCGGCAGAATTTGAATGAATACCGCAACGCATTCTCTACGACAGCCTAACAACTGTTCGTTACCTATAGCATATATTATAAAGAGGCCATATATTTGAAAGAAAAAAGTATGACAACGGTTAAACGCCCTCTGGTGCTATATTATATTACTCTTTACGCAGGTTCCCTGTAAATATGGGGCACATAACAAATACTACATTTGCTACTAGATTACTCTGGCACTACTATTAACATGCTGGTTCACTATGTCAAGCTTTATCTACGTTCCTGCACTCACACATGAGATAAAGCTAGACGGTAGCTTCTGTCATATATACATTAGTAATAAATTGATCACACCTTTTATGAAGCGATTTATTAGAAATAGAAAAATAAAAACATGACATATACGTAAGCCAACACCTTTTATGTATAGCTGTTGTTTTTTTGTGTGTCTATTTTATGTACACAGGTTAGTGTATGTGAGAGGATATATGTGCGTGTGAGACTGATTTAATGTAGTTAGAGATGCATAGGTCTGTGTAAGTGAGGTGTTAATGTATTTACTGTATGGGTTTTCTGGTGTATTCTCATAGTTACTGTGTGCATGTAATATATGCGCGTATATATATAGAGAGATAAATAGAAAGAATATATGAAAAGAGAGACATAAGTAGAACCAATTCTAGCACTTGATTGGTACTTTATTTATCGACCCCGAAAGAATAAAAGGTAAAGTTGACCACATCGGAATTTGAACTCTAAGAACAAACAGCATTCTATTCGCTGCCTACGTATCTACATATTTCTCTTTCTCATCATCTCTATCTCTTTCTCTTTCTCTCTCTCTCTCTCTGTTTATATATATATGTGTGTGTGTGTGTTCATATAACTTAGACAGTCAAATATATCTTCACATAAGTAAATAAACAAGACGGTCTTATGTAAACGCTATAATTCTTTCTGTACATATGTCTGACCTGTATGTTATGTTAGAAGTTTTGCTAATGTGTTCGATAGATTTATTTGTCTTTATTTAGATTTAGATTAAATTTAAATCAATTCAGTTTTTCAATATTGTTCACTTATCGATACTTCATATAATATGAAAGAGAGCAACTTGGAGAATGCCAAACTAAATACTATAGATAATTTCAATTTATCTCCCTATGATGTGGGTTTAAATTCTACTATATCATTTTTACTACGCGTTTCTGTTGAATTTGTTAAATTACGTTCGGATAATATTCTCAAGTTTATTCAATCAACGGAACCTTCCTTCCTGTAAGCGTTTGACTCGTGCTTTGTCAAAGGAAACTGTTAATTCAAATATATTAATTGTTTAACTTATACAAAGCAACACATTTTACAATGATAAAAGGTTTGATTTAAGTGAAATAAAAAATTTCGATTTTGATCTTTTGCAAGAAATAAATGATAATGAAATGTGGTTCTTTTAGTATTTGGTACCAAATAATACTTATTACCTTAAGGTTTGGCTTTACTTAAAAATGGAATTACACTAAATTATACTTAGAGCATTGACGATATCCGGCGATACCAGTCATATTGTGAGTCACTGAATTCAAACATCTGAAATTGTCCATCCTTCAAGAATCAATAAAGATAAAGTAAAACAGACTTTAGGCGACGAATTGTTTCGTTGCCTCTCTCTGCTCTCTGAATTCAAATGCCACTGGGGTCAACCTTGCCTTTTATCCAGTCACGGTCGTTAAAAAAGTACCAGTCTAGTACTTGGATCGATTATTACTCTATATATTTTTCTCACTTCAATATTCTCACTTTATCCTTGTCTGAAAGAAATCTGCTATATTGAGAACTGGAGAAGAGATGGGCTTCACCAGATTTGAAAATGCCCTCAGAAACGCTGTATGACAACACGGTGCCTCTATGGCTTCCCGCAAGCGTTACGGCTCCTTGCATGCAAAACAGACTTTGAGATAAGGGACTAAAACACATTTTCAGATAAAGTAATGTGACCTAATTTCAAGTTCGTGTTCTAGATATTTTAATGTTATTGTATCACTAATAATGCCTCAACTGTAATTTACAGTACTCCCTCAAGTTGATATTTAAGAACACCACACTCTGGGAAATTAAAAAAAACCAAACCTATTCATCTCTCTAAGGCATAGGATAAATGAATATGCATTCATGTTATTAACTTAATTATTTATTTTTCTTCACAGCATAATATTATTGGAGTCATTTATAGCCACATGAGATTTGTGACAATACATATCTTAGCAATTTTTGGAGTTCATTTGAAAACAACTTAATATACATAAGAATGAAACAAAAAAAATTGAGTAATTAAATAGTTGATAAGATTCTTGACAGTCAGACTATACATTCAAATCTCACACTGTGTTGAATTATTGAATCAGGAGCTAACTGAATATTATTAGATACATCAATGTTACGATAGTGTATTAAGGAATCTGGTTTCAAAGTAAACAGACATGGGTAAAAGAATGGATGAAATAGTTAGATTAAATAACGTAAAAGTATGAAGCTGCGTTTATTTTGTCCATATCATTAACACCAACCTTGTCAACAGCATTATTCCACCGAGGTTAACTTTGCCTTTCATCCTTACGGGGTCGATAACATAAAATACAGGTAATGCACTCGGTAATTGCTGGCCTTGTGCCAAAAATAGAAACAATTATTTAAACACACATCAGTACAGCCATACATACGATAGTAAGACCACAGATATACATGTCCTGGTGTCAGTAGTTTCTCTGTTATTTTGTAGAGGAATTTGTACAGATACCGTTTGAAAATTAATTATGGGATCAGCTTTTATTTTCTTTGTTTTTTTTTCAGAATAAAATTGTAAAGAACAGAATCTGATGACGCTACAAAGTTGTGTTGCAATATCGTTATTGGCCATGGTTTTGATTTTGGTAGAAGGCACATATTAAGTGAAATAAACATTTTCAACAGTGATTGTATATTTTCCACATTGTACAATGTAGCATTTACAGTGGTTGAAAAGTGTACAGTTGGATTGTTTCGAGGTAATCCTAGTAATCAAAGCCGATTATGTCCTTTATAATATTTTGTGCATGATTGTGTTTTCTGATGTCTAAGTTCCCATAATGCATAAAGACCACTGACAAAAAAATATTCAACCTTCAAATTTAAAACTGCTCAGTGATGAAGCCTGTAAATATGGTTTGAGCCTTATGACCAAAGTAGTAATTTAAATTAAAGTTACATGCCTAGACATTTGTGATATGCCATTACAGGCTATTATGCAAATGCTATTTATTCTACCTCATGTCTAAAAAGGCTTTCTACCTCTGATGAAGAGGCTCTCTTGGCCTGTATGTATATTTATTATATCTATGATTTACTAGATGTGTTAAATCATTTCGATATTAACTCTTATTCTATACATTTTTTTTTATAGATTTTACTTCCTGATATCAAACCAGAGAGTAACGTTTTAAATAACTATTAAATATGTTAGAAATAGCAGCCAAATCTATCTCAACTCACACGTTACCTTTATAAAAAGAGACGCAGGGAATACTGTAATCCTTCAAATTATTTTTAAAGTAGAAAAAACTAATAGACTGGTTACAGCTGGAATGCTTTTCGACAATGTGCCTTAATAAATAAGAGCTAAACTAAGCTGAACAATAGCAAGTTTCATAAACGAATCTGCGAGACAGTGGCCAATCAATCTGCTAGAAATAGAATCAAAATCTCAAATCCATTAGATGGCAATTTAATTATTTATTTTCGTGCTGGTCGTTCAGTTTTGTTTTAAATAGAAGAATATGAAAAATAATGTGATCATGTTTTTCAAAAGATTTTACTATATCAATTAAATTTGAGAAAATAATTTTAATCGTCTTTTTTCCTATTTGATTACATGTCATCATCAGGTTCTATGAGTGCATGTCTTAGATGAATAGAATTTATTAAAACTACATTGATTGCTCTTAGATAGATTATTATCATTAAGATGTAAGTGGAATTTATTATAGATTATTCATTCAGTGAGGTTTGACATTATCAGTAGCCAGATAATTTCAAGTTGTTTTTCTGTAAATTAATTATCTCAAGTATTTCACAGATATTTGCAGACAAGGCTTTAATTTCATCTTTAATGTTTGCATTATCTACAGGATATTTTGCGAAATGGTCAATATAAAGTATTTATTCCATGCAGTTGATTTAAGTTAATTTCTACAACTTTCATACGAATGATTAATTTGGATGACACTCACTCTATCTTTATCACAATATCATTAAAAAGAGCCACGGCACTGACAGTTTCCAATCAGAAATGGAGCCTGTTAGCCTTGACCGCGGCGAAGGTAGGTTAGGTGCCTGGTTGGTATAACTCTTTCCCTGTTTGAAGGGCGTAAACCAGCTATAAGCCACAATAATCCCACCATAAACACAGAGGGGTCTTCTTGGTTGTCCATCGTAAACGATGATGACATCTTTATTTTAGTTCCCATCTGCCGTGGGCACGAAGGTGGCTGTGAAGGCGTGTGGGTTTGAGACTGGCAACTCCCAGAGTTGCCAGTCCACCTGTTACCACCGCCTCTCACCCATCGCCGCAGGGCTTTGGGAGTGCACGCTAAAGAAGAAACCTGTGCGGGAAAGGTTTATAGTGGGAGGGCCAGTACACAGTGACGGTCCCACTCACTCGGCTGCAGAAGCCAGAATTCGGTGGTACGGAGGACTGTCACGACCAGGGACTTCCTTGGCTGCAGTGGTTGGCCACAACGTCTGTAGTGCCTTGCCGTGCCCTAGCGCTCCACACCGCTTGCTGTCACCGCCTTCGTGACTGTTGGGACGATGTTTTCCTCCTCCTCTCACTCTGCCGGGTCAAGTCTTCGCATGCAGGGGCAAGCATCCCCTATCTAGCTCACCAGGGGGGGGGGGGGGTTCAGACCGTCTGGCTACCCTCAACCTGGTTCGGCCCGCCAGCCAAGGCGGTTTACCAGGGTGTGGCTGCTGTCGCATGCTACAGCTTCTTGGGGCCACAGGTGAGAGCTGAGTGTCAGGTAGGACCCAAACAGGACGAGCTGTCCGGAAAAGGGCATGGCTAGCCCCCACTACAGAGGTACATGCCCCTCCCTGACACCCCAGGCATATACAGACGTATATACATACACATACATATGTATATGTGTATTTACACATTTTTGGATGGCGGTTGACTCTTATCAGTTCTTCCGCCGCTTTGTCAGGTTTTGTTTTTTGTCCTCCAAGGTGTCCAAAATCACCCTCCTCACCAAGTAAACTTGGTGGGGTTGCCAGTTTAGTCGTCGACGACCCGACCATGCGACAGGTTGTACTGGTTTACATGTTACCAGTAGCACTCAAGAGTGACCTGACACAGAGGGGTAGAAGATGATTAAAAACCAGTTATTAGCCTATCCTGTTTCACGCTGGTCACTGCTGGAAATTATAATGTCCTCTGTCCCCGGACGCCCGCTCTAATTCACTAAATTGCAATGATGGTATTACGCCTGAGGAAGGACCTATGAGAAGGAATGGCTAATGGAACGGATGTTGCTTGCTGTTCCCCGTGGCAACACATTTACAATGTTTATTGCGAGATGTAATTGAGATAAGCTATTGAAACAGACGTCTGGATCTGCTTGATTATTTAAGTTCTTTTTTATTGTTGCTTTATTTTATTTATATGTTTAAGCACGATTTGTGCTCACTATTAATGAATCCCTAAAAATCATTTCCCTTGAACATATGACTCTTTTTGAAACAGAAAAGTATAGTTTATCGATTCGTTTCGATTTAAAGCAGACACATTCGAACTTATAACTAGTAATTAGTGTTGAAAGTTATAATATACGTCGTAAATGAAAATGCGAATACTTGTTTAATTTTCTGCAACATCTTCTAGATGATTACCAAACTTCACCACCAATTGCTTCATTCAGGAAGATGATAAATGTTTCGAAACAGCATTTCTAAGTAAAATTGGAAATATAATAAAAATAGACAGTATGTTTTTATAAAACTATATATCATATTAATAAATATTTAGAATGAGATTCAAAAACGTTATCAATAACAGAAAATATCAGCTGCGTCACTCAAATATTTCCCAAGCAATAACGCCTTGTCTTACTAGACACTGCTACAGACACCTTTATGATTTTAACATGAATTGAATGTTATTCCTTTTCGTAATCATTCAACAAGCAATTGAGAGTATACCTTATTTTCCTACTATATATAAATGAAACAATTTGATTTATACTGTGCCGTTACACTAGCCAAAAACAGATTTAAAATTTTCTGAGTGTCAGTAGTTACGATATTGTGTATTTCTCGAGGCATAGACACAAGAGTTTCACACTAATTAATGTTTTGAAGTTGTTAACATTTCATTATATAGGAAATGTTTTCTTGTCCAACAAATATTGCCAATATTTTTAAATTCATTTGGTTCACATGATTGAATCTTACTTATCCGTTCATTTCATTTATGTTTCTGTTTGAGAATTGTATTTTATACATTGTTAAAAGTTTTGGTTCGTGATCAAAGAATGTACAGCTAATCTGATAAATATGTTATTAATGAAGCACGCTTTGTTTTGAATCTGTGTTCGTAATATTGGTTTAGGCTGAGTCAGATCACTGAAATGACAAAACTTTGAAATGGATTGAAATTTAAAAAAATAAAAAAAAATAAAATAAAATAGATGGTTCTTTCATTATGTTATACTTATTTCTAGTAATGTTATGTTGAAATTTCTTTTCAAACGATTAATATATTATATATAATTTCATATGTACATCATTAATTGTTTACGAATTCTCTGAGTAAATGCACAATATAGTAATATTTATTAAAAGGTTACCAATGTGTATATCAATGTATATTTAAATAGATTCTATAAAGTTTAATGAAGACTTTATTAATTCATAATATTATATAATATCATATAGGTGTGTGCATAACTGTGGCAAGGAATCTTGCTCCGCAACCACGATGTGTTAAGTTCAATTTCACTGCATTTCAACTAGTGTAATTTGTGAGTGTAATGTGGTAGCCAATATAATATATATAAGTGTGTGCATGTAAGCGTGTGGAGTTGCATCACTTTATATCAATGAGTAATTTAGCCATTTGATAACAATAAGTATAAGACTGACATAAACACAATGATCGATATTATCACTTAAGCCCTCGAAAGTATTATTTTTCAGGTCACAAATATACTCGGTGGGATTAAGTTTTTCCGTGTTTACTCAGGAAGAATGCGCTGGATAAATCTTAATTTGAACGACATTTCATATATACTTATGTAGTATTTTACGTTGTTGTTCTTTCCAATATAGACTTTTGGACATTGATTTGTGCTTTCCTGAATATATTTACCATTAAGAGTTAAGAAACAAGATAGTTGCATTGTGTCAGAGAGATATATTTGGTTAGAAAATACTTTCTCATCGATTATAGCCAAAGGAAGAGTGAAACTATCAGAAAACTTGTACCTCACCTTGACGTTTCTTCTATTAATGATTTTGTGAAACTTCTGTTTTCTAGAGAAGTGTTTGCCTTATTAAATTTAGAAGGGATTGGGTGAGATTAAGCTAAATGAGGTATTACATCAATTTATCTTCTTTTTTGATTATGCAAATGTTTACATTATTCTTTCTATTTATGTAATGTTTTTCTGTTACGTAGCTTCTATCTAATGAATTACTTTTATATTCCACAATACAATTGCAGGTTATGTCTGATATCTGCTTACTACTGGTAAAATACATCCATTTTAGAATACTAGATGTAATGTTACTACAAAATTTTGTTTGGTTTCTTATTTTCATAATTTTAAGTTCAAAACTTTAAAGAATTAACAACTCTAATTTTAACGATAACAATAATTAGAATAACATTTTTGAATGCATCAGTTAATCCTTTCTAGCTCTTGGCCATGCATATTACGTGATTTATTAAAATGTCATCAATGTAGGCCCCTAGCTTTATTTAATGTAATTCACTAACTCTAAGAAAATGTTTATTTCCTTTGAAAAAGCAAAGGGGTTAAATATTGGTGGAGGGCTTCTGTTTTTCAGGTTTCAAATATCCTGAAAGCGAATAGTAGTAGTCTTTCTGTGTTCACCGAAGAAGGAATATGTCTAATGAAGTTTGCTTTGAGAGACCTTTCCGTTAGAACATTGCAGTATATTTCGTTTGTTTTTTCTTGGTTTTTTGTTGTTGTTTTTCTAATAGAGACATTTGCAGTATGTGTAGTTACGAAAGTTCTTTTCCAATCGATTCTAGCAAAAAGGATAGTAAAGCTATCAGATGAATTGCAGCTCATCTTGACCTCAAAGAACATAATAAAACACATGAAATTAAAACACGAGAGAAGGTAGGAGAGAGCAAAGGTAGGACGGGGAAAGGGAAAAATAGGAATATGAGCAAAATAAGAGGCAAAAGAAGAAAGCGAATAAAAGATTAAGAAAAAGGGAATCAGAAGAGAATACTGAAAGCTATTGACAAATGAAACAACCAAGGTCTGTCGGTCCTTGATTCCACTGAATCACCAATTTCATATACAATAGTCATTATGATGTGAAGAATATTAATATATATGTATTTTAATGTGCATATAACATGGTTTGTTCAATTGGCTGAGTTTAAATATAAAGTTGAAATTCACACGTGTACTATGTTCTCGTTAATTCCTCCCCAATAAACATATCTAAAAGCATGCCCAACTTCGACTATTTTCATAGTAAAATAAATTGTGTTGAGGCTGTTAACTATGTGTTAAATTTAAACTCGTAATTCACAACTCAACTGTTCTACAATTAGTGTATATATAAATATATATATATATATATATATATATATATATATATATATATATATATATATATATGTGTGTGTGTGTGTGTGTGTGTGTGTGTGTGTGCGTGTAAAAGGTAAACAGAAATAACAACACAATCGGTACAAAATATGGAAGGAATATATTAGGTTAACGCTTGAAATAGCAGACGAAAGAATGAGAAATTAGATAGATTGAAGGGACGGGCGGGGTGGAATTGTAAAAAAATATTTTTAGACAAAAATAACAGGTCTATTGATGTTGCCATCTCTTGGAAAACTGTTGATGCTGGACTTTTGTGTATGATACATTTTTTTAGAAAAGTGGATGATGGAGCGCGTCTACCTGAAATGGAAAAAAACCGTTTTGTATAAATAGCTATACTTGTACACGTGTGTATGAGCGCGCGAGCGCGTTATTATACGCCCGTCTGAAGCTAAGAGGATGTGTGTGTGTATCTGTAAGTAAAGGAGTGTGTGTGTCCTTGTAAGTACGAAGTTATGAGCAAAAGTATGTTAACTGAACTGTGATAGTGGAATGTGCGTATTTTGTTAGTCTGCATTAGTTGTAAGAGTATATGTTTCTGACAATAAGAGAGCCATAGGAATCTAAGGGTGATTGTACAAGCGCGTTTTCTGATAATGGACGGGGTATTAAAGAAATTGGGGAGGGGAGTTGAATCCATGAAGGAAACAAGATCCAAGACAGGAAATCAGATGCGTATATATACATATATATATATATATGTGTGTGTGTGGTATATACATATGCATACGCATGATGCATGTATATATTGACATGTATATATATATATATATGTATATATATATATATATGTATATATATATATATATGTATATATATATATATATGTATATATATATATATTGACATGTATATATATATATATATATGTATATATATATATATATACATATATATATATTAATTTGGCTTGGGTGGTTAATGCCTTCTTGACCACGTTTTCAGTTTTGTATGGCTTCTTAAAACATTGTTTAGCTCTGGTTTTTAACTATTGAGCACTTTGCCAGTATCATTTCTGATTTTTGCGTTTCGCTTCGCTTTTCCTGCCCGCCGAAATGCGATTGTCGCTGAATCTTTATTTGTATTTGTATATATATATATATATATATATATATATATATATATATATATATATATATATATAAATGCAGTGGGAATAAGAAGAAAGCAAGAACGCGGGCAGGGGAGTTTTTTTTATTAGTTGTCTACTAGGGGTCTTCTTGAAACAAAGTTCCCTTTTTCTTTTCTTTGGGATCGCTCTTACTAGGAAGCTAGTAGAGTTGTTGTTGTTGTTGTTGTTGTTAAAGCAAAGTCACAGTGAATCTTCTGTAGAATCGAAGTCGAGCATTGAAGAGCCGAGAGTCACCAATATGCCAGTCAAGTCTGACGCCATAGTGGTGAGAAGACTGATATCTTAATTTTCAAGTCCCTTTGGTAACGAGACAGAAGGTATGGTAGTTGCGTCGGTAAAGTTACAAGGCTGCCACATCGCTATTCCCTGTTGTTGGTTAGTAGTTAACCATGTGTTGTCGCTGCTGCTGATGTATTTGGTAGTGGTGATAGCCATGTGTTGCTGCTGATGGCTGACAGTAGAGAAGTACTTGGTGGTAGCCATTTTGAAATTTCCTCGTGGCGAAAATGTTTTAAAATACTGCTACTTTTTTTTTATTTTAAAAGGAATATTTTGTATTTACAATATTCCTCACGTCAGGTCACCAATTTAGTAGATGATAAGGGTGTTTTAATGTAGTAACAAAGTTGTTAGAGGGAATAATGTAATTGTTATAACGCCACCAGTAATCTGTTTGATAGAAAGATGTGTTAGTCATATCGACAAACGAGTAACTTGATAACAACGTCAACAAGAAGAATGTTCGTGAGATGAAAAGTATGTTTATTTGTTGTGGCACAAAGTAATTTTTGTTAAATTCTATGATTGTAGTTAAACCTAAAAAAGGTTACAAAAGGAATGTGCCAGGCCCGAGGCAGGCCAAAGTGAAAAATCTCACCGTTACATGTTGTACGTGTTGTTCCTTCGAAGTTCAGGATGTGAGAGGCTGATTCTTCAAATCCTCGCGGGGAATTTCTCCCTCAGGGCGCGTAGGGATAGATTCTCTTCTACTGGCGCTGATTGGCTGAACTGAGCCAAATCACACACAGAGAATGTATGTGAGCCCGCGGAATGTAGGTCACTACAGTGATATGTGGTTATTAGAATGATAATAACAAGAATAAAGATTTAGTTTATATATGGTTTACTTCATTTGAATCGAAAAGAGATATAAACATGAGTCAAAAAGAACAATAATCAATTACCACGAGTTGAGAAGGTTGACAATGTTATTTTGTTGTTGACATGTAAACAGCGAACGACGAGATAAAGTTTGTGGTTAAAGTTTGTTGCAGTCGTCATAGTAGTTTTCGTCGTAAGTCTGAGACCATAGTGAGTGAGAGATAATAATGGTCAGTAATTGATTGTAGACCATTGTGGCTTGTAGATAGCGGAATATCTTTCACAAAGCGGGCCTGTAGTAGTAGGGCTCTGATCTCTCTGTATCTCTGTAGACCTCTAGGGTCTGTTGATAAGGGTGAATCTTTACATAGTTTGCTGTGTATCGTAGAGCTTCAATCTGTATTATCAATGTGGGAAAATATAGGCTTTATATACCTGCCGCTTTCTGCCTCCCACCTTTAGGGGATAGCACACGCATCAACCTGTTCACACCAAAAGGGTGATGACCTAGAATTTGACCTTTAGGTGTCACCCAAGGTTCAAGGCGCGGACAGACTTCGCTACATATACATATATATAATATAAAACGAAAAATCAGTGATGCATCTGGACTCAGTTTATTGTGTGTTACAATTGTTTCGCCGGCACATAGCTCGAGCCAGGATCATTGTATGGATCTGTTTGATTCTAGATCTGCAGATTCTTCGGACACATCCAATACTTTCGGAACAAACTTTCTCATTGGGGTGTTAACTTAAAAAAACATCTTCCTCCTCTGTCTTGATATTGGCTGTTGTTTTTCTACGTCATCATAAATTCTGGTTAATATTTGATGCCAAACTGGCCATCAGCTACTCTCCGTCCGATACACTTCAATGGACTCATGCTGGGTTTGGTATTTCACAAGTCCGCTCACACACACATATATACCCACACATACACACACACATATATACACATACACACACACGCGCACACGTACATATATACGCATACACATATGTACGAATATACACCCGCATACATATACATACACACTCTCTCTCACACACACACCCACACACGTCCACGACCATATACATACCAACATACACGTCCACAGGCGCCTGCCTATATGGTCTCCTACATCCGCTCTCACACGCACGCACACGCGCACACACACCCACACTCACGTACACGCATACAAGGACACATATCTGCGTACGCATACATTTGCTCATATACACAAACACGTACAGACATATACATAGACACGCACATATACACGCCTATCCTTATAGAGAGGCACACAGACAGACACGCTTCCGAAGACACATACACACACATATACATACATATATATAATATATATATTTATATATATATATATATATATATATATATATATATATATATATATATATATATATACATACATATATGTGTATGCACACGCACAGAACATACTCACAAACAATCCCTACCATATGTAGGTGCACCTATACACACATACACATACCCCCCCCCACACACACACACACACGCACTGGCTCATATACATTTTAACAAATACGCGCCCATTTACCTCCGTGTCCACGTAAATCCACAGAGACACATACACACATACACGCACACACACACACACACACACACACACATACACACACAGACACACACACACACACACACATATATATATATATATATATATATATATATATATATATATATATATATACACACACATACATACACACATATATACACACACACACATATATATATATATATATATATACATCTACATGCATGCACACACCAATATATATATATATATATATATATATATGTATATACACTTACACATATACACACATACGAAAACAATAAAATAAATATACAATACATCCATACACACTCACATAACATATACATGTATATATATATATATATATATATATATATATACATACACACACACACACACATATATACACATATATATACACACACATATATATATATATATATATATATATATATATATATACACATATATATGTACATACATACACACAAACATACATGTATATATCTACATACACACCCACACATGTACATATACATACGCACACGTCTACGCATACACATACATATAAAAACAGTAAAATAAATTTACGATATATTAAAATACATTAAAATATGCATATAACGTCACATAGAGATATATAAAATAAGAGGGGAAGTTACATGTATTCGTGTGATATACCACACATGTAGAGTATGATATGCACACTTAGGTCTGTGTACGGAACAAACAATAAGTGTTCCAAAGTGGAACACGTGGAGAGTATGGATTCACGATTGAAGAGGTACACATTCAGGGGGGCGCGTAGCCCGGTCACATTGGGGTATGTCACTGTGGATGAGGTCTGTTGTCCTATAGGTTCGGGTACTTGACTGAACGACCGTGGAATCCGGTCAGCCTGCCCCTACGCAGGCGATGCTCCTGCCTAAGGTGACGTGCGTAGTCAGGTGTGCATCTTGGGTTATTTTGGTTTACCCCACGGAGCATATAATGTCATCAGAGTATGGTGTCAGGTCCCTTAAACTCGTTTCGTCGCTCAGGTTACCCTCATCTATTACTTTCAGTGAGCGACTCTTTTAATAATTATTTACATTGGGACGCCTACAATTCCAAACGTATCAATGTTGCTTCAGGAAACTAGATATTCACGTAGTTACGACCTTAACAGTCTCTACAAATGGCAGTTTGTGGCCAGGGATATTTTAATGTAATGGTTAGAGCAATCGACTGGCATCCAAGCGATGCGGGGTTCAGTTCCTTGCAGGTACTTCAGTCCTCTTTTTTCTGTATTCACGCGTATTTACTTGATTTTCTTAGTTATTGTGATAGACTATTACTATAGTAATTCATACAGAGACGACGACGTTTCACCATCTCACCAAATAGAGTATGAGAGAGAGAGAGAGGCACGCGCAGGAGACATACATATAGTTTAAGCAAACTTTTAAAATCTATTCCTTCCAGTGTTATATTTTTCTATAATGCTTCTATTAATTGATTAATAAAGTAGTGTCAACTTTTGCCCTTGTATGTAAATTCTGGCTGAAGACAGCTATATCAGAACATGTGTATACTATAAATGGCTCTGAGCTGCTATTTCCCTTTTTGGTCAGAAACACCCTGGATTAAATACCAGGCCTTTTGATTGGGCCGGTCACCGATTAGTCTTCTAGTGTCGTCGGACCCCACCTGCCCTTTTCCTTCGCTAAATCGGGAGAAAGTCATCACACTTAAGGAAAGTGCTCTATCTGGTTGAATAGCTGAAGCAGTATATTTGGTTGTTCATTATATTATTGTTTTCGCCATCTTGTCCCTGCGGTACAATCAAGATATACTACCCAGCTAATAGGCTAAAGTTTGAGGCCCTCCCATTCCCTTCGTTATTTTCCTATTTTCGCATTCTTTTTATCACTTTTAAAAAATAAATGGTCTAATTCTTAATTCAAAACGTCCGCTGAAGAAACCATGAAATATATTAGGTCAACTTCTCCTTTTTGAACACACACGGGCACATTTGGTTTAATAACAGCGTCTACTTTTCGCAGCGAGGCTAAAACTATATTTCCTCAAAAAAGTCGTAATCTGCACCCCCGTAAATCTATCTTACATCTTTATTATATTTCTATATACTACCAATTACTACATTTATCTATTTATTTATCTATTTTCTTTGTGCTTCAGACAATTTATTTGCCAAATATTCTTATAAAAATTACATTCAAGTCTGTTATGAAGAATTCAATTTCCTTTTGTTTATGTAAATTTTATGTTAAAGCGTTTTATCAGTTTTCTAACAAACATTTCCTGAAAGTAAATTCCACTGACAACACATAAAAGAAACATGACATAAAATATCAATCTTTTTTCCATCCTCCAGTACTTCACCAAAGAAGATCTAGTCTATAGATGGTAACCTTATTTGCTCGTCTATTTTTCTTCTTCTGACCTTAATTTTAATGTCTGCTATCAGATTCTAATATCTATATCAGACAGCTGCTTAAAGTGATAGGAAATTCATATTTTGCTTCACAATTCATAGATTAAGCTTTCCAGAGATTATTGCTATTGACGGGAAACTGAAAATGAAGGGGGTTGTTGTGGTAGATTTTAATTTGATATCAAATAATTATATACCTTTCCTTTGGGAAAAATATTGCTGTCAAAAGTACGGAAATGAGCTGAAATATTGTATGTGAAAACACAAGAGATTTTATGTAACATTATAATCCACATCATTAATATAATTATCGTCATACAAACAATAGGAGAAGGATAGAGTTACAAATATAGAGTTAAATAAAACTGAACTACATCTTGAAGCAAATTCATAAATTGTCAATAATTCTATATAGCATTTGTAGAATATTTGAAAGGGTTAATTTACAAGAAAACTATTCTAAACAGTTTAAAATCTAAATAAAAATAATTCACTAAAAAAAAATTATCTCTGCACGGTGGTCTATAGCAGAGGAGTTCAAACAGGCGGGCCGCAAATTACTCATCTATGGCCCATGACAGGTCAATTTTAGTGGCTAATATTTTCCTAAAAACTTGGTGATATGTCCCACCCATATCATCGCAGCGACATCAGTATTAAGCTTGACCTACCAAAATAGTAGTTTTTACTTTAGGCATAAGACCAAATAATTTTGGGTGGGGTGAAAAATCTATTAAATCGAACCCAGTGCATTAGTTGTGCTTTATTTTATTGCACACACACACACACACACGCACACAAATATATATATATATATATATATATATATAGTAATAATAATTACTATATATATATATATATATAGTAATAATAATTACTATATATATACATATATATATATATATATATATATATATATATATATATATAATGAAAAATTTGAACAGGGGCAGAACAGAGAGGCAGTACAATAATATATATATATATATATACATATATATATATATATATATATATATATATATATATATATATATATATATATATATATATATATATATATATATATATATATATATACATATATAAGTTATTCCGGGTTGAATCGGAGGGAGGTAACCACGGTAAGTAAGTTACTCAATACATAGCAGAGTATAAATGTTTTAATATAGAAGAGCTTCTACAGGACTAGGACTGTTTCATTCGTGAGAAATCATCAGGTTGCTTTCTCACGAATGAAACAGTTCTAGTCCTGTAGAAGCTCTTCTATATTAAAACATATATATATATATATATATATATATATATATATATATATATATATATAGTAATAATAATAAATTTCAGACTAAAATCCAAAGAGGGCTCGATAAGGATAAATATATATCAAATATATAAGAACCGAAGAGCAAATATTTATTAAAATAACAGATTAAAGTTTAAGCAAAGAATTGCTGCTTTCACTCTTAACGGGATCTTCTGAAACCAAAAATATCAACCTGTGAACGCAGAAGTATATATTTCGAAAAACGTTGCAAGCAAGCGAAGGAAGACAGGAAGACGATACTTTGGTTCGTGGGGACGTTCCCTGGCATTGAACGAAAAAAAACGAATATAATACGTCATTATTTGTAGCGTTGAGAACAATTACACGCAAAGCCAAAACCACGTTTATGGTATAAATGAAATCGTGGACTAATATTCTATTTAGGTGGTTCGTGGAGACGGTCTCTGGCAATGAACGGGAAAAAACGAAGACGATACGTCATTATGTGGTGCGATACACGCAAAGACAAAACCACGTTTATCGTATAAATGAAGTCGTAGACTAAAATTCTAACTAGGAAACCAAACAATTTTCGGTTTCAGAGTTAAGAATAATGTAAATAAATTACAGAGGCTATTGAAATCAACAATAATTAAATATCCAGAATGCACGCATCCAAAATCGTACATACACATGCATACGCGAAAACACCCACCATGGGTATGCATATACAAGCACGTACACAAAAACACGCGCACATACAAAAACCCGCGAACACCTGTACCCGCACACAAACGAACGTATACACCAAATGCACATAATATATACACCAAATATATAAATATATATATATATATACATATATATATATATATATGTGGGGGGGGGGGCGTGCGTGTATACATATAATTATAAAAACGTATATAAATATAAACACATAAATATGTATATAACGCGCACATGCACCTACCTACAGGTAAATACACATATGTTCGCTAAACTTACGTCAACCAAAACACAAAGTACGCATATACACACACCCTACATACGTGCAAACCCGCATACACACACAGACGCAAAATACACGTATACACAATAACCATATATACCAATATATATAATAACCACATGTACCACTATATATAATATAATATATACACCTATAACAAATACAAGCAAATATACTTACGAGAAAGTATACGTACCTTCACAAAACATAGAGGTAATATATACTGACCAATACAAATAAGTAATGGAATAAACATAAAATATACTTAGCTATCACATCAAGACGTAAATTATCCGCGTATTGTTCGTACTATCCCTTAGGGTATAATGTGGGGCTGTAATACAGGAATGTTTTATGCAATTTATATTTACAAGCCGAAATTGCCTCAGATGTTTTGTTTAAGATGTGGTCTTTGGCGTAGAGTATTTCCAGGGCTTCCACGGCGTAGAGGTCACATGGTCTTTTATTACCGTTATACGATCTAACCGTAGCTAGGATCTCCTAGTGTAACCTATATTGGGTGTCGTTGTCTTTTAGACTCCAGATATAAGCTGAAAGTGACGTCATATTCCTTCTAAGAGGGTTAAAAAAAGAATGGGTATGCATGTAAAGACACTGCTTGAATCTATTGGTGGTTAACCCTATGTAAGCTCTACGGAACGTGGGTGTTTCAACCTTACATTTGTAGACAATGTTACTGGAGAGGCATTTCCCGGATAGAGGACAGTCAACCCGATTCCTACAATTACAGTTAGTACTAGCTACAGGGTTGCACGTGTTCCTACGGCTAGGTAATTGAGCTAAATTTGATACAGTGATGTTATGTGCAAGGTTAGGAGTCGTAGAGTTAGAAATGTTAATTGTTTTTGTATTAAAAATGTTATTATATTTATGTGCTGGTGGGAAATGCTTCTTAATAAGGGAGAGAAAGATATTAGTTAATGGTGTGGCCAACTTCATATTATATGGTGGGTTATACCATATAATGCGTCGGGATCTATTTTTCCTAGGTCTATGCTCATACTCGGTATATGCTACCTTATCGACAAATCCACTCCGAGCAAGAGCTTCATTGTAATATGTGGAATGGTCGGTGAAAATATGCTCGTTTGTAGATAGACGGGAAAGCCTCAAAGAGAGGTTTCTTACCAGGTTCTTGGTTATGCTGGCAGGATGATTAGAATGCTTACTTATGTAATTAAGCGTATCATTCGGCTTTCTATACGGGTAGCGCAAGCCATTCGACAAATTGAGGGTAACTTCGAGGTAATTAACGACCAAGAGGTTGGCCTCAACCTGTATGGAGAGGTTGAACCTTTAAAGAAGGCTGTGTGTTCTTTTCTGAACCTGTCGCAAGCGCGTGGGCCGCACTTTGTCATGGTCAATAGACCGTCATCACGGTACAAACCACCGCCCACGTTGGGGAATTCTTCCTTGAATGAGAAAAGAAGGAAAAGGCCGATAAGATCAGTAACCTCCGCAGCATCGGTGGCGCCCATACTCACGTTGAATGGGGTACTATTAGATTTTTTAACCCAAATAGAGTCGTCGAAATAAATCACCGACTTACAGGCATTGAGGATGACATCAACTTCGAAATCCTTAACCACCATGGGCGTTTTAGCGAAATTGATAGCTCTGACAAGAAGTGGTCAAGGGATGGAGGAGTAGTAATTATTGATGTCGAATTGGATAAAACGGCAATGTTCCTTGTTGCATATGCCGTTCAACCAATCAATCACCGCGAAAGAATTGTTCCACAGTGCAAGAGGGGCCAAGCTTCTAATTTCAGGTATAATTCTATCTAAAATCCTTTTACTAATTCTACCTAAATCGGAGTTCGTAGGCTTAATAAGCCGAATAGAGGGGTTTTGGGGGAAATTGGATTTGTGATCCTTCAGGTTAAAGTGAGGAGAAATAGGGTCCAAAGGTTCAGTCAGGTCCAGGTTGAGATCAGAGGTGATTTTAAACCCAGCATCGTTGATGTCATTAATGACACTCCGATTAGTTTTACGGTAATGCATAGTTATATCATTATGTAGCAGTTGATGGGAAGTACTGCGTTCCACTTGATATAGATTGTCAGTTTTGTCGGGGTGGACGTGCACGGCACTAGAATCCTTAATAGAACGAATTCTATTCTTCAGGTCCTGCTGGAAGGAATTGCACCTATTTTGAAATTTGATACTCCGTATGAGTTCCAAGACATCATTTTCGAAGGTTAGAAATGCTGGGTTACTCGGAGGGTTAATGTACATTTTAAACCCAAATTTATCCTGTTTTGTTGTCCGCTTTTTCCTGATTATCGAAATAAAAGGCATGCCAACGCAACCTTTTAATGAACTTGTCTGTTTTCTGTATCAGGAGTTTTAGGTATGTCTTCCTGTTTGGTACGAGTATGTTCTTAGTAGAAATATTCAGATGTTGTTTCTGCATGATGAATATATGTCAATAGAGTGCTCAACCGAGGGAGCCAAATAGTAATAATAATAAATTTGAAGACAAAAATCCAAAGAAGGCTCGATAAGGATGAATAAATATCAAATATATAAGAACCGTGGAGCAAATATTTATTAAAATAACAGATTAAAGTTTAAGCAAAGAATCGCTGCTTTCACCCTTAACGGGATCTTCTGAAACTAAAAACAATCAATCTGGGAACGTAGAAGTAAATATTTTGAAAAACGGTGCAACCGAAGGAAGACAGGAAGAAGATATTTTAAAGATATACGACATGTTTAATAAATAAACATTTTGAAAACACATTTATGAATATTGAAAAGCTGGCAGCTATATTGAGTTCCAGCAGAGAGCAGTGTAATGTAGCACTCTCTTTATAACGACCAGAATCAGAAACGATGTTTGTAGTCGATAGTTACCCCTCATTTGCTTCTGCTGGAATCCGCTACATGGCGCTACGTCATCAGTTTCCAAATTCATAGCTGAAGGCTCTCAAATCGTTTATTCATAAACATACGGTATAGCGCTAGATATACAAAATACTAATACTTATATGTATTATACAGCAATGTTCGAGCGAACACCTTAATTATATATATATATAATATAAGATCAAAAGATGGTTAAATGAGTTCCATGTATTTTATTATGCGCATTTCAAAAACAAATATCATCATGCAATAATATTTGTGTTTTCATCAGATAAAATAGGAGAACATGATATGAAGGTTAAAAATACTTGTGGATAGTGCAGTTTTAAATCAACACCTCCTACATATATATATATATATATATATATATATATATATATATATATACGATATTAAATAAATGGAAACTATATTTATAAAACCATATTTATTTCATTATATATATTTCAGGGATATCATATTAACAATATGCTATGCCTTCCTCAGACAAAATATAATATAGACAGTTTTATAGATAAATAGATTTGACATACCGTTCAACATCGACTTGTATTTGAAAAGTTGATTTGGCAGATCAACTTTTCAAATACAAGTCGATGTTGAACGGTATGTCAAATCTATTTATCTATAAAACTGTCTATATTGTATTTTGTCTGAGGAAGGCATAGCATATTGTTAATATGATATCCCTGAAATATATATAATGAAATAAATATGGTTTTATAAATATAGTTTCCATTTATTTAATATCGTAAATATACTCCAAATACTTGTCGAGTGCTTTTATATCAGTTATAAATATTTACTAGTTGTAACCCAACAATTTAAATATAACTTTCCATATATATATATATATATATATATACACATGTAAGTGTGCAGTGGATGCTGTTGCCGTACAGTGAAATGTTAGTTTTGAAGAACGTGCTAAATGCATAATATAAATTTTTAACTCATTTGCTGGGTATTTACCGAAATACGTTAGGCAAGAATCTGTTGTAACACATTTAGTTGTAGACACACACGCGCACACACATATATGTGCGTATAAATACACACACACACACATATATATATGTGTGTGTGTGTGTGTGTGTGTGTGTGTAAGCTGCGGTTTAATCAAATATTCAGTTAATCTGTGACTACGAATTGAATTTTGCCATTTGAACTCTGTTCATATATATGAACCCCCCCCCCCCTCTCTACTTTCGTTTATTTACTTGGACTACCTTTGATCTTCTGTATATCCCGTTTCTATTTTAGTACTCCTGATAAAGTGATAAAGCTCTACACGTCGAACTTTCTTTCCCATTTTCCATACAAAGCATGAATCTAATAAGACTTTTTGTATAGTACTTCTGTTTGTCGTTTCCTTGAACTATATATATATTTATATATATATATATAAAGAGTCAGGACCCTGACGGCTGAGCTCCGTCTGTTTTGACAGCTATATCAATTACCCTGTTAGTTTCCCTATAACTATAAGCAGCACTAATCACAAGCTCCTATATCGTAATCAATCAAACATTAAATAGATTGGTCCTCTCATCATTTATAGTTTTGGATTTTTAAGAAATTTAATATAAACAAATATCTTTTAAAAATAGTACTGCTTCCGGAAATAACTAAATAATGGTTTTTGACTTAAGCATAAAGCCAACAGTTGTGTTGGCGGTGATTCGATTAACTCCATCCAATGCGTTATAGTACTTTATTCTATCGATCCCATAGGATTATAAGGAAAAGTTAACTCCGGTGCGATTTGAACTCAGAACGTAGAGGGACATAACTATATGTCGCAAAGCATGTTGCCCGACACTCTACCGATTCTACCAATCCAACACCTTGGAAATAATTAAATAATAATAAACAAAAACGCCTACATATATATTTAGCAGATTTGTAGTTGCTGTTGATGTTTGACGAAGGGTATTAGTAAATAATTGTTAGATCTAATAACAAGAATGGCCGATTTACTTTATATATAAAGGTTTACTTCACTTCAGTCAAAAAGAACAATAAACAAGTTACCATGAGTTGCGAAGGTTGTTGTTGGTTCATGAGGCTGGTGTAGTCTGCGTCCAAGAGAGAGAGAGAGAGAGAGTGCGAGAGAGAGAGAGAGAGAGAGAGAGAGAGAGAGAGAGAGAGAGAAAGAGAGAGAGAGAGAGAGAGAGTAATGGTATGTAGACCTCTGAATGGTCTGTAGTTGAATGTAGACCACTGTGGCCTGTAGATAGCGGTGAATCTTTAACATAGCTTGTAATAGCGTACTGCTCCGATCGCTCTGTTTGTCTGTAGACCTCTGGGCCTGAAGGTAGCAGTGAATCTTTCACATGGCTTGTCTGTATCATGGTGCTCCGATCTCTCTGTATTTCTGTAGACCTCTGGGGCCTGAAGGTAGCGGTGAATCTTTCACATGGCTTGTCTGTATCGTGGTGCTCCGATCTCTCTCAATCTAAGGTGGGAAAATATAGGCTTTATATACCTGTCGCTTTCTGTCTCCCAACTTGAGGAGATAGCCCACGCATGAACCTGTTCACACCAAAAGAGTGGTGACCTAGAGTTTGACCTTTAGGTTTCACCCAAGGTTCAAGGCGTAGACAGATCTCGCTACAGATATTGGTCATTAGAACGTTGGATATTTGTTTTCACTAATTGCACAGAGATTCACTTTGTTTTTCAGGCTTTCGGATCAGTGCAGAGAAGGCGAGAGTGTCACAATATCTGCTTGTGACTGGATCGTCACCTAAATACCTAAGTGAGAGCATGATACATACTACAAAGTCATACTCGATTGCAAGTGACGGTTGTAGTTTTACTATAAATTGATAAAACATCATGTGATATAGAATTCCATTCGAAATATATTTTATATCATATAATAAAAGATGAGATTTTCTTATGAGTTTCGCCTTTTGATGGCGTTACTGATTGTTCTTTGGGTTCAGAGTCTATTTCTTTTATAGTCTTGAATACTGGTCACGACCATTGTGTGAGTTCTATTTTGAATGGTCTATTGGTTGCGGAAGGAGGTTGGTGAAATCTATTTGATTGTAAACCATAAGTTTTATTGTTTTCAATCAGCACCACTGACTGACAGTTTGGTAGTGAGCGTGGGTGGGAAAGAAGAATATATATTGCAGGTGTGGAGTATATATGTTTATATGCATATGTGTGTATGTGTACTTCAGTGTGCATCTTTGTACATATGTGTCACCAGTTATGTCTGAATGCTTGTTTGAATTGTATGTATTTTTGATGTGTGCGCGTGCGGTTTTTATTAATGTGTGTGAAAAGTTGGTATGGTTAGAAGAATTTTAATGTAAGTTATTTTTAGAAATTTGTAATGTGAGGCTGGATTTGGAATCACAAGGAAATGTTAAAGTAGAAGAAATGATAGAATTCTATGTGGATGGGAATCGTAGTAATTGTGGCTTAGAATGTTATGTGGGCTGATAATCTACAGAATATGACTTAAAATAAGCTAATCTTAAATTTGGCGCCATAATCTCAGATTTGTCTTCAATTTGTTGACGAATCCTAGCCGATTTCGTTGGTGCTTGTCTACACCTAAGGATTGAAACTTTCCTCACGCTATATGGTTAATAACCCTGCCTCCTGGGGTTCAAGAAGGACCACGCTCGCCTACAGTTTCTATTTTATTTTTTCCTCTATTAATCCCTAAACGAATCCTAGGGCCACACAAATATTGAGGTAGGACTCCGGCCTTGCCTTTTTTTCCCTTGGATTTTCCACATTTCTTCAATTACTCCTTGGAAATATAATTCTTATATGTTTCTTATCATATTCTATGTCTTTGAGCGACTATCAATTTTGTGAGACATATTATGCGTTGGCAGAGTCTAATCTTAGGACTTTCCCTATACCACACATTTGGTTCTTTGCCCTTTATTTCTACTTCTGTACCATTTCTTGTTTACTTAATAATAATCTATCTCCAGCCTCAATTTTACTTTACCTTTCGTTCATATGTCAACACTAATTCTTGACTAATTCTACACACTGGTCATTGCGGCAGTATCGGTAGAGCGTTAGACACCATGCTTTACAGCATAGAGTTATGACCCTTTACATTCTGAGTTCAAATCCCGTCGAGGTTAGCTTTGCTTTTAATCCTTACGAGGTCGATAAAATAAATTACCAGTAATGCACTGGGGTATTGCTAGTCTTGTGCCAAGAGTAAAAACAATTATTCTTATTCTATAACTACTACTATTACTACTACCATTGTTACTGGGGCCAACTGCCACTCCTAACAAACTAAAGTATCATCGGTCATTGTTGCTATCGAAAACAATTCCATCTCACACAGCAACACCTCCCATACCATCCTCCGGGAAAACGCCTTCTCCATTCTGTCCGCCGGGGCTGTGCGTAGGCCAGCACGTGGGACCCCATTTGCTTACCATACAGAGAGATGGGGAGGGCGAGAGAGATGTAGGCGATGACAGTCGGAGTTCGGCTCTTCCAGGGTGGACTATATCCTTGTGTTGTGTTCACTACTACTACTATTTCCACATTTTATAAAATGTTTCCTCATTAAGGTCAGTCCCTGACTGACTTGATGCCTTAACAAGTTGAAGGCAATTCTTAGTCCATCAAATTGAAATGACTTGATGTTATGGTGAAGCTAATTCTGACCAATAGGTGGTGACCTTATAAACTCCTTTTGCTGATGCCTTCAGGTTGTTTATTCTGAGTGATATGTTACCGGTGCTTTGAGAAAGCAACGCCAAATATCAGCCTGGCGTCTGTCAATGTATCGAAACACAAAACAGCGTTTATGAATACTTTCATTATAAATATACTTCGGAGTAAACAGACTAACTTGTGTCTTTCATCGAGTGCTCTACCCTGCCTACTAAAGTATCGGTAATAAATTAAGACACGCACGCACACAACACACACACACAAACACATACACACACATATATATATTTATTTATTTATCTATATTTATGTCTGTGCGTATATGTCAAATATACCAGCCTACCAACCAGGCAATCACGTGTTTAACATTTATTTGGCCACGAGCCCAGTGGTCGATCTAGGAAAATGTGAATTGATGGCGCCGAGGTAATTCTGACGTCACATGACATTACGCCAGAGAAGGCTTTCCAAATGCACAGCACAATATTTTTTCTTCCAACACCTCCAAGTGGAAAGATATATCAATAAATAATTTACATGTGTGCATGTATACACTACTTTTAATATAGCCAAGAGTCACTCCAATTGTATAGATGGAAGCTATAGTGACTGTACAGGTAATTCAAATATCTAAATTTTTTTCGCACACAAATGCTGAGTTTACTGGATACTTATTTCAATGGTATATATGTCTCAGCTAGTTTGCATGATAATTCAGTTATTACACGATGCGTGTGTTCGAAAATTCGAACTCCCATAAGTTGTTCTAGAAAAAAGAGTCCATCATAAACACGCACACACACACACCTATATATATAGAGAGAGGGAGAGTGAGAAAGAGAGGTCACATCTACAGTGTTTGAATTAAAGGTTTCATTCTGAAACAATAGCGTGTACATTTTCCCCGTGTTTCTGTACACAGAAAAACATACAACTGTCTTTATGCATTTCGGAAATAATTTTTTCAACAATAGGAAATGGAATTTATTGGTAAATCTTTGTATAGCATCTTTATATATGTGAATATGTGAAGCAGGATGTAAAGTGTAGCAAAGATTATCAGTTTAATTTGTATGACATGCATGCGTTTGGCAACGTAATTAATTAAATAATAAATACTTATGCTAGAATATAGCATTCATTAAATTATTTAACATAGATCCATATATATATATATATATATACGGGGTAACAGATAATAGTTATATGCAGTCCACTTAGGTGTAGTCCAGTTATGGTATTCCGGGTAGTGGATGATATCAACGCTTGGCTAAGTTTCACTCAACAAGGCGTTTTCATAGTGATGTTGAGAGTATGCTGAAATTCCTATGTTGTAAACACTTGGAGTAATATAAATCAGGAAAGAAGATTGACACGGTTTGCTATACAAAAAAGGTTTTTAATCTCATTGCTGACAATTGTTTCTCTGAACTGGTAGGTCTAGAGATCGATATTCGCTTGTTTTCACGTTACTCGATCGCCAATACAAAATTATAACCAGTCAGTTCTTCGGAGCATGCGAGAATGAAGAGGATATACAGGCTACTATATGAAGTAGTAATGGCATTCAGTTAGAACAATAACAACAATTACAACAATGCTAGTTATAAATTATTTGAGATGATCCTGACATTATACTAGGTGTGTGTGTGTGTGGGGGGGGGGGGGTATAGTGTATCTAAGATTTTGGCGTGTAAAACTAGCTGACATGAAGCAGAAGTATAAAGTTGACATGTAAAGCGTGTCGTAGGGTGTATTATATCAATTTTAAAAATAAGCCGGTGTTTATAAACAATGTAGGTCAGATGGCCGTAATGTTCAGTTTTTATCTGACCGACGAAGCATTTATCACTGAGTAGAATTTGTGTGGTCTACATTAGATGAGAATGTAGTCTTTCTTTTCCATCCTCAATAACATACACGTATAGGACAATACTGTCAAAGCTAAATAATGGGCAAGTTAATACAGAGGTTAAGGAGGTAATATATATATATATATATATATATATATATATATATATATATATATATATATATATATTTATATATATACACACACGCACGTGCACACAGACATATACATACACATCAATACACTCTCGTACAAATACATACATACATGCAAAGAGAAAAAACATGCTGACTATAATTATGGCAAGAGGAAGGTAAAGTTACATTGTAGTAGTGTTTTGAAACATTCTTGGATTTAGGATCAAGTGGTGGCAGCAGCTGAGAAGGAATAAATTTATGGGTTGATGAGGTACTTACAGACATTTGTGTGGTATAGAACTGAGAAGGCTAGAATGTACTTAATGAGTATATTTCTGTGGTGATTCATGCGGGGTTGTGGGTATCCTGGTTTAAAGCTATGTTATGTTGGTTCGATTCACGGAGGTTTGAATCTTATGAATTTAGTGGCAATTCTATGTCTGCAGAATATAGATCTTTCTAAGTTATTGTTAAGTAGCCTTTTTACATTTTAAGGATATACATTAGTTCTAGATTACATAGCCCGCAGTGGGACATACCTCTACTATAGGTTTTAGCAGCCGACAACCTCGACCAGTTAATACTGTAGTTAGTGTTGTTGTCCCTCAGTTCCCATATTTTTTTGGCGAGGGTTGTGGAACCCATAAGTGCACGATTTTTCATCGAGTGCCTGTGCACATACCATCTTTTTTTAAAAGAACCCGCGGTGGATTCAATGTAATTCCAGGTGGAGTTATCCGAGTTGGCCGTGCACATGTACACTAGGCTCGAATCGAGACATCTATTCGCCAATGGGCACCTATCCGGTAGGTGACAGTTATAGTTTGAGGTGCAATTTTGTGCAGCTTCTACATTGCTGTTTAGTACTATGTTATAGGTAGGTTGTGATTTATGTCCATTGGGGTTCTGCTGCTGCGCGTTTGTATGCGCTTGCGGTTGTGATACTGTGATGTGTTTATGCTTATAATTTGGTGCTACGTTGCGCATAGGTGCGGCTGATTTACTAGAGATATTTCTGTGGTTGATCTTGCGTATGTGCGATTCTATATTTGCTGCCATCGAGTATGAGAATTTTATAGTATTTCTATTGAGTATTTTATGATATCTATGTGAAATAGGGAAGTGTTTATCTATTAGTTTAAAGAATGTTGAAGGCAGTCTGGTTTTTATAGAGGAGTTGAAGATTGTGTTGAACCATAGGTATTTTCTTTCTCTGATTCTTCTATTGTTTCTTGGGTTTACGTTATTAGTGTTTTGACCGTTCACTCCGGGTGCTACGTTCCTAACCCTATGTCTAGTCCAGTTACTTCTATTATTGTGTGAGCGGTTGGTGTAGTTGCTATTAAGATTGTTTACGTTGTCTTTATTCACTATATACTGCAGTTTATCTTTATGTCCGGCCCTACGTAATGCTGCATTTTAATAGTTAGCATGTTCGTTAAAGATTTCTAGGTTAGAGGATAAGCGGGATATTCGAAGGTATATACTACGTGCTATGGATCTGATTATGGATTTGGGGTGGTTTGAGTTATAACTAATGTAGGCTAGATTTTCATTATTTTTGTGGAAAGGTTCTATTAATCCCGTATTTAGATTTAGAGTCACATCTAGAAAGTTTACCTTCTGATGGTTCAGTTCGTAGGTAATGCTTAGGCCTAGTTTTTTGAAGAATATTCTAATGTTTTTTCTTAATTTTTCCATGCTCTGGTTGTTTAAGTTCTTAGCTATAAGTAGCGTGTCGTCCCTATAAATTCCTCCTTGGAGGTTACTGAATTCCTTATGTAGGTTGCGTGCTATGCATAGCCCCACGATATCTGTGATTTGCGCAGAGTCACTTGATCCCATTAAGTACATTCTAGCCTTCTCAGTTCTATACCACACAAATGTCTGTAAGTACCTCATCAACCCATAAACTTATTTCTTCTCAGCTGCTGTCATCACATGATCCTAAATCCAAGAATTTTTCAAAACACTACTACAATGTAACTTTATCTTCCTCTTGCCATAATTATAGTCAGCATATTTTTCCCTTTGCATGTATGTATGTATTTGTACGAGAGTGTATTGATGTGTATGTATATGTCTGTGTGCACGTGCGTGTGTGTCTATATATGTGTGTATATATATAACCCGACAACCCCGGCCGCCTCATCGTCTCCGCTTGCAACTGCCCCACCGAACTCATGTCCGCCTTTCTCGACTCCATCCTCGCCCCCCTTGTCACCACCCTCCCCTCCCACATCTCCGACACCACCCTCCCCTCCCACATCTCGAACACCAAACACGCCCTGCGCCTTTTCGACTCCTTCACCTACCCACCCGGCCCACAGCCCTTCCTCTTCACCCTAGACATCAAGTCCCTCTATACCGTCATCCCCTACGCCGACGGCCTACGCGCCCTCAAACACTACCTCGACCTTCGCCCCTCCCCCATTCCCTCCACCCCCACCCTCCTTCGCCTCGCCGAGCTGGTCCTCACCCTGAATTGTTTCTCCTTCTCGGGTGAGTTTTACCAACAGGTCACGGGGGTAGCCATGGGTACAAGAACGGGCCCAAACTATGCCAACCTTTTTGTTGGCCATGTTGAGGCCCAAATCTTTTCCCAGTACACCGGCCCCTCGCCCGAACTGTACGGTCGTTACATTGACGACTGTATCGGAGCCACGACCCTCACCCGAGAACAGCTCGACTCCTTTCTCTCCTTCTTCTGCTCCTTCCACTCCTCCCTCCACTTCACCACCTTTATCTCCACCACCCACGTCCACTTCTTAGACATCTCCGTCGCCTTCGACCCCTCCCACCACTCCCTCGTCACCTCCGCCTTCTTCAAACCCACCAACTCCCACTCTTACCTCGACTTCACCTCTTCCCACCCCACCCACACTAAACACTCCATTCCCTACTCCCAACTTCTCAGGATCCGCCGCCTCTGTAGCCGAGATGCTGACTTTGAGTCCCAGGCCCTTTCCCTAGACAGCCATTTCATCCGCAGAGGTTACCCCCCTCTCTCGTCCACACCGCTCTCACCCACGCCCGTGCTGTCTCCCGCACCACCACCCTCACCCCACGCCACCGCACACCCACCCACCGTCTCCCCTTCCCCATCACCTACCACCCCTCCACCTTACCCCTCCACCTTACCCCTCCACCGCACCATCCGCCGCCTCTTCCGACGCCTCCAGTCCGACCCCTCCACCTCCCACATCTTCCCAACCCCACAACTACCTCCTTCAAACGGGCACGCAATCAACGCACCCTCCTCGTCCACAGCTCCCTACCCCCCAACCCACGCTCTGTTTCCCCCCCGGTTCCTTTCCCTGTTCTAGGCCCCGCTGCAACACCTGTCCCCACATCACCAACACCACTACCTTCCAGGGTCCCAACGGCCACTCTCTCTCTCTGTCCGGCATGCCTTCCGCTGCACCTCCTCCAACCTAGTCTACGGACAGCGCGACTTATGTCGGACAGACGGGACGTCGCCTGGCGGACCGATTCACTGAGCACCTCCGGGATATTCGTCTCGGGGGTAGTTCCCCCATCGCCCGCCACTTTGGTGACCCTGGACATTCCGCACGCCATCTCACAGTCTGGGGTCTACTCCAGTGCCACGGAACACCCGCCAATCGCCTTAGAGTCGAACAAAGAACTATCTTCATCTTACAGACCCACATTCCCCCCGGCCTGAACTCCCCACCCTTATTCCTTTAGCCTTCTACCCCCCCCCCCCCCCCGCCCCTCCCAAACACTTATCCCCCACTAACACCACTAACACCCCCCCCGTTTTCACCGCCCACCCCACAACTAGCAATACTAACACCTCCACTCCACCCCTCATCTGACCACCCTTCCCCAACTAACATACTAACATCCCTCCCTTCTTCTCCTCCTCCCCCTCCTTATCACACGCACACACCCACCGGCACATATATACACGCGCTCACACTAAACACACACCCTACTACCACCACTAACCCTCACCCCACACCTCTCACCCCCACACCTCCATCCCACCACCCCGCAACTAACCTCACTAACACCCCCTGACCCCAAGCACACGAACACACGCACCCACTTACACCACCCACCCCACACGCAACTAACATCACTAATCCCCCAACCCCACGCACACGTACCCACACACCCTCGTACACCACCAACTCTACACACCCTACCACCACTAACCCCCACTCACACCTGCATTCAACCCTTCCCCACCTCCCGTATACTAACACCCACTAACACCCCTTCATCCAACTACACACACACCAGTACACCACACTCCCTCCATAGAACTACACACACCCTCCTCTCCCCGCTCCACCCACACCCTCGCTCCACACTCACTCATCCCACTAACACCTCTACTAATACACACACACACACCATCCCCACTCCAACTTTCACACCTACCCATCCTCGCCCCTTTACCATTCCACAGACTGCTGCTATGCCCTCTGACCACCTCTCAGCACAAACAGACACACAGCACTCCCACTGCTTGACCACTTCCTGTTGCGCGCGCACCCCACATCTCTCCTCTTCCGACCATCGCTTCATGGAATACTCGTACGTAGAACTTGACCACCACAGAATCCACTAAACATCATAGGATTTTACCAACTTTTCAACCATCCTCTTACGTAATCACCTATATAACTCACCCACACACACACCCCAAAAACATTTTTTTCTCCACACGCCACCTACACCCACAACACGCTTAAACCCCACACACGTGCTTTCCACCACATATTTACACCCTCAGCCTCCTGATTCCTCTCCCCCCACCACTCTATCCACACACGCACAGACACTCCGACCTACAACCCCCCCCCACTCACACACACACACCTCTTCCTGAACATGCAACCCCGTTCTTCCCCCAACCCTTACTTTCACATACACACACACACACACACGTACACCTACACACACACACCACCTTCAGCCCTCCCCGCTCGGACACCCCGTCTCCCTCTCCCCACTCCACTCGCCACCACCCCTACATCCCCCAGACCCTTCCACCACCTGTTTTACCCCCCTTTTAATTTCAGTTTAGTTTATTTTGATCATGCTTTTATATTTAAATTTATTTCATTCCTTGTATTTTGATCATGCTTTATTTTTATTTTTATTTTTATTTTTAATTTCATTCGCACCGTTTCCTTTCGCTATATGTGTCTCTCCACCACTCCCCTACACACCATTTGAACTCTGTTCCCACACACTTCTCACCTGAGGAAGGGCTTATGCCCGAAACGTCGTTCCCCACCAACACCCCACTCTCCGGAGCGTGAAATTAATAAACATTCGTTGTACTGCCTCTCTGTTTTGTTCCTGTTCAAATTTTTCCATTATATATATATATATATATATATATATATATATATATATATATATATATATATATATATATATATATATATATATATTACCTCCTTAACCTCTGTATTAACTTGCCCATTATTTAGCTTTGACAGTATTGTCCTATACATGTATGTTATTGAGGATGGAAAAGAAAGACTACATTCTCATCTAATATAGACCACACACATTCTACTCAGTGATAAATGCTTCGTCGGTCAGATAAAAACTGAACATTACGGCCACCGACCTACATTGTTTCTAAACACCGGCTTATCTTTAAAATTGATATAATACACCCTACGACACTCTTTACTTGTCAACTTTATACTTCTGCTTCATGTCAGCTAGTTTTACACGCTAAACTCTATACACTATACCCCCCACCTAGTATAATGTCAGGATCATCTCAAATAATTTATTACTAGCATTGTTGTAATTGTTGTTATTGTTCTAACTGAATGCCATTACTACTTCATATAGTAGCCTGAATATTCCCTTCATGCCTGTATATCCTCTTCATTCTCGCATGCTCCGAAGAACTGACTGGTTATAATTTTGTATTGGCTATCGAGTAACGTGAAAACAAGCGAATATCGATCTCTAGACCTACCAGTTCAGAGAAACAATTGTCAGCAATGAGATTAAAAACCTTTTTTGTATAGCAAACCGTGTCAATTTTCTTTTCTGATATATATATATATATATATATATATATTGCTCTAAATCTCTTATTTGCACAGGTATACCTTTTTTTCTCTTATCAGATGCATGGGAACTGAAGAATCTCAGGAGCCATGTTCTTCATTCTTTGGCAAGGTCGTGTAAACCACTTTGAAATTTAAATTCTATAGAATCATTCTTCTTTATTTGGATTTCGACACACTTCTGTTATCAGTAACAACAAATCTAGAATTTTCACTCATATCAGGTGGATATTGGAAATCGACAGAACAACAATTGCTTGAAATTTAATTTGCACTATGATTAGTGGATTAGATTAACAGGATATACCATTTTCTTACAATCAAATATAATTTCAAGTCATGAAATAATATAAGTGAAATGCGTTGCAGTATCTTAGAATAAAAAAGAAATGGATGTAGCTCATAATTCCATGGCAACCTTGATTTTTACGGTTCTTGTAAGTTAACAAAAAACACAATATCAAAAATCAAGACTTTCAATCTTATTGAAAATTACGTTTTCTTTTTTACTTCGTTCTCTTAAATGAAGTTTCTTACATGCAAAACTAGACTTGAAGTAAAATTTAATTAAAGAGTAGAACAATCATTACTTTTTACTGATAAATAATGTAAAAAGAATTTGGTTGTTTTGTTTTTGAATTTTGCGTTTTTCATTTTTACATGTGTTTATATGGAGGGCAGGCATTTGATATAAAAGCATACAGGATTGAATGAGAAATACGTATAGAAGAAAGTTAAAACATACAAGAATGATTGATCCACCAACGAAAGCGAACGTCAAGTTAAAGGATACAAGCTATACACGGGTAAATGAAAAAAGTAATGTCATGCAAAAATATGACGCCAAAAGAAAGAAGCTACCTACAAATGTGTGTAGGATACCTGTATCAAAAATCAATCAATTTTTATTTTTTATTTTTGATACAAACCGAACCAAATTCCTACTTACTGTAATCAGGATAGAGATGCCTATCCATAAGAACGATCTCAGCGAGTGGGACTGGCTATTTCAGCAGATCTTCGCTGTCTCTCGGGTTAACACATTTGCTATTCCGTCCACCACATATATCTGATGTTTATTAAAAAATATAATAGTGTTTTCCCCGATAAATATAGCTGGGATTAGTAAAACAATAGGAACAAGGTATGTGGAATTCATAGAAATACGAAATTTTTAAAAATGAAATACCTACCTGAAACTATTTTAATTTTCTGTTAAGAAAGGTCAAATGGGAATATCAACCAGTTTTAATAAAGCTAAACGTATTGCTTATAAAAACGTTCTCATGAGCATTTAAGGGTTCACCGTTAAGATACCCAGTGTTCTGGCTCCACATTTGGCTGAGGAAAATGGAAGTCCAGGTAGAGAAGAAACAGCCCCGTATGTTAGAATGGTTATGTAGTAAATATCGCTGGCTTTTCTCCACTGTAATGCTTACGCCATCTTGTTCAAGGGGTGCAGCAAGGATATGACACTCAACCAAGGGTATAGTGTTTGCTTCCTTACAATTTCCTTTTGTCTCTACGATACTATAAACGTATTTGGTGTATATGTATATATTTATTTATAACCACATTAGAAATATGGCAAACATTAAACCAGTTACGATCTTAGTAATGAAATAATTAATAATTAACGGCTCATATTCTCTTACAATATTATTTAGTTGCTCATTGTAATGATTTCTTATCAAAACTGCTTTTCATAGAATAATCTTGTCGAAAGATATTTCTATCAGCAGTCAAATGAATTTTATATATTTCAAAAGTTTTGGTCACTTGTAGCATTATTTTAAGGGTTCTTAGCAACCTCTCTAGGCCACTAATAAAATCTCAAGTTGGATTTACATGCACCATATTGCGTTTTGCGTAATCTGTTTTGATACTTTTATAAAATAATTGTTTCTAATTGGAATTATTTTTTTCCGTTTATCCTACCTAATTTTATGAAAAGACTTCCATGCACTCTTAATGCATGCCGTACAAAGTGTCACCTACGTTCAGTGTCATGATTCACACGCCAATACAAGTTTGATTTTACGCTTTTATCAGATTTGTAACTCAGTTTCTCAATTTTATATATTTTATTTGAATGATAAGTTTAGAATCAGTATTTTAAACATATTATAAGGGAAATAAAATCTACATCTCCCTACAATGACCTTCGAGTCCAGACAGTGAGTGAAAGTAGCGCTTGCTAATGATATCTTTGCGGGTAATCTACTATATCTTCTCGAACCAGAAAAGATAATGGCAAGGATACTGTAGAAGAAATGTTAGTTTATTCATAGTATTATATGATTTCACTTGCTTGCTGATCATGCTTATGGAAGTAGAGTTATTCCACATGCCACCATCATAAACAAAACCTATGTGTTAGTCGGTCTCGTGGTTTCTGCCGACAGGATAGAGAAGATATTGCCCCGGATTACAGTGAGGGAGATGTGCTGGAACAGCCACTCCACCTCGCAGAGCTCACACCTGCAGGCAGCCAACTTTGATGTGGTCCGCGTACCATAAATGTCGGACGTCTCCACTGCTACAGGCTCAACTACAATCCTATGAGAGATCAGCCAATACTTTGACAGATTTCTTTCGTCGGCCTGGAGGGCAGCAAAGCCTGGGCTTGTAACCAAACGTACCATGGTGCCGCTAGAAATGGTGTTACAACATGTAGTATACCAAACGCGGGACCTACTACCTCCATGGAACTGGAAGATAGTCATGTCGTCTGGCATGTTGCCGTCCTCTCAGTTCAATCTGGCTGAATTGAGCGGGGAAGGAAAGCTTCAGTCGTCCAGGTCCTGATATAGGCCCGTCTATCGTCGCATCGTCTAGGTATCAGATTTTAAGGCTTCGAGCAACGTTGTCTATCCCAAGAGTGAAGTGGTGGGGTCCCATGTATCACCCTGTTGGACACCGTTTGAAATTGACTTTGATAGGATTTGAACACAGTATGAAAAGATGCAGGACTACATAATGCTGATTCTCTGTCGATTCTGTCAATTTGCGCATCACATGTTAATGTTATAGTGTGAAAATAATCGAATTGAATAAGAAATATATCGAATAAAAAGAGTTCATCTAAATAAATTAATTTTATCTGAGATTGGAATTCCAAAGATTATATTTTTTCATGGCGTCACGCTATTTTGTAAGTGTCGCTTATAAAGTTGTCACAAAGTGTTAAAGGCAATAGTTCTATTCCCAATCAAGAATTGTTTACCAAGTCTTTCCAGTAGGGTTCTCTTTTGAAGAACTATAAACCACACCATTCCTTTCTGTAATTAATGTGATAAATTCCGTTCCCTTTTACATCTCTCTCTTATCTAAACACTTTAGATTCTATATAACGTTATTTGCTGGAGGGCTCTATTATCTTGGATCAAAATCATATTAGCGACTCTTGCTGATAAAGATAGCGACTTTTATATCATTACCTCTTTATATTCTCAAACAAAAAAAAACATGCTAATATGTGAGAATATGAGAGACTATACAAACGAAAGATTTCTTTCTCATAGAGCTCTTTGTATGAGAACGATTCGTTTTATTTTGTTTTAATGTAAACATGTTTTCACCCTTCAATCCTATATTATAATCAACAATAAATTCAATGTAGTTACGAAACTATTATATATCGCTTTGATTTGTTTGTTTGGTCACTTCTATTATATTTTCCTTTTTAACTCTGGAATACATCACGAAACTTCGGGTCACCCATTCGAGTCAACAAATGAGCCTCCTGGTGAACTCTACCTGATAGATATATTAACCAGATATAGCTCAAATTATAACATATAGTTTTAACAAAAGATACAAAGATACACGATATTTTGTGCATTCCTAATGCCCGAAAGGAAGGTGGGTTAATATAACCAAAATGCTTTTCATCCTTTCATCGTCATCAACATCATCTTTTAACCTCTATTTTCCATGTCTGCATGGTTTAAACAGGTTGTCACGTTTTGAATCTAGACCGGACAGGTGAACATATCTAGCTCATATGTTTCTTTTTAGGCTTGGTTTCAATGGCTGAATGCCACTTCTAACGCCAACCATTTACAGCGTGTACTAGCAGCATTTTATCATGGCACCAGCACTACCATTTTCAGGGTGGCTTAGTTGCATTGTATCGTATCACCAGCACTGCCACTTTACAGAGTGGGTTGAATGCATTTTATCGTGGCATCAGCACTACCCATTACAACATTGGGGCGCTGGTTCCTCAGCCAGGTTCCAAAAGCAGTGATGGGAGCGTCTGTGCGAGCGTACTGCTTTTGTATTAGCCCCACTGCCACCAAATACTCTTTGGTCCATGACAGAATTTGTTACTGAAGGTTCATATATTTGACATTTAAGAACTTTCCGATTACTTACCCGTCGTGGAAATGGTTCGTAGATCTGCTGATGTTAATTTAATTATTAAACGTGGGCATGAAGTAATGAGCCAAGACATTTTAATTAAGTAAAATTTCAACTGTGACAAAGGAAATATTGTTAATGTAATAATTAATTCTGGCTTAAGATAACAGTATAAATTAATTAAAAACTAAGATGTATTAGTGATTTTTTTGCGCTTTTTTATGTATACTTTTCCTTCTCCAAACAACTGATACATTACGTTGATTGATGCACTTTTAAATGTCTCATCACCACTTGTTTTGTTGGGGTAATGTTGGATAAGTAATCCATATCACATCATCATTTCTATTTTGATATATTACTAGCAGAATGCCTCGGGATTCTAAACATAGATTGGCATGTTTATCCCTCTTTCTGAAACAGTTTCGTCGTATGTTCACCAATTGATGCAGAAGTCAATAAAAAGTGAAGACGCCTTGAGTGAATAGGCAAATAATTTTCCATTAATTTTTTTCAAAAGCATGTAATTGCGTTCCCTCTTTTTTATTGTTGTTTTGCTGCTGTTGGTGTGATACCGGCCGTTGGTCGTACTACTAACACAGTCTCGTTCTTCGTCAGCCAATCGTGTATATGCCCTTCTACCTCGTCAGCAATGAGAACAATATTTTCTCTAGGGTTCTCATATATTTGATATATATTTATCCTTATCGAGCGTCGTGAAATAAATACGTGTGTTTATATTTTGTTATTGTGTATGCAAAAATATCTGTTCACGAATATATAATTATATATATATATATATATTAAAATAACAGATTAAAGCTTAAGCGAAGAATCGCTGCTTTCACCCTTAATGGGATCTTCTGAAACTAAAAAAAATCAATCTATGAACGCAGAAGTAAATATTTCGAAAAACGTTACACACACTATATATATATACATATACACACTATATATACATATACATACACACACACAGATAGTGATATAATGTCGTAATGCAGACAGCCAGACATACAAACATATATTATAAAGGCGCGACGATATAGCTATCTAATGCGGTCCCTAGGGCATTGAAAATTTGAAATATATTTTGCTCAGAACACTCACACAATCATAAGTATTACATGTGTAAATTTGAAAAAAATCGGTTGGGTGGTTCTCGAGATTTAGTGAGTCAGAGAGACAGACAGAGAGACATTCTTTGTTTTAGATTATATATTGCATTTATTTATTATGATATGCTATCTTCTGTCATGTGTCGGTAGTCATAACACGGTGGAAAATGTAATAATGCTTTCTTTATTAGCTACATTGGCTTGTATGTTGAATACAGTAATCATAATCATAGGGATTTTAAAACTTGGGATTTTGGAGAAACAAAGCGCTGTAAAACGAGGCTAAGAACAAAGACGTCACGAACTAGACGGATAAATTTCATAAAACATGGAAAATATATAAGCATTATCAAACACGATAGTTGATACAGGTTATAATATAAAAACATAAAAACACATTTACGGTTACCCAAACACACACACACATGGGAACTCACTAGTTAGGACACTCCAGAGTGATATAACTTCACATGTGTGAAATTATAAATCGTTATATTGTCAAGTAACACCATGTTAAATTCCAGCTGACTGATCCATAACTACCCGTTGTGATATCGCTCCCAGCTCGCCTGCGCGCGTCAATCCAGTTCATGAAAATTATGAACAGAAGAATGGAGAGCACACAACCTTGGCAGAGTCCGATTCCCACATTGAATGGTTTCGATTTGGCACCATTTATTGAAAGTCATTGAATACGTATAGTTCTGGTAATTATGTTTGAAACTACATATGCTACATTTGATTGCCACTCTTGTGTAGAAAACCAAATCCGTAGAAAGTAAATAAATCCTAAACGATGCAGCCTCTTATATGTATAGCTATGTTTTCATTTTACAGCAATTAATCCCAGTAGGCTTTGATAAGGTTCAAGGTGGAGAGTAAAGTATTTAGTACAGACCTTGGGAAATATAAGGACCGGGATAATCAGTGATTAGGTGAGGGCATGAGTTGAATTTAATTATTTATATACACGAAATATGAGTGTTAATTTAGAATGATGTTTAACAACATTGTGTTACTTATACTTCGATAACATGATTAAAAGATGTAAAAAGACAGAAAATGGGAAATAATTTGGAAGGAAACTACACTCTCTGCAGGGCAACAGGTCTTACATGCGCTTCGCGGAGAAAAGGGCCAAATTGTTGCCTCAAAGAGCCACCAGCGGTTCCCACAACATCACTCATTCTACACATAGGGTCCTTCCTCACACGTGATGTCATCATCCAGTTTAATGGTGAAAGCCCACAGTTCAAGGGCCGAGCCTAGTGGAGGTTTCAAATTTGACTAGCAAAAAATGAATAAGTCAGTCAATGCCTAGTATATGGTCATCTTCTGCTACTCCCCGTTACAAGTGACAGCTCAAAATCCTTTAACAGTATATTATTTTATTATATCAGTAGTGAACAAAGCAAAGCCAGGGTTACATACAACCGACTATGTGTGTGATTCGGATTCAATTCTGACGTAATTTATCTCATGAATGCCTTTGAAAAAGTGATGTATTTTATGCAATACCATTCTTCACGTTAGAGAATATCTAAGTAAAAGAATTCAATATCAATTGTCACCATAAATTCATATAGTAAAATCGAAAAGGTTCATGATATGAAATTTGTTTAATTTTATTTCATATTATTGCGACTTACTTCCATAGATTCGGTTATATTCAACCCAATATAGATTTTATATTTTCACTTTTGTGCGTAGGTTTTAAAAGCCATCCAATCTCTAGTAGTTCTACACCAAATGCATGAACGATATTGGAAATAATTGTTTCCATTGACTGATAACGAGATTTATAAAAAGCAACACTAATTTAATATTAAGGACTGCAAGTGTTTTATAGAGGATTTAAATCTGAACACAAGTTTTGTACAGATCAAAGTTTACAACATAAGTTTTAGTGGACACGAAATATTAAAGAAAAATATATTAACCACGCCCATATAGTTTTTGTTGTTTTGTTTGCAAGTGAATAATATCAATTTGTTCTTATAGTTTTGTCGATACGACATATCAAAAAGATTGCGACGTACACATATATATATATAAACGATATAAGCTCCCGTTGTAGATTTTGTCGTGGCTTCCCATTATTAAGCCTTTTAACTTTAATACTTTAATACGTTTCTCATCATACATGTTTTGCCATATACTTACTATAAATTTCAGCAGTGAGATTCTCACATAAACTTGTTTATTATTTTGTTATGTTTTCTTTTATTATTTTATTTCAGATTTCAAACAACCACGATAAGCGTATAATATTTTAATATTGGATTTTAAAACTTCTTTTCTTCCCGCAATTGATCTATCGTACGACGGAAATCTAAAAACCAGATATATCGACATATAAAAGAGACTGAATATTTCATTTTTCGGATTTTCAATCTTCAAAAATTGTTAGAAATTATCTGAAAAAAAAATTCCTTATTCTTTAATTTCGATAAAAGAATTCTGTAAATGGTATTACGACAGGAACGAAGCTTTCAAATAATATTGAGCTATGATTAATATTTTAAAAAGCTACGGAACAGAACATTTCTTGTGACGTCTTATGCATGGAATCCTAATAGTTAAGTGGATGCTAACATACTTAATGTGGTGCACGTCACATACAGAAAACGTCCCGTTCGTTTTGTCATCCCAGTAGTGTGCATTAACTGTTAGTCATCTAGGCAAGTAATTTTAAAATAAAATTATAGAAAACAAACCATGTAAAAGAGCAAAATATGTTGAAATAACTGTGGATTTCTATACCTTAAAACCGATATTTTAACATCGAAGAAAGGGGAAAATATCCCTCTTCCTATTAACGTGAAATGACTGCGTTGACACTATCATGCATTCAATGCTGAGTATCACATCCAGTTAATTTGTCTCAATTTCACCCTCTCACATTCATTAACATATATTTGTTTCTCCTATCTTCTCTGAATTTCTGCAACTACTCACATTGCTGGCCAAGCCACCGACAAACCAAGCACATTCGATGTCTTTTCTTCCTTCAAACACAATCTCTGCTAAACATATAGGTGCAAGCACACACCAATGTCCACTTCCCCAGACCCTATTTTAATTTAATTCAGCTAACTGGTCGAAGGCCTATCAATTCCATGCTAACTATCCCAGGAAGCATATGTGCTTCACCTTGATGTAACAGAAATACCTAGGTGGTTGCTTCCATTCTCTGCTTCTTGGATATGCTCTTCCGCATTCTACACGCAATCAGTCTGATAATCCTAAGATCTTCAAGGGTTCACTCATAGCTGCTATGCAGCAGTTCAGGCTACGAAGATGTCCTACAACACGCACCGAGTATCATCTACCCCTTACAAACCTCTGAAACACTAATATCTAAACTGCTAAGAATGCCTCCGGGTAGACAATCATTTAAGCCTCGTGCCAAAAGTATCTTCACCAAATTTGCAGAATCCTTCTTCCTGCCACTTCTACAGCATGATGGCCTTGAAAAGACCGTCTCTACATTTGCTACCTGATTTGAATCAAATTCTACGTTGCACTCACAAGATAAATCTCTTTACGAACTACATCTTTTCCAATCCACCTGCTTCCCTATAAAATGTACGTACATGTAAAGAGCAAAAGTACATCCTCTCACCTCAAACCAGCAAAGCCGCTAGTTCCGACAATGTCGCAGCTATGACGCTCAAGCAATGCATTAGTCATTCTCATTCTCACCCCTCTCTCTCACACACACTTTCCATCCCTCTCTGTCAAACTTAATTGTCCCTCATGGATGTATTCCGATCTCTATTAACACACTTCAGTTTGTTCTATTTATAATAAAGACAATCTCTCTAATCTTGGCAATTATCCTCTTATTGTACTGACCTCTTGCATTTCAGAGTTGATAGAGACAGTCATTAACATCTTTGGCCATCACCTTGAATGTATTTCCATATTTAAAGACCATGAGATTATCTTTTGTAAAGCCAGATCTACAGGAGATTTATATATCACTCACAAGTGAGCTCTCATCAATTATAAACTTGCTAAAAACAGTGTTGTTGCCTTTGACATCAGCAATGCTTTCGATGGAGTCTGGAACGAACACCACCTGCAAAAATAACCCTCTACTTGCCCTATTTGTCTCTCATATTCTGGATCAGTCGCTTCCAGTCATCCCGCACGTACAAGACGTGCAATGTTGGAGCTCTTTATGACCCATATTCTATTGAACTTAACGTTTACCAGTGTTTCCAACACATCAATGACCTACTTACAATCAAATCCAACAATTCCTACAACTATGCCGATGATGCCACTCTTCATTACACCCTTACACTACACACCCTAACATCACCCACCAGGAGATTACATACTCCACACTAAATCTAGTTTTACTTTAATTTACAACGACTACGACAACATATTCTAATGGGATCATGCCAATATAGTCTCATTCAGCAGCATAAAATAACAATCATTTTGCACATTAACGAAAAAGACACCAACAATCCTCTCCTTTAGCTCACAGACGTTATTTCATCACTATCTTCTTTTTCTACCACTACTACAGGGACACCTACACCTCGAGCAGCCTTATGCCTCCTCCATTCAGGAACACTCGCATCACTTGTCTTTCCAATTCTCGTCACCATTTTGTGACCTATCCGGCCCCTCTCTAAAGTCTTCATCTAGTTCAAAGATTCTCAACCCATTTCGGCCAAATTGTTGCTCCTCAAAATCACGAAACGCCCCCCCCCCATTTTTCTATTCTTCAATATACTACTGATTTTGATATCAGTAGATTACTAAAAAAAAATTGATTAACGATATTCAAAAGTATAAATACATTCCTTGAATGGAAGTATATACATTTCAAAAAAAGAAACATAAATGTTCTTTTTTATGAATAAGGACCAGTTGAATTTGTTATATTCCCACCAGACGATACCAGCTATTTTGAACATTTATACAAGAGCAACTCTGTTTATCCAAAGAGTGTTCTTATCTGAAAGAAAGTGGCAATTGTATTATTTCAAAGCTTTCCAATTTTCCCTTTAATGAAACGGACGTAATAAATGTTGATATCTAACTTGATGTCCCCTCTGCTTTGTGAGCTTAGAGACCACGGAAGAGGATTTTCATGACCACGTAAGAGGGTATATTCATTAGTAAACGGTAAAATATATACAACAAATGAGTAAGTGAATTGTGGTACATGGTTTCCAGTCCTGTCAGACTGCAACTACAAATAAAAAATCGACTTACTTTGACCTCGTTTCAATGGGACCCTTGAGCTTCATGGAATTTAGCTAACTCTTTGACGTCAGGCTAGATTTCGTAAGATGTAGCCGGAGATCTCCACGTGCAATCACATTGTAGCGGTTGCGAGCCTTACTATGCAGTCTGGGAACAGCGCCAAACCCCCGTCTCGATTAAGTATGAGCTAGGAAAAGGCAAAGCAAATCTCTTAGCCTCTGCATGTAGAAGTGGAAATCGGCGCTGAATTTCCTGTTGCATCCAAAAAGGGGGTTCACCTATTTTGGAAAATTTAATTTTGATAATGTCATCTGTCTGAAGTTCAATTAATTCTTCCTGAAATTTAACGTCCAAATCGTCGATGTTAGCTATGAAGGGATCTGCTATCCTCATTGGGATGTCTATCTTCAAAAGGTCGACAAACCGTTCTCTCATGTTGTATTGTAGTGCACGGAGGTGTGCGGTATAAATTTGGAGTTGGTCATCGCTCACAATGTTTTGAACATTGGCGACACTAAGAAAATTATAGAATTCCCGTCAACAAAGATTCTTTTCGATGAGTTTTAATTTGACCATGAATATTTTCACAGCATACCTTGCTTTAAATAAGGTGATTTTCTCCCTCTGCAAAGCCATAATGAGGCTATTGCATTTGTCGAAGATGTCGGCGAGGTAGGCACAGTCTTGCCTCACATCGAGGGTTTTTTTTATACAGTTCTGTGTTGCGTCCTCGAAGAAAATAAATGATAGACTCGAACAGTTCAAAGAAGCGAGTAAGGCACTTGCCCTTTGAAAGCCACCTCACTTCAGTATGAAGGAGCAACTCGACGAATTCTTCGTCATTATCTTCGCACAGTTGCCGGAAAATTCGTTCATTGAGGGCATGGCGTTTGATATAATTGATGACATCAATGGCTACCTGCAAAGACTTGCTCAGCGACTCGCTGAGTTTCTTCGTAGCCACGTGTTGTCGATGAATGACACAATGAACAGCAAATACAGATGGATTTTCCCTCTTCAGAAGAGAGACGAAACCCTTATGTTGGCCGACCATTGCTCTTGCGCCGTTCGTAGCACATGATACAATATTGTTAAGAGGTATCTCTTCTTTTCTTCGAGCTATCCCTTGACAGATTCAAAGATCGTGGCACCTTTAGTATCTGTGGCTAGATTCAGAGTGAAGAGAAGCTCCTCGTGCATTTCGTTTTGGTGGAAAAATCGCACGTATCCCAGTAGTAAGGACTGATTCCCGGAAAGTGTGCTTTCATCAAGTTGCAAAGCAAATTGTGTCGATTTCAAGATGTTACATAATTGTTGTTCAACATTTTCCGCCATTTCGTCGATGCGTCTCTTTATTGAGTTCTTACTCAACGGAATATATTTCAAGGTCGTTAACGGGTTCTGACGTAGTACTGTTGAAAGAACTTCTGACATGACAGGGGCTACCAATGTTTCACCCAAGGAATGGGGCTTGCCACACTTTGCGATTATGTTGGCAATATTGTAAGATGCGACAATTTCATCAACATTTGAAGCTTCAACTTTTGAAAAGGCAGAAGAAATTAGTGTTGTTTTCTGAAATTTGTTCCTAAGAGACTGAAAGTATGCTAAATCTTTATATCTCTTAAAGGGGTGCCTCACCTCCAGGTGTCTACTCAAACGCGATGGCGTCATCGCCTCATTCGAAATAGACTCCTTGCAAATTAAACACATGGGTGACAGGTGGTTCGACGGCGATGAAAGGAATCTGAACCGTAAGTAATCGACGCCGTACTGCCTGCATTTTTTCTACATTGCTAAGACCATTTTCTGTTTATCGAATGAGTTTGGTAAAATTACGCAAAGATTTGCCTATATACGCCTATAAAATTATGTATAAGGAACTTACTATAATGAGTCCTGTTCCAGTATGATAAAGTTTCAAGTAATGTTCTGGAATAACGCTTTGTAATAAACACAACTGCAATGAAAGACACAAATACTGTCATTAATTAACCAAGTCGAGACAAGTTATATATGAAGATTAACCAGTCTTTCATGTAGGAATAGTAATAACTTAGCTTGAGGGAATTAAGGTGGCAGACTCAATAAAGGATCAATGAGGCAACGAGTTTAATAGAACTTAATGCAAGAATGACTAGTAATGTGCTATTTTGAAATGGAATTCATCAATTAAGCACGTAGTGATAAGACGCGATAATACTAAGTTAAGACATTACTTATTAGTCAGAGTTACTCAAATTATCGCCCTTACCTTAATGCATCACTGTGATATTCTTGTAATGGTGCTGCAATTATAATGGATGACTGTTGAAGACTACAAAAGCCAAGACTTGATCGTAGTATAAACAGTCAGTTTATATAGGAATAGCAACAACCTAGTTATAGAATAAATGATGTGGAAACGCAATGAAGAGAAGATGGGGTCAAGCAAACCGAATGTTAATAAGAATAAGCTGAAGTATCGAGGTCAAGCCGAACACGGTGATGAACGGGTCAGTGAATTCAATTCATGAATAATGTTGCTCTTTTCCAGGGGCCTCGTTTGCCTTTAAAATGTGAGGGGGACAAACCAACATTTGTTGGAGCATTTTAGTATTACTTATGGTGTCTTTCCTGAACCCTATCACATAAGTAAAATTTTACGCTAATTAAATTTTATATATTCAAATGAAGTTCAGATATAAAAATATAAGCTTAAAAAGTATTTATTATATCAAATAAACAAAGAATAAAACATAGACGTTTGAATAAAAATCATATAAAGTAAATTTATTGTCTTTTAGAACTTTCCAAATGTATCACATCTCGCATCATTGGTGTCAATAAATAATTTAGCAACTTCTTCACAACTAATCTTTTTCAAAACGTCTCTATGAACGTGGCATATTAGAATATGATGCAACCTTTGCTGAGTCATGGTCGATCGCAAACAAGTTTTGAGTCTCTGCAGAGTGCTAAAAGATCTTTCAGCTTCTAAAGAACTGTTTAGAAACACTAAAAGTAGCCTGAGCAATCGCTCAATATTTAGAAACATGCGACGGACTTCTGATTGCATTTCACCCAATATTTTACGATGATCCTCGAGAGATAATCCATTATGATGATTTCTATAAAAAAGTATTTCGTTCTTTAAAGAAAATTCATCAAACTCTGGATAGTGCATGATCACTTCAGCACAAAAATTTCCATTGAGTAAAATATTGTTCAGTTTTTCATAATCTGCTAAATCCTGTGAAAAGAAATAATCTTTCAAATTTGATATTGCAGAATCCACTACCTGCAAATACTGCACTCTGTAATGATCCAAAGCAGTGCAGTGTTGATATTTTAACGCATTTCCTTCCTGGTATCTTTTAGGAACTTTTCGTTGCCTGGGTAGCTCCAAAGGAGAAATATCGAGTTGATAAATCATTTTTTTTACTGTATTGAACAGCTCCTGAAGTTTTTCTTCACTGCGTAGATTTTTTTAGCTCCTCCTGCACCAGTTTGACACTATGCAACATGCTACCTAGATTGAAGGTGGTACTTTGAAAAGATCTGTTCAATCCTTCAAGGGATTGAAGTAATGGAACTACAACGTGCAATCCAAGAACACATTGGCCTGGAGAGTGACACGTAAGAGTAACATTAGCTCTGGATGCAATGTTGGTGCCAAACTCATGTGTTGCCTCTTGTAAAGAAATAGGGACGTCTGAATAATTGTCAAGAAGGGCTTTGACTGCAGAAAGTCGTGTTAGCCATCGAGTAGGGCACACAGGTTTTAAGGAGCGTGGTGACGATACTTCATTTTCTCCATCATGTCGTGATAAATACGCGTGCTTAAATTACCCTGATGTACTATATAGTTTCCGAAAATCTAGAACATTTTTAATAAGTTTAGCTTGTTGTACGGACTTAGCTATAAGAAGTTGAGAAATATGAATGCCGCAGTGCACGTAATGGGCCAACTCAAGTTGTGTTAGAATCTTTAAAATGATCTTTAAAAAATACCCGTACGAATTAAATACAAAAAAAGTTTCAGTCCAAAACAAAAACAAACTATTTCAAATTATATATTTTTGAAAAATAGACGTGAATGTTCACAAAGACTTGATTTCAGTCTAAAAACTTTTTTCTAAATTATATATTTCACTGTTAGCTGTTGTAATATTTTGATTGGATAAACAATTCTACAATTCAAACTGTAAAGTCAAAATACAAAAGATGTAAAATATGTAGAATTTCTTACCTTTCTCTGAAATCACAAACTCAGGGGAAAAATAGTACCTTGAAAATAAAATACCTCGTAGCAAAATAAAATGCTTAGAAACGAATGAATTAAGAAGCTTGGTGACAGTGAGAAAGTAGTATTTGTATCCCTTATATATATATACATAGATAGATACACAGACACACACACACACACATACACGCGCAGGCATACACACACAGATACACATATACATATACATACACACACAAACTTGTGTGTGTGTATGCCTTGGTTTGGGTACAGAAAGAATTATGTCTAGTCTTTTATTGCCAAGTCAAAGGCCACTGCTCTTTTCAACAACGCCAAATAACAACGCCACACACACACACACACATATATATATATATATATACACATATATATATATATATATATATATATATATATATATATATATATATATATATATATATATATATATAAATGAAGAGAGAAAGAGGGAGGGACAGAGTGAGTAAGAAATGTGTGTTTGTGTTTGGTACACATCTATCTATCTATCTATCTCCAACAGGGGGCTCAAACATGCGGCTCGCGAACTACTTTTCTGTGGCCCGTGGTAGAACCAATATTTCATAATGCATTATAACTGGTGAAAATAAGGCGGTGAGCTGGTGGAATCGTTAGCACATCTGGCGAAATTCTTAACGTTACTTCTTCCATTTTTACGTTCTAAGTTCAAATTCCGCCGATCTCAACTTTGCCTTTCATCCCTTTGGGGTCGATGAATTAAGTACCAGTTCTGTACTAGGATCGATGCAATCGACTGAACCCTAAATGCCAAATTTCATGCCTTGTTCCTGTAGTAGAAAGGATTATAACTGGTTAAATGTTCACCCCCACAACGTCTGGCCCATTGTGCCTCTCCTCCAGGACGCAATGGCCCTTTAATGTCCTTGAATTTGAGACCCCTCTTCTACACACACACACATATGTTTTACATTGTTTCGGTCTCTGGACTACGCCCATGCTGGAGCATCACCTTGGTAAGTTATGGGGACATCAACAAACCAACAAGAATTGGTGGGAGGGCAAACACAAACGCAAAGACACACACAGACATATATACATATATACGACGGGCCTCTTTTAGTTTCGGTCTATCAAATCCACTCACAGGGCTTTGGTCGGCCCGAGCATTGGGACTGAACCCGGAAATATGTGGTTGGGAAGCAAGCTTCTTGTCACACTGCGTATATATATATATATGTGTGTGTGTGTGTAATATATATATTACACACACACACACACACACACACATATATATATATATATAACCTTACACACTTAAATATGAATGCATGTATATATATACAAATATATAAATGCATAGCTATATACATACGGAAATGTATGTATGTATATATGTATGTATGTAGATTTATATATATATATATGTATGTATTTACGTAGACAACGAGGCGTATGCGCATAAACGCACCTGCACCGTGTCGTATTTGTGACAGTATTGTATTAGCTCAATGTACAAGAACAGAGCCGTTATATGTAAAAGAAATCAAAGAACGCCTACATACTCATACACTTTTTATTTGCTGACAATGTTTCATCCATACCATGGGGCAGGAATCATTAGAGCGTTATAAACAAAAATATAGTGCTGAGTATAAGCTCTACCAAGCTTAGTCACCCGAACATTAGTTATACAGTACAGGATAATAAGAGAGAGATTGGAAATGGAAAGGATGGAGAGAATGCGTAATGGGGTTGTTATTCAACATTACAGCTACATAAGAGGATATAGGCAGATTTTCTCACAAGAGGCGGAGGAACATGAGGGCACACAGAAACAAATAGAGCATTTAAGGATAGTTAAAAAATATAATAATAATAAAGTAGTATGTATGTAGATTTATATATATGTATGTATGCAGATTTATATATATATATATGTATATAGATTTATATATATATATGTATATAGATTTTTATATATATGCGTGTGTGTGTGTGTGTGTGTGTGTGTGTGTGTGTGTGTGTGTGTGTGTGTGTGTGTGTGCGTGTGTGTGTGTGTGTGTGTGTTGAATAGATAACACACTAGAGAGAGAGATAGTGCCCCATCAATCAGACAGGGAAAAACCACCAGTGTTTATATATATATATATATATATATATATATAAATCTACATACATACATTCATTTACGTATGTATATAGCTAGGCATTTATACATTTGTATATATACATGCATTTATATTTAAGTGTGTAAGGATGTTGATATGATCTATGTGTTCTTTTTTGGTAAGAGAAACATTTTGTCGCCAGAATTTATTACCTAGGGAGGTAAATACCACACTTCTGGCTGAACGCTGACCGGGTTCTGAACCTCATCAAACACTAACGCCAGCCTGTGTGTGTGTGTATATATGTGTGTGTATGAATGTATGTGTGAGTATGTTCACCACCATTGCTTCTTTTTGTTGTCATTTCTGTTGAAGTATTCCTTATTTTCATTCTCTTTGATTTCTTTTGATTTTCTTTTATCTCCCTAGGGAATTCATTGACAAGCTTCTTTTATATATTTTCTTCGTTTTCTTCATTCAAATTCATTCACACTGGCTGTCTAAGAGACGTACAAATATAACTTATAAAACTTACCAAACTAAAGGGGCTTCAAGCGGCCCCAAAGTTTCAAACGCTCCCCTAACGCCCCCTTACTGCATAACGCCCCCCTGGAGCTACGAAAGCACCCCGGGGGAGGGTGGGGGGGGGGGGGGGCATATACCCCCCGTTGAGAAACTTTGATCTAGTTCATCCTCTACAGAAGCTCGAGACTCTAGAATTCGTTCCTTGCACAGGTCTTCTTCTGTAGCTGCTGATATTAAACATGTTAATCTTAAGAGATGGGTAGATATTTTGAATTGGACACAACCTCTTCCTCCAGACCAGATCTATAAGTAAACAGTAAACAGTTTTCTTCTTCTATGATGAGTTAATCGTGTCAATCTATGCATTGGCTATATATATATATATATATATAGCCAATGCATAGATATATATATATATATATATACATATCAATTCATATATATATATACGTGGTAACAGATTATTGTTATAGGTAGTCCACTTAAGTGTAGTCCAGTTATGGTACTCCGGGTAGTGGATGATATCAACGCTTGGCTAAGTTTGACTCAACAAGGCGTTTCCATAGTGATGTTGCGAGTACGCTGTAATTCCTATGTTTTAAACACTTGGAGTAATGATAAATCAGGAAAGAAGAGTGACACGGTTTGCTATACAAACAAGGTTTTTAATCTCATTGCTGACAATTGTTTCTCTGAAATGGTAGGCCTAGAGATCGCTACCTGCTTGTTTTCACGTTATTCGACGGCTACTCAACAACAAGTTAGAAAGATCAATCTTCTGCAGACACAGGATCGCGACTAAATTCACAAGATTTAAGCCTCCGTGAATCGAACCGACGTAACTTAGTTTTCAAATTAGGATACCCACTATACTGCACGAACCACCACAGAAATATAATCATTAAGTACATTCTAGCCTTCTTAGTTCTATACCACACTAATGTCTGTCAGTACCTTATCAACCCATAAATATATCTCTTCTCAGCTGCTGTCAACACAACTCCCTCACCCTTGACTCTCAACAAATGAACCTAAATCCAAGAACATTTCAAAATACTACTAGAGCAGAACTTTACCTTCCTCCTGTTATAATTATAGTCAGCATGTTTTCTCTTTATATATATATATATATATATATATGTATATATATATAGATATATATGTATATATATATATATATGTATAAATATATATTGCCTCCTTAACTTCTGTATTAACTTGCCTACTATATTGCTACTCTGTTAATGTTGTCTTATACATGTATGTTATTGATGATGAGAAAGCTAGACAACCCTTTCATCTAATATAGACCACACAGATATTGAACCTAACACCACAAATATTACTACCCTCACTACAGTGATAAATGTTTCATCTGTCAGATAATAAATGATTCTTACGGCCACTAGACCTACATTGTTTAAAGCCACCGGCTTATCTTTACACTATATATAATACACCCCATGACAGCTTTTACATGTCAATTTTGTACAGCTAGTTTTACACGCTAAAATCGTAGATATACTATATTTCCCATCTAGATTGATGTTGTGATTATTTCAAATAATTTATTGGTAGCATTGTTAGTATTGTTGTTATTGTTCTGATTGAATGCCATTACTACTATATATAGTAGCCATGCCTGTACATTCCGATGAATTGACTGGTTATAACTTTGTATTGGTGATCGAATAACGTGAAAACAAGCGGGTAGCGATCTCTAGACCTACCAGTTCAGAGAAACAATTGTCGTCAACAATGAGATTAAAAACCTTTTTTGTATAGCAAACCGTGTCACTCTTCTTTCCTGATTTATATATAATATATATATATATATATATATATATATATATATATATATATATATATATATATATATATATACATATATATATATATATATATATATATATATATATATATATATATTCATATATATATATATATATTCATATATATATATATATATATAATATTCATATATATATATATATATTCATATATATAGATATACATATATATAGATATACATTCATATATATACATACATATATATATACATATATGTAGAGGTTATATTTAATTTGTTGGGATACAACAAGCAAAATATTTTTTATAACTGATATAAAGCACTCAACAAATTATTGGAGTAAATATACAATATATTAACAAATGGAAACTATATTTATAAAACCACATTTATTTCATTATACATATTTCAAGGGCCATCAAGTGCGCTTTCATCAGATAAAATATAATATAGATTAGTTTTATAAATAAATATTGACATACCCTGAAAAATGCAACCTTCACGGTTGGACTCTCCTGGATAGTATATATATATACATATATATATATATGTGTGTGTGTGTGTGTGTGTCTGCTTGTATGTATTTTATTCTATACTTGTGTTGAATACTCCATTTTTTAAATCTAAATTCCTTTACAGTACATGTGTGTGTGATTCTCTTTTATATATTTATGGCTAAGCAGACACAAAAGAGAACGAAAAATTTCATACACAAACCTTCAAACCTATTATACACATTTACACACAAATACACAGAAATGCATTATTGTCTTCGTTTTCAATTTAATCTTATTTTGGCTAAGTTTCCTTATTTATTCAGAACATGGTTATGAAAAATATATAATTTAATGAACAAGCATCAAAATTAACCATTCCTACTATATTACATTATCTACGTATAATAAAATTATTACTTCATCAAACTGGCCAATTCCAATTAGATTTCTATTCAGAAGGTCAGAGAAAGAGACAATGGAGTGTAAAAGGGCTTATATCTAAATTAAAACATTTGACAGTGTCAAGACTGAGTGCTATTGATCACATCGTGTCATATCAGTAACAGTAACACCATCCTCCTACAATACAATCTTATCTACTTACCGAGCAGATACACAAACTCTAAGTCAGTTCTATCTCTTAATCATTTCAATTTATTCCATTATTAATTTCCTTTTCAGCCAAACTGGCTGCTCTGAAGCCAAGACTTTCTCGTAAGAATATTCCTATTAAGTTGTTTCAATGACAACACAGCAGTTTGTTAATTCTACTTGTACTATCTTTCAATGGTATTGTTGTCATGTCAAAATTTATGGAAGCTTAACGTGTTGTGATACATTTTCAATATGAATAAAAAAAAGAAACGAATAATGAATAAATGAATAAATAAATAAATATATATATATATATATATATATATATATATATATATATATATATATATATATATATATATATATATATATATATATATATTGTTTTGTAATGTCATTGCAGGCTAATCAGTAAGGAATCGGCCTCATGAGAATGAAATATTGTCTCTTGTTGATATGTGAATTCTCTGACGCCTATCTTACTACGACCAGAACGGTTAGTTATTATCTCAGAAAATATATTGGATCAGTAGAAAGAATCCATGATGATATGGCCGTCTAATGTGTATAGCCAAAACAATTTAAGCAGAAAAAAAAGAGCTATGGATTGTTAGCAGAATGAAGCATATATAGAGGTACGATTAGGTAGACCTATTACATTAGTCTTTTGAAAATTGCTGGACAGCAATTACTGATGATATACTGTTGTGTAAATTGATGAAGCTATGACAGCACGAAGTAAAGTAAATGCATTTTCAAACCCTGACTACGATTTTGGCAGTAGTGATGATACTGATGAGTGGTGGTTTTAGGATGTAAATCTAATCCTTAATTTAAAAATGCTCCCCAAATAGAATAAATCAGTGCGGCACGAAAAGAAAATTCTAACGGCTCAAGCAGAAGTCTACTTTTCTCTATGAAAAAATACATATATTCTATTTGAGAGAACCATCCAGCTATCTATGCAGTCAAGAAGAAAAAATATATGATCCCGAAGATTTTCTTTCAATTCTTATTAGTTCCTTTCTATGTAATGTTTTATGAACATCATGCTATATCGCAATCTCACACAGACATCACTCCACAGAATTAAAGAAATGATTAAATGCAAGAATAAGATCCTGATGCAGTAATATCACCATAGAAATGGTTCAGAGTAGGTTAGATTGAAGAAAACGTACAGTGTTTACATATATGCTTTAACAACTACGTTTTAGGTAAATTTTGTTTTATCATTATAACAGAGTCGATAAAATATACACCAGTCAACTACTGGGAACAATTAAATTGATCACAAATCCTTCCTTCAATTTAGAAGCCTTGTTTGAAATAAGTGTTTTAGTCATTCTAGCCAGTATTCAAAACTGCCACATGTTCTTGTGTAACTAAAAATTAACTTACGTAATGTAATACGTGAAGTAAAATAATTAGCTTTAGATAATATCATTTTAGGGGATATATTTATATTTATATATATATATACATATATATATATATATGTGTGTGAGAGAGAGAGAGAGAAAGCGAGAGAGAGAGAGAGAGAGAGAGAGAGAGAGAGAGAGAGAGAGAGAGAGAGAGAGAGAGAGAGAGAGAGAGAGAGAGAGAGAGAGTGTGTGTGTGTACGTGAATATACACATCACATTCTGATATATATAATAGCCTTCTATCTACAGTCTCAACATCTATAAAGACGGGATTGGTAGCCAGCGGCTCATTAGTGAGGTAGTCAACGAAATTCATATACTTATATGCATACAGCTATGTCGGAGCAAAACTTGAATTATATATATATAAATATATTAGAATGTTTAATAAATTTACCGAACGTATGAAACATCAATGCAGTCAGTGGTAAAAATACACCAATCAGCTTTGTAGGACCCACAGTTAAATATTGATTTCACCAAAATAACCACATACATTTCTTCTTTGTACTGCATTGATCTCAGGCTTTCTCTCAGATAGGTATATTGTCATGACAAAGCTCTCTCTGACCCACACATATGAACTTTTCCATTCCTGAAATTTCGGTTTTGCCTTCAATAACTTTTATTTTATAAATTGATGATCTACTTGCTATGGTTTTTAAGAATACACACTTTTATAATACTTTCATATGTTCACAGATTGGTCCACATGCAATCTAGACACTGCATTGCTTCCAAAAATTATTTTAGTAGAAACATATTAAACTAGTCATTTTAACAGCACATAGACACAATTACTACAAATATGAAGGAAAGTATATTGAACTTCACACATTCCTTGGTATTGAACAACCTGAACCACTATCTGAATCACTGTCTTTCTATAAAGTTTAAGAGCCACATTAGGTTATTGATTTTATATGTGGAACGGTGTTGCTTCTAAACACACACACGCAGTTTCCTACATTCCAGTGAGCACCCAAAGAAAGCTTATTATATTTAAAATGCAGAGCTCGCGTGAAGCAATACTTAATAGCTGAGACTTTCTCAACTCTATCCAAAATTCGTCACTCCACATTCGAAACAATCGTTGACTACTTTCTCACTTCTCTTTCTTTTTTCATTCAGTCATTAAGCTGCAAGAATACAAACTGATCACGTTACTTTTTAAAACTTATTTAAAACCTTATATATACACATATATAAGGTAATAATAGCTTCTTACACCATACAAAACAGTGAAAACATTATAAGCAAAGCAACATTGACCACAAGAACAATATGTAAAATATATCTAGTTAATGTGTTGAAGCAGATTTTGAAAACATCTTTCCTTCTCTCGTTTAATTGTCTGTACGAGATTTCAGTTACTTATGCGGTAATGACGAGATTTTGTTTATACATGTAGACCAAACAGCATTGAGAGTGTTTAATGTTCTACAACTATTGAACTTTTCACTCTATTAGGTTTTGCATTTCTAAATGATGTGTTCATCATCATGTATGCATTTATCGCTTTGTAGGCACAAGATAACAGAGACACGCAAAATTAAGTAAATAAAACGGGATTATTTCAATATTGTGTGTTATTCAATGAAAGTTTCCTTTTAATTTCCCTATCAGTTATTCGGTTCTGTAGTTTTGGAATTAAAAGGAACCATGCAAATCTTGCACGAACATACATCAACTTGGTTAACAGATATCTAAGACTTTTTTTCTACCTTATATATAACTATACTTGAAAATAAAATAAATTACCAACGGAAATATATCTATATTAAAAACAATAGTGGTGACTTCCGGTGTTTCTGGACCGCCCTGCTCACTGCTGATGCGAGCCCCATAAGTTGAAGTGGCTGTTCTACACGTCTCCCTCGCTGTCTTCGGGAAATGTCTTCTCCATTCTATCGCCCAGGACCACGAGGCGGACTGATCATTAAGTTTCATTTATGGTGTTGACATGTGGATAAGATTTACTTCCATAAGCATGATTAGTATGAAAGTGAAAACATTAATAGTAACTCCCATACCCTCCATCGCTATATACATAGTTACGTTAATGTTGGTTTATTTAATGCCATTAGAATCAAAACACGAATGAAAACATATATTGACGAAAGGAAGCATAGCCTAATAGCAAGTTACATTTTCCACATTTTGACAAATAAGACACAAATTTAGATAAGTTTCCTCTTTTTAATTCTGTCCAGCAAAATGTAGATAGAGCAGAAAAGTGTGTGGTTAGCCGAGGAACGCAAAATAGAATGAAAAGTGACCAAATTTGTCTTTGTGTTTTCCTGAAATTATTAAAATAATATTAGTTATTGGAGAACTAATTCTTTCTCCTCACCAGATCATGATATTTAATTAATGCTTGATTGCATTTGTATATATATTGTTCATCAAGCCATAGGATGATGATCATAAAATGATGCCAAAGCTTACGTCTGAATTGGATTTAAGAAAGATGGTGTTACAGAACATCAGCCTAACTTTCTCATCCAGGTGTGCCTTGATATAGAGGTAAGGAAGTTGGTATCTCTGGATGCAGTGGATCATCAAAATACCGACAGAGTATTGATACACTCTTAGCATTCCACAATGCAATCTGATCTTTAGTTCGATTGTTCCTCTCCTTTACTGAGATCGACCATAATCATGATAGAGTAGACATGACTTAACCACACGAGGGTTTTGAGAGCTGGCGATCGACTCCACTTGATTTAATCCTCCTGCGTTAGTGGTTTGCTGGGTGTAGGTATCAGGTGGAGTCCAAATGTGGACGATATTTTTGCGAAACATAGCAAAACATGCCATTTGAGATGTTTTCCACCCAACACCTGATTAAGTATAATTTACGCCAACTTAGATATTTAGTGATAATGTTAGTCATGTAATGCTATTCAATGGATGTCTGAGGAAAGATGCCTCCAGAAATGAGTTCGTTAAACCTCCTCAGCGTAGCATAGACTTTACCTCGGAAGTTATTTCACGTACATATTCAAATGATAAAATTAGCATCAGCCATTAAGGAAGTTGAAATCAATGGGAAATTGGTGGATAAAGACATATGGTCATGCAGATTGAATGGATTCTACTATAGGACGATGGGTTAGTTATCAATACTATTAAAGAGACTGTATTCACTAACGCTTTGGTCTATAAACAGTCATGAATTTTTCTGGTCTTTTAATCTCTCTTATACTCTTTTTAGGTCAGTCATTCTTCTATATTGATTCTTGTACATCACCTATATATTGTAGTAAACGTCTTAAATCGGAAGCAAGTTTCGTTTCAGTTGACAGCTGTCCTTACCGAAATGTATCCAAATCTCTAAAAAAAATACAGTCCATTCTCCTTAGTCATATTCCTGGCCTTGTCAACTACTATTTTATCACTAACATCCAACGGTGGTGGAAACCAAGAAAAATGATTAACTCTTGCACCGTCTCAAATTGTTTGCCCGTTTGAATTTATGGAAAAGAAATCCCTTGATACTGAATGATGTTTTGATCATGTAGTGTTGTGGAAAGCATTGTAAACCTAGCTAATCAAGTGTTCCCAATTTTGGAATCCCCCATTCCAACAAAGAGTAGCTGTGTGAAAGAGTAATCCGTGCCCAACAAAATATTACAGTGAATGCCATGAACAAATATCTCTAGCAAATGATCCCTGGAGGTAGGCAGACCTAAAATTCTGCCGACAAATTGTCGGTTGTTCATTATCGCATTTTCTGGAATCATCCAGTATGCTGTCGCACGTCCTTGATTTGAAGAATGGAACAGTCAGCATGCTACGCAGAAATCTGGATCAGCCATGGTTGAGAAATAGGATGCGTATGGCTGTGACTGAACAGCCTTATATTACCGAAGACAAAATCCTCACTGGATGTGATAAGGGAGACTTCGTATTTATACCTAGAATACCACTAGTACCAACCGATGTCCTCTTTTGTTTGAAAATATTGCAATTTCCGGCAGGAGTCAGTTACGCAAGGTCAATTAATAAGTCCCAAGGTTAAACACTGCAGGATGCTGGTTTCCATCTAGAATAGGGTTGTTTCTCAGGTGATCAATTGTATGTATATTGTTCCAGAGTATGAAGCCCTTACAACCTCTTCATATATATGAAATACGTTTAACTTTTTTCTTTGCATATACTGAAGTTCTGAAAATGTTTTAAAATTTTCTTAGAAAACATATTTCGATTATTTTCTTTATTACGTTCTGTATTTAAATATTCTAAATAAATTATAAAAATTATTTGAAGCAATATTTAAATACCATTTAAATTGTTTTTATTTTAAAGAAAAGGGGCATTACGATAGATGCCAATAAGTGCCTTATGAAAAGATTTGAGCACGGTACAGACCGGAAGACCGATAGTATATATATATATATATATATATATGTATATATATATATATATTTAAAGGTAAACAAGGTTCAATGAATAAATCAAAGAATAAAGTTTTACAATAGATTAGAAGCACTCCACAGTTTTGGTTTTCCGGAGTTATTAATATTAATTCAAAATATAAAGAAAAATAGACATTCGTGTGATCAAGTATAGTTTATTATACATTTTTCAGAGGTACTGAGCTATCTTCAACAGTACATCCTCATCAGATAAAATAATAATGATGCATGACATACCCTGACTAAGTAGATGGTTAAAATTCATTCATGGCAGTGAATAAGATATGACAAAACTCAATATTTATATACCTTAAGATTGAGACATGAAAAAATTACATATAATACAGAGGGTGCGTGTGAGAAAGCTTATAAAAATACATAATAATAACCAGCTACTAATATAATAGAAATTTACATAACTGTTAGAGATTCAAATAATTTAAATTATTGAAGAAAGAAGAAAGACAGAGAGAGAAACAGATGAGGAAAAAACACATATTTCATTAATTCTTTATAGCGTAAATGCCCCTTTAAGTATAAATAACTTACAAATAAGTCCAACCCCAACCTAATATAACCTACTTCCCTTATCTCTCCCAGTCTCCTTTCCACTCACTTCTCTTTGACAAACCGATGACCAACAGAAAAGCCCTACCCCTAGTACAGCACTGCACCCTTCCATCTCCCATCACGCATAGCCCTACTACATCCACACTACACCCAGCACTTCCACCGCATCACGTACTTGCCAAAATTTATATGATAAGCTAAAACACCACACCCCCGCAACTCACATCAACCATCGATCCCCACCACCACCTCGTCATTATATTCATCCCCCCACCCATGACACATGTCAAACCACCAATCAAAACAACCTATACTGACCACCATATGGCTGTGAAACATTACTGACATTTCTATGCTTTATATGTTCATTGTGTCATTATCACAGCAGAGATCCGACGACCATTTGTTTCCAGAGTTGGGCCAGACCGATACAGATCGAACCTTGAGTTGATCAATAGCGAAACGCGCGTCACTAACCAATAAACGTAATGAAGACATAACAAATCGTCCTTTTATTATTATTATTATTACAGTTGCATTTATCTTGCTTTATGTTCATACGAGTTATCACCATGTCACAACCAATGACCTCAAGAGACAACAAGATCCGCCATGTTCAAGAAAGAACATACATACATCTTTAGGTGTTTAGACTTGTGATGTACTTATATTGACAGAATCTTCCTTAGTATATAGGCAGTTCCCATTAGTACTATCTTTTGTATTTCTCCTATACGAGGGTCTCCTGGGATTTGCGATAAGTAATCATTAGACCCCTTAGGTATCATTACTAGAGCGCCCTCAACCACTGGTATTGTTTTAGTTCTCAATTTCCACATTTTTCCAATTTCTATCTCCAGGTCCTTATACTTGCTCAATTTTTCAAATGTTTTTATAGATACATTCTTGTCCATTGGAACGGACATTATTATTATTATTATTATTATTATTATTATTACTCTTCGGCCAACCCCTCATCAACTTCTTCAAGTTTCACCTGGAAAGGGAGGTGAGGATGGAGAGAGAAGTGCTGCCCCCCCCCCCCCCCCCCCCAGTACACTTGCTGAAAGGTGGGTGAATGTGGCGAGAATGGCTCGTGTGAATGGGCCTACTCTCACCATGCACCTGTAGGCTAACTAACTTGAGGAGAGGGGTGCTCTCCCTGGGTGCCCTAGAAGCGCAGGGTGATTCGGGATTGGTGGAGTAATCGAGTCACCCCGGGGTCGTCCACCCCCTATCGTGGAATTTATTTTGTTATATTTATGCATAGTTTATTTTATATTTTTATATTTTCATTGTTAAATTAGTCTTGCCATTGTGCACTTTTACTCGACCTTATTGTAAAACCCCACTGATCCTCTCTTTGTATTGTCCACTACATGTCGGCTCTTGTGGCTAATAAATGAAATCATTATTATTATTATTATTCTTTGAGTCTCAGTCATTGATGTTATTTAACTGGAAAGTTTGTTGAAATGAATATCAAGCCACTACCAGCAGCCTCAGATATTCAGGATGTATCGGAGGGTTCTTGCTGTTCCAAGCAAGCATTCCTTTTGAAGCGTTCCAAAAAGCGTGAAGGGGCCAATTTTCTTTAACCATCCCTGTAAACATTTTGAGATAGTACCTAGTGCGCCTATGACAATCGGGACCACTTTGACTTCATGGCAGTTCCAAATCCTTTTTACCTCCCACTTTAAGTCCTGGTATCGGTTAATTTTCTCCCTCTCCTTCTCTTGCACTCACGTGTCGAATGGGCAGGCCACATCCACAATCAGGCACGATCTTTTTTCTTTGTCCACAACCACCAGGTCAGGTCTATTGTGTTCCAGTTTCTTGTCCGTCTGTATCCTAAAATCCCACAGCACCTTCACCTGATCGTTTTCTATCACCGACTCTGGCTTATGCTCATACCACTTCTCAGAATGTGGTAAATTGTTTACTTTGTATAGGTGCCAGTGGATCAGCCTGCCCATCACATCATGTCTCCAGCCCTTATAGTGAGTCTGGGCTAGGTGTTTACACTCGGATTCAATGTGAGCCACAGTCTCCTCTCTCTCTCTCCATAGAACCTGCACAGTGGGCTAGCCTCCTCCTTGTAAATATGGTGTTTCAAACACTTCGTTTTGAGAGCCAGCTCTTGCGCAGCCATTAACATTCCTTCAGTAGCCTTTTTAAGGTCTCCTCTTTTCAACCAGTTCCATGTCTGTGGATCTCTGAATTCAGTTTTCTCAAAGAAGGTACTGTGAAGGGATTTTTCCTGAAGGCTGCTCTTTCTCCGTGTTGTTATTTCCTCCTTGGACATCCCCTGGTCTATTGTCCTCTCCTTCAGTACAGTTCTGATCATTGGCTCCTTACTATCAGTCACGTATTTGTGTAGGTTGTTTTTCTCCATCTGAACACAGTCCTCTATGCTGATAAGACCTCTTCCACCTTCAGATCTCCTTAAGTAGAGTCTATCGACATCACTCCTCTTGTGGAACATGTTGTAGATAGTCAATAGCTTCCTAGGCTTCCTATCCATTTCTTTTTGTTCAGCAACATTCCATCTCATAATTCCCGCACTGTACATAATAATAGAGACAGCTCGAGAATTTACTGCACTTATGGCATTCCTACTATTCAGATGTTACTTTAATACGCTCCTTACTCTCCGAATGTATTCAGTTCTTATCAATTCCTTCAATTTTTTGTTCTTGATGTCATCAGCCTCCAGAACTCCCAAATATTTGTATCCTTCTTCAGTGTCAATTTCCTTTATCATCCCACCTGTTGGCACCTGGATTCCGTTACTTCTGCTCAATTTACACCTCTTCATCACAAGGACTCCACACTTACTAATACCAAATTGCATACATATATCATTGCTGAAAATACGGACAGTGTCAACAAGCACACCCAACTCCTTCTCACTCTTCCCGAAGAGCTTAAGATCGTCCATGAAGAGGAGGTGAATGATGGTAAGCTCTCCCTTTCCCAACTTGTATCCTGCTCTCACTTTTCGCAGTATAATGGTCAGGGGCATCAGGGCAAGGACAAACAAGAGGGGACAGACTATCTCCCTGGAAGATACCTCTCTTGATCTTCACGCCTCCCAAGGATTCTCCACCTGATCTTAACTCTGTTTCCCAGGACTTCATACTTTTGCCCAACAACTGTCTGCTGTCATCTGCCACCCTGAAGATCTCTAGGCTTTTGGTGATCCAAGAATGAGGCACCATGTCAAATGCCTTTTTGTAGTCTATCCATCCCATGGCAAGACCAGTGTGTCTCCTCTTGCAGTTCCTCATTACCATCTTATCAATAAGTAACTGGTCCTTTGTACCACGGGACTTCTTTTGGCATCCTTTCTGTTCGTCCGGTAACAAGTTGTTTGTGTGGAGGTGATGGTAGATTTCCTCAGACATAATGCTTGTCAACAGTTTCCACACTACGGACAGACATGTGATAGGTCTATAGTTGGTAACATCATTACCCTTGATTCGGTCTTTCCTTATCAGAATTGTGGTACCTTTTGTCAACCACTCTGATACCTCACCAGACATCAAGCAGTCATTGAACATGGTTCTCAGTTTCGGGTTAAGGGATGTTATATTTTTATTCCTATACCCATGCACACCATCCGGGCCTGGTGATTTCCAGTTGGTTAGTTTTGGGGCCTGCCCCTTAAGAGTTTCAACTGTGATACTCAAATCAGTTTGTTGGTGTGCTTGTTCACTAATCTCCCTCTGTACTGTCTCAATCCACACTGCCTGGTCATTATGTTTAACATCCTGCTCCAATATTCCTCTCCAGAATGTTTTAGTTTGTTCCGCCTCAGGGATCAAGTCGTTGCCTCTTTCTTTCCCTTCAAGCTGTCCAAACAGCATCTTCTGGTTGTTGTCAAACATGCGGTCCTGTCTATACTGACTGACTCTGCTCTCGTATCGCCTAATTTTTGCACTCTTTGCTACAATGCGTTGCTTCAGTTCCTCTATGATAATATTTAGCTTTTTCCTCCTAGTTTGTACTTTAGTTCCAGTCTATTTTTAGTGTCTATGTTTTTAGGTGTCCCATTCAGTAGGGCCTCAAGCTTTCCAATGTCATTTCTCATTTCCCTGATTTGACCACTCAGTCGTTTCTTCCACCAAGGTTCTGATCTTTCTTGTTTGTTGTTTCCTCTCGCTTTTATACCAAGTAATTTCCTCACCGTATTTGCTGTTGCTTTGAGGATATTATTGCACTGGTGAAGGCTCCTCGCCTCAAGGTATGGGATGACTTTGTTTACCTTAGCTGTTGTTTCTTTTAACTTTTTCCTGTCTACAAATCTTAGGTTCATAGGTTTCCCACTAACATTGTTCAATTCATGTCCCACTAAGTTTAAGATATCTACCAAATCTTGTCCTAGCCCGTCACCATTCATCTCCTCAATGGCCGTATCTTTGTTCCAGGTATTATTTATTTCAGCATTCAGATCATTGTCTGCTTCGGATGGTTCCTCCGTTCTCTCAACCTCTTCACCTTCATTTCCAACTGGCTCGTTTGCGTGTCATACTCCACTCTCCATTTCCAAGCTAATCTATCTGCTCAGTTCCTCCAGTTCCAGCTCGCTTATCCACCCATTAGTTCTTCTTACCCGAGCCTGCCCGGCCAATTTTTGTTCATCTAATTTAAATAGACCAATCTCGTTCCAGATGTTATGCATCCGTTTCCTATTGATTTTCTCCTTGGGGTTACTCTTCAGGTAACATTGCATAACAGTTCTATTCAATTCTTTCGTCCAGTTGGTTCTGGTCCCTTTCCTTCTTCTTCTTCCTCCGACACCAGCAGTATTTAGTTGACAGCCAGGTCCCTGCTGCTGAGCCAGGGAGCACCTGCTGGGTGAGTGTCTGTCACATGACATTCTAGTCTCCACTTCACCGTTATTCTAACTGTTTAGGTTCGACATTTAAACACTCTTATCGAGGATTGGTGAATGTATAGTTACATAACCACCGGTGATTTCATCACCTCCGGTGATTTCGTCACTCCTGGTGATTTTTGTGTGGCACTATCACGCTGTAGACGAACATAAATAAACAAACGAACAAACAGGCAAAAAAAAAACAAAAAAAACAATAAGCATAAATTTTATTGTAATGTAATGTTTGAATGTCTGACTTAGTTTTTCCCTTCCCTTCTCTGTCCGTCTGTTTCTTTTTCTTTTCATTTTTCTTTTCTTTACGTTTTTCGTTGTTGCTGTGCTGCTTTTATTTTTATTTTTTTTTATTTTTATTTTTTGACCGGGTCATCAAATCAGTCTATTTATATATGTTGATGCCTTCCTCTTTTAGTGGGGACACTACGATGTAGCAGGAGGTAGTGGGAGAGAATTGCGGCGGTAGTGATAATGATGCAGTGGTGGTGGTGGTGGTGGTGGTGGTGCTGTGCTAGTAGTACTTAGCAGGAGATAGTGGGAGAGAATAGCGGCAGTAGCTATAATGAGGTGGTGGTGGTGTGATCGTAGTACTGTTAAAGTTGAAGTAGAAATAGAAGTTGAGGTAACTTGACTAGAGTTTTCAGCGTGGTAGTGGTGGTGGTGTTGGCGGTGAAATTATCTTCGCTGTCCAGTTAGCCATTTAGCTATTTAGCTATATAGTCATTTTGCCATTTTCCTCCTTTTCGACTCTAACACTCCTGATCCAAAATTAAATATTAATACTGTTTATTAATATTGTCTAGTGATACCGCCACCTTCCCCTGTCGTATGTTAACAGAAGGTAATGGGGGAATAGCGGTGGTAGCAATGAAGGAGTGGTGGCGGCGGTGATGGGATAATGGTAGCAATGATGGATGGAGTGGTGGCGGCGGTGACTATAGTGATGGCGTTGTCGTTACTGAGTTTTGTTGGAAAGACTGTAGTTTGGTTGATCGGCGTATCTATGCGGTTAGTCGCATATGTTTAATATATGTGTTGACATATTTCTTTAATATTGGAATTAAACATTTTGTGAAAACTTGAGACAATAATAATAGTAATTATTATTATTATGCTGGGATTTGTGGTGGTGGTGGTGAAATTGCCGTTATCTGGCTGTTGTATTTAGTATACACAGAGGGGTGATGGGATAGGTGGTGTATCTAGTATGTGGTGTTGATGAAATTGCTGTTATTTGGCTGTTCTATATAGTTTAGACAGAGGGGGTTTTCTTCCATTTATAACCATTTTCTTTTTTGAATATATAATGTATAATACAAAATTAAATATTTGAGAGATATAACAGAATATTATGGATCCGAATTTTCTGAGACTTTAATCTGGTGCTTTACGTATCATTTGTACTAAGAATTGTTATTTCACAATTGATTTAAATATGTTAAAAATCAATTATTATTATTATTATTATTATTATTATTATTATTATTATTATTATTATTATTATTGTTATTGTTATTCCTTGAATCTCAGTCATTGATGTTGGTTAACTGGAAAGTCCGTTGGATTGAATATCAAGCCACTACCTGAAGCCTCAGATATTCAGGACGTATCGGAGGGTTCTTGCTGTTCCAAGCAAGCATGCCTTTTGAAGCGTTCCAAAAAGCGTGAAGGGGCCGATTTTCTTTAACCATCCCTGGAAACTTTTGGAGATAGTCCCCAGTGCGCCTATGACAATCGGGATCACTTTGACTTCATGGCAGTTCCAGATCCTTTTCACCTCCCACTTTAGGTCCTGGTATCGGCTAATTTTCTCCCTCTCCTTCTCTTGCACTCTCGTGTCGAACGGGCAGGCCACATCCACAATCAGGCACGATCTTTTTTCTTTGTCCACAACCACCAGGTCAGGTCTATTGTGTTCCAGTTTTTTGTCCGTCTGTATCCTAAAATCCCACAGCACCTTCACCTGATTGTTCTCCATCACCGCCTCTGGCCTATGCTCATACCATTTCTCAGAATGTGGTAGATTGTTTACTTTGCACAGGTGCCAGTGGATCACCCTGCCCATCACATCGTGTCTCCAGCCCTTATAGTGGGTCTGGGCTAGGTGTTTACACTCGGACACAATGTGAGCCACAGTCTCCTCTCTCTCTCCACAGATCCTGCACAGTGGGCTGGCCTCCTCCTTGTGGATATGGTGCTTCAACCACTTCGTCTTGAGGGCCTGCTCCTGCGCAGCCATTAGCATTCCTTCTGTAGCCTTTTTGAGGTCTCCTCTTCTCAACCAGTTCCATGTCTGTGGATCTCTAAATTCAGTTTTCTCAAAGAAGGTACTATGAAGGGGTTTTCCCTTAAGGCTGCTCTTCCTCCTTGATGTTATTTCCTCCCTGGACATCCCCTGGCCTACTGTCCCCTCCTTCAGTACAGCTCTGAGCATTGGCTCCTTACTATAGGTCACGTATTTGTATAGGTTGTTTTTCTCCATCTGAACACAGTCCTCTATGCTGATAAGACCTCTTCCACCCTCAGATCTCCTTAGGTAGAGTCTATCGACATCAATCCTCTTGTGGAACATGTTGTAGATAGTCAATAGCTTCCTAGTCTTCCTATCCATTTCTTTCTGTTCAGCAACATTCCATCTCAGAATTCCCGCACTGTACCTAATAATAGACACAGCTCGGGAATTTACTGCGCTTATGGCATTTCTGCTGTTCAGATGTGACTTCAATACGCTCCTTACTCTCCGAATGTATTCAGTTCTTAACAATTCCTTCATTTTTTTGTTCTTTATGCCATCAGCCTCCAGAACGCCCAAATACTTGTATCCTTCCTCAGAGTCAATTTCCTTTATCATCTCACCTGTTGGTATCTGGATTCCGTTACTTCTGCTCAACCTACCCCTCTTCATCACAATGACTCCACATTTACCAATACCAAACTGCATACATATATCACTGCTGAAAATACGGACAGTGTCAACAAGCACATCCAACTCCTTCTCACTTTTCCCGAAGAGCTTAAGATCGTCCATGAAGAGGAGGTGATTGATGGTAAGCTCTCCCCTTCCCAACTTGTATCCTGCTCTCACTTTTCGCAGCATAATGGTCAAGGGCATCAGGGCAAGGACAAACAACAGAGGGGACAGGCTATCTCCCTGGAAGATACCTCTCTTGATCTTCACGCTTCCCAAGGATACTCCAGTTGATGTCAACTCTGTCTCCCAGGACCCCATACTCCTGCCTAGCAACTGTCTGATGTTATCTGCCACCCTGAAGATCTCCAGGCTTTTGGTGATCCAGGAATGAGGCACCATGTCAAATGCCTTTCTGTAGTCTATCCATCCCATGGCAAGATCAGTGTGTCTCCTCCTGCAATTCCCCATTACCATCTTATCAATAAGCAACTGGTCCTTTGTACCACGTGACTTCTTTCGGCATCCTTTCTGTTCGTCCGGTAACAAGTTGTTTGTGTGGAGGTGATGGTAGATTTCCTCAGACACAATGCTCGTCAACAGTTTCCACATTACGGGCAGACATGTGATAGGTCTATAGTTGGTAGCATCATTACCCTTGATTCGGTCTTTCATTATCAGAACTGTGGTACCTTTTGTCAACCACTCTGGCACCTCACCCGACACCAAGCAGTCATTGAACATGGCCGTCAGCTTCGGGTGGAGGGATGATAGATGTTTAATCCAATACCCCTGCACACCATCTGGGCCTGGTGATTTCCAGTTGGTTAGTTTTTTGGCTTGCCCCTTAAGAGTTTCAACTGTGATACTCAAATCAGTCTGTTGCTGTGCCTGCTCACCGATCTCCCTCTGTACTGTCTCAATCCACCCTGCCTGGGCATTGTGTCTAACATGCTGCTCCCATATTCCTCTCCAGAATGTTTTAGTTTGCTCCGCCCCAGGGATCAAGTCGTTGCCTCCTTATTTGCCCTCAAGCTGTCCAAACAGCATCTTCTGGTTGTTGTCGAACATGCGGTTCTGTTTATACTGACTGACTCTGTTCTCGTATCGCCTGATTTTTGCACTCTTTGCTACAATGCGTTGCTTCAATTCCTCTATGATAATATTTAGCTTTTTACTCCTAGTTTTGTATTTTATTTCCAGTCTATTTTTAGTGCCTATGTTTTTTAGTGTCCCATTCAGTAGTGACTCAAGCTTTCCTATGTCATTTCTCATTTCCCCGATTTGCCCACTCAGTCGCTTCTTCCACCACGGCTCTGCTCTTTCTTGTCTGTTGTTTCCTCTCGCTTTTATACCAAGTAGTTTCCTCACCGTATTTGCTGTTGCTCTGAGGATATTGTTGCACTGGTGAAGGCTCCTCGCCTCAAGGTATGGGATGACTTTGTTTACCTTAGCTGTTGTTTCTTTTAACTTTTTCCTGTCTACAAATCTTAGGTTCATAGGTCTCCCACTATCATTGTTCAATTCATCTACCACTAAATTTAGGATGTCAACCGAATCTTGTCCTAGCCCGTCAGCATTCATCTCCTCAGTGGCCGTATCTCTGTTCCAGGTATTATTTATCTCAGTACTCAGATCATTGTCTGCTTCGGGTGGTTCCTCCGTTCTCAGGACCTCCTCACCTTCATTTCCCACCGGCTCGCTTGTCTGGCATACTACACCCGCCATCTCCAAGCCATTCTCTCTGCTCAGTTCCTCCAGTTCCAGCTCGCTTATCCACCCATTAGTTCTTATTACACGAGCCTGCCCGGCCAATTTTTGTTCATCTAATTTAAATAAACCAATCTCGTTCCAGATGTTATGCATCCGTCTCCTGTAGCCCCTCTCCTTGGGGTTACTTTTCAGGTAGCATTGCATAACAGTTCTATTCAATTCTTTCGTCCAGTTGGTTCTGGCCCCTTTCCTTCTTCTCCTTCCTCCAACATCAGCAGTATTTGGTTGACAGTCAGGTTCCTGCTGCTGAGCCAGGGGGCACCTGTTGGGTGAGAGTCTGTCACATGACGTTCTAGTCTCCATTTCACCGTTATTCGAACTGTTTATGTTCGATATTTAAACACTCTTATCGAGGATTGGCGAATGTATGTTTACATAGCCATCTGTGGATCCGCCATCCCACTTGGCCCTTGTGTGGCATTATCACCACGCTGTATACGAACACACATAAACAAACAAACACACAGGCAGAAAGGGCCCCAGAAATGAATAAGCATAAGTTTCATTGTAATGTAGTGTTCGAATGTCTGACTTAGTTTTAGTTTTTTAAGTTTTACTTTTTCCCCCCTCTTCTCTGTCCGTCCGCCTGCTTCTCTCTTCATTCTTATTTTCTTTACGTTTTTGGGGTTTCTTTTTTTTTGTTTTTGTTTTTCTCTGTTTGTTTTTCTCGTTTTTTGCTGTTGTTGCTGTGCTGCTTTGGTTTTGTTGTTTGTTTTTTTTTTTTTCTTTTGGGTCTATATATATATTTTGATGCCTTCCTCTTTGTTAGTAGTAGGAATTCTATAATGTGGAAGTAGCAGCCAGCAGGGAAGTGGGAGACTGGCGGCGTTAGCGATACTGAGACAGTGGTGGTGGTGATGTCGATACCGAGGCAGTGGTGGCGGTGATGTGACCGTATTACTGTAGTGATGGTGCTGTAGCGGAGTCAAGGGGTGGTGGCGGCGGTGATGGGATAGTGGTGGTAATGATGGCCGTAGTGAGCGGTGGCGGTGAAGGTGAAAATGTGTCGTTATCTGGCTGTTGTGTTTAGTGTACACAGATGATGGGGTGGGTGGTGTATCTAGTTTCTGGTGTTGGTGAGTTTAGCTGTCCTATATAGTGTAGCCAGAGGAGAGGAGGGGAGGGGTTCTTCTTCCATTTATAGCCATTTTTTGGGGGGGGATATACAGTGTACAATACAAAGTTGAATATTTGAATATTTGAGCCTTATAACAATATATTTTCTTTACGTTTTGAGCCTTATAACAATATATTTTCTTTACGTTTTGAGCCTTATAACAATATATTTTCTTTACGTTTTTGGGGTTTCTTTTTTTTGTTTTTGTTTTTCTCTGTTTGTTTTTCTCGTTTTTTGCTGTAGTTGCTGTGCTGCTTTGGTTTTGTTGTTTGTTTTTTCTTTTTTCTTTTGGGTCTATCTATATATTTTGATGCCTTCCTCTTTGTTAGTGGTAGGAATTCTATAATGTGGAAGTAGCAGCCAGCAGGGAAGTGGGAGACTGGCGGCGTTAGCGATACTGAGACAGTGGTGGTGGTGATGTCGATACCGAGGCAGTGGTGGCGGTGATGTGACCGTATTACTGTAGTGATGGTGCTGTAGCGGAGTCAAGGGGTGGTGGCGGCGGTGATGGGATAGTGGTGGTAATGATGGCCGTAGTGAGCGGTGGCGGTGAAGGTGAAAATGTGTCGTTATCTGGCTGTTGTGTTTAGTGTACACAGATGATGGGGTGGGTGGTGTATCTAGTTTCTGGTGTTGGTGAGTTTAGCTGTCCTATATAGTGTAGCCAGAGGAAAGGGGGGGGGGGGTTCTTCTTCCATTTATAGCCATTTTTTTTTTTTTTGGATATACAGTGTACAATACAAAGTTGAATATTTGAATATTTGAGCCTTATAACAATATATTTTGGGTCCGAATTTACGTAGCATTTGTGCTAAGAGTTGTTATTTCACAAATGGTTTAAATATGTTAAAAATTCAAAACTTACGGGAGCGATTTCATGACCTCCGTCACCTCGTGCGTCTTCTTCTTCTTCTTCTTCTTCTTATTATTATTATTATTATTATTATTATTATTAATATTATTATTATTATTATTATTATTCCTTGAATCTCAGTCATTGATGTTGGTTAACTGGAAAGTCCGTTGGAATGAATATCAAGCCACTACCTGCAGCCTCAGATATTCAGGACGTATCGGAGGGTTCTTGCTGTTCCCAGCAAGCATGCCTTTTGAAGCGTTCCAAAAAGCGTGAAGGGGCCGATTTTCTTTAACCATCCCTGGAAACTTTTGGAGATAGTCCCCAGTGCGCCTATGACAATCGGGATCACCTTGACTTCATGGCAGTTCCAAATCCTTTTTACCTCCCACTTTCAGTCCTGGTATCGGTTAATTTTCTCCCTCTCCTTCCCTTGCACTCTCGTGTCGAATGGGCAGGCCACATCCACAATCAGACACGCTCTTTCTTCTTTGTCCACAACCACCAGGTCAGGTCTATTGTGTTCCAGTTTCTTGTCCGTCTGTTTCCTAAAATCCCACAGCACCTTCACCTGATCGTTCTCCATCAGCGCCTCTGGCCTATGCTCATACCATTTCTCAGAATGTGTTAAATTGTTTACTTTGCGCAGGTGCCAGTGGATCACCCTGCCCATCACAACATGTCTCCAGCCCTTATAGTGGGTCTGGGCTAGGTGTTTACACTCGGATACAATGTGAGCCACAGTCTCCTCTCTATCTCTCCACAGATCCTGCACAGTGGGCTAGCCTCCTCCTTGTAAATATGGTGTTTCAACCACTTCGTTTTGAGGGCCTGCTCCTGCGCAGCCATTAACATTCCTTCTGTAGCCTTTTTGAGGTTTCCTCTTCTCAACCAGTTCCATGTCTGTGGATCTCTAAATTCAGTTTTCTCAAAGAAGGTACTATGAAGGGATTTTCCCTGAAGGCTGCTCTTTCTCCTTGATGTTATTTCCTCCTTGGACATCCCCTGGCCTACTGTCCCCTCCTTCAGTACAGTTCTGAGCATTGGCTCCTTACTATCAGTCACGTATTTGTGTAGGTTGTTTTTCTCCATCTGAACACAGTCCTCTATGCTGATAAGACCTCTTCCACCCTCAGATCTCCTTAGGTAGAGTCTATCGACATCACTCCTCTTGTGGAACATGTTGTAGATAGTCAATAGCTTCCTAGTCTTCCTATCCATTTCTTTTTGTTCAGCAACATTCCATCTCAGAATTCCCGCACTGTACCTAATAATAGACACAGCTCGGGAATTTACTGCGCTTATGGCATTTCTGCTGTTCAGATGTGACTTCAATACGCTCCTTACTCTCCGAATGTATTCAGTTCTTAACAATTCCTTCATTTTTTTGTTCTTTACGCCATTAGCCTCCAGAACGCCCAAATACTTGTATCCTTCCTCAGAGTCAATTTCCTTTATCATCTCACCTGTTGGTATCTGGATTCCGTTACTTCTGCTCAACCTACCCCTCATCATCACAATGACTCCACACTTACTAATACCAAACTGCATACATATATCACTGCTGAAATTACGGACAGTGTCAACAAGCACATCCAATTCCTTCTTACTCTTCCCGAAGAGCTTATGATCGTCCATGAAGAGGAGGTGATTGATGGTAAGCTCTCCCTTTCCCAACTTGTATCCTGCTCTCACTTTCCGCAGCATAATGGTCAAGGGCATCAGGGCAAGGACAAACAACAGAGGGGACAGACTATCTCCCTGGAAGATACCTCTCTTGATCTTCACACTTCCCAAGGATTCTCCAGTTGATGTCAACTCTGTCTCCCAGGACTCCATACTCCTGCCCAGCAACTGTCTGATGTTATCTGCCACCTTGAAGATCTCCAGGCTTTTGGTGATCCAAGAGTGAGGCACCATGTCAAATGCCTTTCTGTAGTCTATCCATCCCATGGCAAGATCAGTGTGTCTCCTCCTGCAATTCCCCATTACCATCTTATCAATAAGTAACTGGTCCTTTGTACCACGTGACTTCTTTCGGCATCCTTTCTGTTCGTCCGGTAACAAGTTGTTTGTGTGGAGGTGATAGTAGATTTCCTCAGACAGAATGCTCGTCAACAGTTTCCACATTACGGACAGACATGTGATAGGTCTATAGTTGGTAACATCATTACCCTTGATTCGGTCTTTCATTATCAGAACTGTGGTAAATTTTGTCAACCACTCTGACACCTCACCCGACACCAATCAGTCATTGAACATGGCCGTCAGTTTCGAGTGGAGGGATGTTAATGTTTAATCCAATACCCCTGCACACCATCTGGGCCTGGTAATTTCCAGTTGGTTACTTTTTTTGCCTGCCCCTTAAGAGTTTCAACTGTGATACTCAAATCAGTTTGTTGGTGTGCCTGCTCACCGATCTCCCTCTGTACTGTTTCAATCCACCCTGCCTGGTCATTATGTCTAACATCCTGCTCCCATATTCCTCTCCAGAATGTTTTAGTTTGTTCCGCCTCAGGGATCAAGTCGTTGCCTCTTTCTTTCCCCTCAAGCTGTCCAAACAGCATCTTCTGGTTGTTGTCGAACATGCGGTTCTGTTTATACTGACTGACTCTGTTCTCGTATCGCCTGATTTTTGCACTCTTTGCTGCAATGCGTTGCTTCAGTTCCTCTATGATAATATTTAGCTTTTTCCTCCTAGTTTTGTACTTTATTTCCAGTCTATTTTTAGTACCTATCTTTTTAGTGTCCCATTCTGTAGTGACTCAAGCTTTCCTATGTCATTTCTCATTTCCTTGATTTGACCACTCAGTCGTTTCTTCCACCAAGGCTCTGCTCTTTCTTGTCTGTTGTTTCCTCTCGCTTTTATACCAAGTAGTTTCCTCGCCGTATTTGCTGTTGCTTTGAGGATATTGTTGCACTGGTGAAGGCTCCTCGCCTCAATCTCGTTCCAGATGTTATGCATCCGTCTCTTATAGCCCCTCTCTTGGGGTTACTTTTCAGGTAACATTGCATAACAGTTCTATTCAATTCTTTCGTCCAGTTGGTTCTGGCCCCTTTCCTTCTTCTTCTTCCTCCAACACCAGCAGTATTTGGTTGACAGTCAGGTTCCTGCTGCTGAGCCAGGGAGCACCTGTTGGGTGAGAGTCTGTCACATGACGTTCTAGTCTCCATTTCACCGTTATTCGAACTGTTTAGGTTCGATATTTAAACACTCTTATCGAGGATTGGCAAATGTATGGTTACATAGCCATCTGTGGATTCACCGTTTCCGGTGGTTGCGCCGTTCCATTTGGCACTTGTGTGGCATTATCACCACGCTGTAGACGAACACAAATAAACAAACAAACACACAGGCATAAAAAACCCCCAAAATGAATAAGCATAAGTTTCATTGTAATGTAGTGTTCGAATGTCTGACTTAGTTTTTCCCCTCTCTTCTCTGTCCGTCCGCTTGTTTCTCTCTTCATTCTTATTTTCTTTACGTTTTTTTTTTGTTTTTTGTTTTTGTTTTTCTCTGTTTGTTTTTCTCGTTTTTTGCTGTTGTTGGTGTGCTGTTTTGGGTTTGATATTTGTTTTTTCTTTTTTCTTTTGAGTCTATCTATATATTTTGATGGCTTCCTCTTTTTTAGTAGGAATTCTATAATGTGGTGGCAGCAACTAGCAGAAGCAATGGGAGACAGTAGCGGCAGTAGCGATACTGCGACAGTGGTGGTGGTGATGTCGATACCGAGGCAGTGGTGGCGGTGATGTGATCGTATTACTGTAGTGATGGTGTTGTAGCGGTGGTAGCAATGAAGGAGGAGTGGTGGCGGCGGTGATGGTGGGATAGTGGTAGTAATGATGGCAGCAGTGATGGTGTTGTTGTAGCGGTGGTAGCAATGAAGGACTGATGTCCGTTCGGTGAATCTATGGGGTTAGTCGCGTATATGTGTGTTGACCTAAATTCCCTTAATGTTGGGATTAAACAGTTTGTTAAGACTTGGGACAATAATAATAGTATTTATTATTATCCTTATTATGTTAAGATTGGTTGTGGTGGTGGTGAAATTGCCGTTATCTGGCTGTTGTGTTTAGTGTACACAGAGAGGTGATGGGGGTAGGTGGTGTATCTAGTTTCTAGTGTTGGTGAGATTGGTGTTGTTTGGCTGTTCTATATAGTGTAGACAGAGGAGAGGGGGGGTTCTTCTTCCATTTATAGCCATTTTCCTTTTTTGAATATACAATGTACAATACAAAGTTGAATATTTGAATATTTGAGCCTTATAACAATATATTTTGGGTCCGAATTTTTTTTGGGCTCAAGCCGGATGCTTTACGTAGCATTTGTGCTAAGAGTTGTTATTTCACAAATGATTTAAATATGTTAAAAATTCAAAACTTACGGGAGCGATTTCATGACCTTCTACCACCTCGTGCGTCTTCTTCCCTATATATTATTATATAATATTATTATTATTATATAATATTATTATTATTATATAATATTATTATTATTATTTGCATTTATCTTGCTTTATGTTTATACGAGTTATCACCAAGTCACAACCAGTGACCTCAAGAGACAACAAGGTCCGCCATGTTCAAGAAAGAACATACATATTCACACATGCATCCTTAGTGTTTAGACTTGTGATGTACTTATATTGACAGGATCTTCCTTAGTATATGGGCAGTTCCCATTAGTACTATCTTTTGTATTTCTCCTATACGCGGGTTTCCTGGGATTTGCGATAAGTAGTCGTTAGACCCCTTAGGTATCATGCCCAGAGCGCCTACAACTACTGGTATTGTTTTAGTTCTCAATTTCCACATTTTTCCAATTTCTATCTCCAGGTCCTTATACTTGCTCAATTTTTCAAATGTTTTTATAGATACATTCTTGTCTATTGGAACAGACATATCAATTAGCAGGCATACCCTCCTTTGAAAGTCCTTCAATATTATATCAGGTCTATTTGCATCTATTTTTCGGTCTGTTTGGATGCTAAAGTTCCACAAGATTGAGATGTGATCTTTTTCAAGTATGGGAGGTGGTTGATGCTCCCACCAATTCTTTTGATGGGGCAGGTCAAAATGCTTACACATTATCCAATGTATGTATTGTGCAGCTCTGTCATGCCTGTTTAGGTATTCGGTTGGAGCTATAGGACTGCACATTGAAATTATATGGTCAATGGTCTCTGGTTGTTTTTTGCATACACGGCATAATGGGCTGCACCCATTTTTTATTATGTTGGCTTGGTAATTTTTTGTTGGCAGACACTGATCTTGTGCCGATATAATCAGTCCTTCAGTCTCCGATTTCAGTCCAGAGGATGCCAACCACTGATGTGTTAAAGTTTTGTCAACATCAGGATTGTTAGCTCGCTCTGGGTATTTTCCATACAGAGGCTTTTCTTGCCATTTCTTAGCCAGTTTCTGTAACAGTTCTTTCTTTGCAGTTACTTTTACCTGCTTTGCTTTTTCTGTGTTTTCCATTTCAGCAGTAAATGGGACTTCTGAAATTTGTAGTCCATTACTGTATCTTTGTGCATCTTTTGTAATGGAATATGATCTTTTGGTGCTTTCGTGTTTCAAAACGAGTTTGATCATCCAATCATGTGATTCCCTTAGATATGTGGATAATCCAATTGTTGCAGTTTTCAACGCAATGTCTAACTGGATTAACCCACGTCCTCCTTTCCTAGGGAGATATATTCTATCTATGTCTGCCTTAGGATGATGCATTCTGTGCATGGTTAAGAATTTTCGGATTTTTGTATCGAGCCTACGGATCTCTGTGCTTGACCAGTTGATGACATTGTAACTGTAGGTTACTACTGGTATGGCAAGCGTGTTTATGGCATCGATCCTATTCCTTGCATTCAATTCCGTTCTTAAGATTGCTCTGACTCTGCGGTAACATTCCTTCCTTTCCCTCATTGTCGAGTGCTTGATTCCGTCTCCTTCACAAACACCTAGATATTTGTAAGTTTTTTCTTGATCAAGCTCTCTTATCACGTTCCCCCGATCAAGATTAATGTCTGAACTCTTCAGCAGCTTTCCTCTGGTGAACGTTGCTTTGGCGCATTTATCCAGTCCAAACTCCATTTTAATGTCATCACTGAACTGCTTCACAGGGGATAATAGCCCTTGCAATTGTTCATTATTATTATTATTATTATGGCGGTGGATTGGCAGTATCGGTAGAAGGTCGGACGCCATGCTTCGACGCATAGAGTTACGGCCCTTGCCATTCTGAGTTCAAATCCCGCCGAGGTCAACTTTGCCTTTCATCCTTACGGGGTCGATAAAATAAAGTACCAGTAATGCACTGGGTAATGTGCCAAAAGTAGAAACAATTATTATTATTATTATTATTATTATTATTATTATTATTATTATTATTGTTCTTTGAGTCTCAGTCATTGATGTTAGTTAACTGGAAAGTTTGTTGAAATGAATATCAAGCCACTACCTGCAGCCTCAGATATTCAGGACGTATCGGAGGGTTCTTGCTGTTCCCAGGTCTATAGTTGGTAACATCATTACCCTTGATTCGGTCTTTCATTATCAGAACTGTGGTACCTTTGGTCAACCACTCTGGTACCTCACCTGACATCAAGCAGTCATTGAGCATGGTTGTAAGTTTCGGGTTAAGGGATGTTATATTTTTAATCCAATACCCCTGCACACCATCTGGGCCTGGTGATTTCCAGTTGGTTAGTTTTTGGGCCTGCCCCTTAAGAGTTTCAACTGTGATACTCAAGTCAGTTTGTTGGTGTGCCTGTTCACTAATCTCCTTGTGTACTGTCTCAATCCACACTGCATGGTCATTATGTTTAACATCCTGCTCCCATATTCCTCTCCAGAATGTTTTAGTTTGTTCCGCCTCAGGGATCAAGTGATTGCCTCTTTCTTTCCCCTCAAGCTGTCCAAACAGCATCTTCTGGTTGTTATCAAAGATATTATTATTATTATTATTATTATTATTATTATTATTATTATTATTATTATCATTGTTATTACTCTTTGAGTCTCAGTCATTGATGTTAGTTAACTGGAAAGTTTGTTGAGATGAATATCAAGCCACTACCTGCAGCCTCAGATATTCAGGACGTATCGGAGGGTTCTTGCTGTTCCCATCAAGTATGCCTTTTGAAGCGTTCCAAAAAGCGTGGCGGGGCCAATTTTTTTTAACCATCCCTGGAAACTTTTTGAGATAGTATTTAGTGCGCCTATGACAATTGGGACTACTTTGACTTCGTGGTAGTTCCAAATCCATTTTATCTCCCACTTTAAGTCCTAGTATCAGTTAATTTTCCCCCTCTCCTTCTCTTGCACTCTCGTGTCGAATGGGCAGGCCACATCCACAATCAGGCACGATCTTTTTTCCTTGTCCAAAACCACCAGGTCAGGCCTATTGTGTTCCAGTTTCTTGTCCGTCTATATCCTAAAATCCCACAGCTCCTTCACCTGATCGTTTTCTATCACCACCTCTGGCTTATGCTCATACCACTTCTCAGAATGTGGTAAATTGTTTACTTTGCATAGGTGCCAGTGGATCAGCCTGCCCATCATATCATGTCTCCAGCCCTTATAGTGGGTCTGGGCTAGGTGTTTACACTCGGATACAATGTGAGCCACAGTCTCCTCTCTCTCTCCACAGATCCTGCACAGTGGGCTAGCCTCCTCCTTGTAAATGTGGTGTTTCAACCACTTCGTTTTGAGGGCCTGCTCCTGCGCAGCCATTAACATTCCTTCTGTAGCCTTTTTAAGGTCTCCTCTTTTCAACCAGTTCCATGTCTGTGGATCTCTAAATTCAGTTTTCTCAAAGAAGGTACTATGAATGGATTCTTCCTGAAGGCTGCTCTTTCTCCTTGATATTATTTCCTCCTTGGACATCCCCTGGCCTATTGTCCCCTCCTTCAGTACAGTTCTGAGCATTGGCTCCTTACTATCAGTCACGTATTTGTGTAGGTTGTTTTTCTCCATCTGAACACAGTCCTCTATGCTGATAAGACCTCTTCCACCCTCAGATCTCCTTAAGTAGAGTCTATCAACATCACTCCTCTAGTGGAACATATTGTAGATAGTCAATAGCTTCCTAGGCTTCCTATCCATTTCCTTTTGTTCAGCAACATTCCATCTCAGAATTCCCGCACTGTACCTAATAATAGAAACAGCTCGGGAATTTACTGCACTTATGGCATTCCTACTGTTCAGATGTGACTTTAATACGCTCCTTACACTCCGAAGGTATTCAGTTCTTATCAATTCCTTCATTTTTTTGTTCTTGATGTCATAAGCATCCAGAACGCCCAAATACTTGTATACTTCCTCAGAGTCAATTTCTTTTATCATCTGTTGGTATCTGGATTCCGTTACTTCTGCTCAACTTACCCCTCCTCATCACAATAACTCCACACTTACTAATACCAAATTGCATACATATATCATTGCTGAAATTACGGACAGTGTCAACAAGCACATCCAACTCCTTCTCACTCTTCCCGAAGAGCTTAAGATCGTCCATGAAGAGGAGGTGATTGATGGTAAGCTCTCCCTTTCCCAACCTGTATCCTGCTCTCACTTTTCGCAGTACACTGGTCAGGGGAACCAGGGCAAGGACAATCAACAGAGGGGACAGACTATCTCCCTGGAAGATACCTCTCTTGATCTTCACGCCTCCCAAGGATTCTCCAGTTGATGTTAACTCTGTTTCCCAGGACTTCATACTTTTGCCCAACAACTGCCTGATGTTATCTGCCACCTTGAAGATCTCCTGGCTTTTGGTGATCCAAGAATGAGGCACCATGTCAAATGCCTTTTTGTATTATTATTATTATTATTATTATTATTATTAGTAGTAGTAGTAGTAGTAGTAGTATTATTATTATTATTATTATTATTACAGTTGCATTTATCTTGCTTTATGTTCATACGAGTTATCACCAAGTCACAACCAGTGACCTCAAGAGACAACAAGGTCCGCCATGTTCAAGAAAGAACATACATATTCACACATGCATCTTTAGTGTTTAGACTTGTGATGTACTTATATTGACAGAATCTTCCTTAGTATATGGGCAGTTCCCATTAGTACTATCTTTTGTATTTCTCCTATACGCGGGATTCCTGGGATTTGCGATAAGTAATCATTAGACCCCTTAGGTATCATTCCTAGGGCGCCTACAACCACTCGTATTGTTTTAGTTCCTAATTTCCACATTTTTCCAATTTCTATCTCCAGGTCCTTATACTTGCTCAATTTTTCAAATGTTTTTATAGATACATTCTTGTCTATTGGAACAGACATATCAATTAGCAGGCATACCCTCTTTTGAAAGTCCTTCAATATTATATCAGGTCTATTTGCATCTATTTTTCGGTCTGTTTGGATGCTAAAGTTCCACAAGATTGAGATGTGATCTTTTTCAAGTATGGGAGGTGGTTGATGCTCCCACCAATTCTTTTGATGGGGCAGGTCAAAATGCTTACACATTATCCAATGTATCTATTGTGCAGCTCTGTCATGCCTGTTTAGGTATTCGGTTGGAGCTATAGGACTGCACATTGAAATTATATGGTCAATGGTCTCTGGTTGTTTTTTGCATACATGGCATAATGGGCTGTACCCATTTTTTATTATGTTGGCTTGGTAATTTTTTGTTGGCAGACACTGATCTTGTGCCGATATAATCAGTCCTTCAGTCTCCGATTTCAGTCCAGAGGATGCCAACCACTGATGGGTTAAAGTTTTGTCAACATCAGGATTGTTAGCTCGCTCTGGGTATTTTCCATACAGAGGCTTTTCTTGCCATTTCTTAGCCAGTTTCTGTAGCAGTTCTTTCTTTGCAGTTACTTTTACCTGCTTTGCTTTTTCTGTGTTTTCCATTTCAGCAGTAAATGGGACTTCTGAAATGTGTAGTCCATTACTGCATCTTTGTGCATCTTTTGTAATGGAATATGATCTTTTGATGCTTTCGTGTTTCAAAACGAGTTTGATCATCCAATCATGTGATTCCCTTAGATATGTAGATAATCCAATTGTTGCAGTTTTCAACGCAATGTCTAACTGGATTAACCCACGTCCTCCTTCTTTCCTAGGGAGCTATATTCTATCTATATCTGCCTTACGGTGATGCATTCTGTGCATGGTTAAGAATTTTCGAATTTTTGTATCGAGCCTACGGATCTCTATGCTTGACCTGTTGATGACATTGTAACTGTAGGTTACTACTGGTATGGCAAGCGTGTTTATGGCATCGATCCTATTCCTTGCATTCAATTCGGTTCTTAAGATTGCTCTTACTCTGCGGTAACATTCCTTCCTTATCCTTTCCCTCATTGTCGAATGCTTGATTCCGTCTCCTTCACAAACACCTACATATTTGTAAGTTTTTTCTTGATCAAGTTCTCTTATCACGTTCCCCCGATCAAGATTAATGTCTGAACTCTTCAGCAGCTTTCCTCTGGTGAACGTTGCTTTGGCGCATTTATCTAGTCCAAACTCCATTTTAATGTCATCACTGAACTGCTTCACAGTGGATAATAGCCCTTGCAATTGTTCATCATTTTTTGCAAATAGTTCGGGTCATCCATGTAGAACAGGTGATTAATGGTTTTGTCATAGACTTTATATCCATGTTTTGTTTCATTGAGCATTTTACTTAATGGTATAAGTGCGATGCAGAATAAAAGCGGTGATAATGAGTCACCCTGAAAAATTCCACAATTAATATTAACTTCTCCAGCTTCCAGTGATTTTGTTTCACTATTCAAAAGGAGTGTTATTATTATTATTATTATTATTATTATTATTATTATTATTATTATTATTATTACAGCTACATTTATCTTGCTTTATGTTCATACGAGTTATCACCAAGTCACAACCAGTGACCTCAAGAGACAACAAATTCCGCCATGTTCAAGAAAGAACATACATATCCACACATGCATCTTTAGTGTTTAGACTTGTGATGTACTTATATTGACAGAATCTTCCTTAGTATATGGGAAGTTCCCATTAGTACTATCTTTTGTATTTCTCCTATATGCGGGATTCCTGGGATTTGCGATAAGTAATCATTAGACCCCTTAGGTATCATTCCTAGGGCGCCTACAACCACTCGTATTGTTTTAGTTCCTAATTTCCACATTTTTCCAATTTCTATCTCCAGGTCCTTATACTTGCTCAATTTTTCAAATGTTTTTATAGATACATTCTTGTCTATTGGAACGGACAATTAGCAGGCATACCCTCTTTTTAAAGTCCTTCAATATTATATCAGGTCTATTTGCATCTATTTTTCGGTCTGTTTGGATGCTAAAGTTCCACAAGATTGAGATGTGATCTTTTTCAAGTATGGGAGGTGGTTGATGCTCCCACCAATTCTTTTGATGGGGTAGGTCAAAATGCTTACACATTATCCAATGTATGTAATGTGCAGCTCTGTCATGCCTGTTTAGGTATTCGGTTGGAGCTATAGGACTGCACATTGAAATTATATGGTCAATGGTCTCTGGTTGTTTTTTACATACACGACATAATGGGCTGCATCCATTTTTTTATTATGTTGGCTTGGTAATTTTTTGTTGGCAGACACTGATCTTGTGCTGATATAATCAGTCCTTCAGTCTCTGATTTCAGTCCAGAGGATGCCAACCACTGATGGGTTAAAGTTTTGTCAACATCAGGATTGTTAGCTCGTTCTGGGTATTTTCCATACAGAGGCTTTTCTTGCCATTTCTTAACCAGTTTCTATAGCAGTTCTTTCTTTGCAGTTACTTTTACCTGCTTTGCTTTTTCTGTGTTTTCCATTTCAGCAGTAAATGGGACTTCTGAAATGTGTAGTCCATTACTGTATCATTCGTGTTTCAAAACGAGTTTGATCATCCAATCATGTGATTCCCTTAGATATGTAGATAATCCAATTGTTGCAGTTTTCAACGCGATATCTAACTGGATTAACCCACGTCCTCCTTCTTTCCTAGAGAGATATATTCTATCTGTATCTGCCTTAGGGTGATGCATTCTGTGCATGGTTAAGAATTTTCGAAATTTTGTATCGAGCCTACGGATCTCTGTGCTTGACCAGTTGATGACATTGTAACTGTAGGTTACTACTGGTACGGCAAGCGTGTTTATGGCATCGATCCTATTCCTTGCATTCAATTCGGTTCTTAAGATTGCTCTTACTCTGCGGTAACATTCCTTCCTTATCCTTTCCCTCATTGTCTAGTGCTTGATTCCGTCTCCTTCACAAACACCTACATATTTGTAAGTTTCCTCTTGATCAAGTTCTCTTATCACATTCCCTCGATCAAGATTAATGTCTGAACTTTTCAGCAGCTTTCCTCTGGTGAACGTTGCTTTGGCGCATTTATCTAGTCCAAACTCCATTTTAATGTCATCACTGAACTGCTCCACAGTGGATAATAGCCCTTGCAATTGTTCATCATTTTTTGCAAATAGTTTCAGCTCATCCATGTAGAACAAGTGATTAATGGTTTTGTCATAGACTTTATATCCATGGTTTGTTTCATTGAGCATTTTACTTAATGGTATAAGTGCGATGCAGAATAAAAGCTGTGATAAAGATTCACCCTGAAAAAATCCACAATTAATATTAACTTCTCCAGCTTCCAGTGATTTTGTTTCACTATTCAAAAGGAGTGTCGTTTTCCATGTTTAGAGATTTTCAAAATATCCCCCGTTGTATGAAGCATACTGAATGACAAAAACCTCCTGACAACGGGGGATATTTTGAAAATGTCTAAACATTTTTCAATCCAACTTTGTGGCAAACTATCGAATGCTTTTTTATAATCTATCCAAGCAATTGATAGATTTTTGTGTCTATTATGACAATCTTCCAGTATCATTTTGTTAACCAAAAGCTGATCCTTACAGCCATATGAGCCTCGTTTACACCCTTTCTGCTCAATGGGAAATAGGTCATTTGTTATCAGGTGGTCATATGTATATTCAGTTAGGACTTATGTTAAAATTTTATACATTGTGGTCAAGCAAGTTATCGGTCTGTAATTTTTGGGATTGTTTGTCTCATCATTCTTCGGAAGCAGGAATGTAATGCCGTTAATTAGCCATGATGGTATCTTTTCTGGCTCCTTAACTATTTCATTGTAAAGTTGGGCTAACAGCTCATGAGACTCTGTGAAGGCATTTATCCAAAAATTTTGTATTTTGTCTTTTCCTGGGGATTTCCATTTGCTGGTTTTTCTTAGAGCCAAACGCAACTGTTCAACTGTTATATTTTGCCATATTTGTTCCTCAAGGTGAGCTGTATCTTTCATTTGTCTGTCTATCCATGGGGCATGTATATTATGTACTTTTTCTTCGGCCCAGATCTTTTCCCAGAATTCTTGCACTTCCTCCTTGGGTGGTATTGATTTAGCAGTTATTGTTGACTTACCAATTTTTCTGTAGAAGTTTCTTTGGTTGGTTTTGAACATATTATTGTCCTTATAGAATCTAGATCGTTTTTCAAAGCGCCTTATACGAGCAGCTTTGGCCGACACTTTTTGCTTGATTATTTCTATCAGCATGCCTATGCCACTTGTTGGTTTTATACTGTACTTTCTTTTCAATTTTCTAAGTTTAGTTTGTTTAACATGTTCACCTACTTTATAGTTTTTTAAAATTTCTATGTCAGATCGGAGAAGGTTTATTTGGCGATTGATGTTCTCTTGCCAAGTAGATTTCTTGTGGGAATTCCTTTGTTTTTTCATCTTCACTCCACATAAGTGAGTGATGACTTTAGCCGATGCATAATAGAGATGATTTAAATCAGTAATGTTTAGTTTGTTTTTTTATTATTATTATTATTATTATTATTATTATTATTATTATATAAGAAGAAATCATGAACAGAAGAAAGTTTTCCTTCATCAGTTGTCTGCTGGGGGTCTCGGATATTTCTACGCATGGGGCTTCGGTAAATTTCCTTTGTCTTTAATGCGCAGAAATATCCGAGACCTCCAGGAGACAACTGATGAAGGAAAACCTTCTTTCTTAGTATTTTAAAGTATACTTTATCTAGCAACTACACAGCCTCCTCTCTTCTTCATATATATATATATATATATCAAGAGATGTCAATATGAATGGACCTGTTATTTTTATCTAAAGACATTTTTTCCAATTCCACCCCGCTCGCCCCTTCATTCTATCTTATTTCTCATTCTTTCTTCTGAGAAAGCACTAGCGTCTGAAACATCAAAACCCTCTTCCTTCTATTTCATGTATATTCCTTCCATATACTGTACCGATTGTGTTGTTATTTCTGTTTACCATTTGCATACATATATATATATGCTACTGTGCCTCTTTTATTCGTGAGGCCATGTTCACCTCTGCCGTTCCTCCCTTTCTCTCATATCTCTGCTACAAGTCAAACATATCTCGTATTTCTCCTTTTTTACCTTGAGTCCATTTATGATTAACATACAAAACAATTCCAATTATTTCTCTGCGATTATTTATATACACAAATGTCCTGTGTCCAGACGAAATAACTTAATGTTCACGTTTTCTCTAAAGAGAGAATGTCTTAATATCCTTTCATAATACAGTGATTTGTTTATCTTAGTCGAAAATTAAAAATATTTGGCTGTCCAACCATAATTGCATCGTTCCCTATTAGCTATTTCCGTAATGCTACAGTCATAACAGTACGTGTCGATACTACTACTTAGCTTCTGGGATCGTTATTACCTAAACACAACAGCTAATGAAGAGTTTTCTGTTTCGCCTGATTATTTTTTGTAGACTATAGTTATATTATTCAGAAAAAGAATATGACTGCCCAGAATCAATGATGTCAAACATAAATAAAATATCAAATTATTTTGTTGAATTAATTTTCAGAAAGCGTGTAATCCAATGAAAAATATAGTTAAAGGTTCTTCAAATTTGCTTTATACTCCGTTCGTTTTTCATGGCTTAATCATATACATATAAAAAAAATACATCTAAGCAAAATTTAGTTAGCTACATTATATAGCCGTTTCCTGTAAATGATAAATGTGTTTTCTAACTCCCTGGGTAACATAGCATCCCATCATATATCGTTCGTCAACATGATTTATTTGAGGTAGAAAGTTTTAATAAATCTCTACTGGATGAAGACAACATGAGAGATTCCACCTTCAAGGATTCAGTCATCAATCAATGAAAATGTCAAATTGATTTTTCAAGAAAGTAAGATTACAAAACAACAAATAACATTTTTACATTAAACGATATTGTTGTCTTGCACAATGAGTGCTGCTAAGGCTGCTGCTGCTGATGATGATGATTTGGGAAATTCATTTCAGTTTCGGCATACATATTATTTATATCTCTATACATTCACACAAACAAATATTATATACATATATATATTTACATATACTACACACACACACACACACACACACACACACACACACACACACACACACACACACACACATATATATATATATATATATATATATATATATATATATATATATAAGCAGAAATATATGATGAAGAAAAGAAGTCTCTTATCAAGAAGTGTTATTGCTTACACAGTGTTTCATCTGAAGGGTAACATACGTATTCTTATGGAAGGAATTAAATAAGATTTATATACCTCCCTAGAATTGCACCACTTCAGACTCTTCAGAGGAAAGCAGTTTGTCTATAATAGTGTCACAAAAGGGATAAGTATAGGCTGCACAAAGCGCAAAATAATGGGCCACAGATTCGGAAACAATTCAGTCTTTAAAACATCAGAGAAAACAAAATGAAAACATCAATATATGTATGTCTAATTTATCTTTCCTTGTCTTATTACTCCACTTTGTAAGCTACAGTTAACCTACTTTGTTTTCAAAATGGCGATTGACATTTTCCTTTTATAACTCCTTTCTACAGCTAAGTAAACTGGAGCAATATGAAATAAAGTGTCTTGTTCAAGGACACAATGCATCACCCGGTAGTTCAATATGTTGGGAAATGTACACTATGACATCATCATCAATGACTGATATGGAGTTTCATTAGTTTCAAAGTGATCTTTCATCTTTCCAGGATGCCTGACGTATCTAACTGATGAGAACACCTGTGAGACACCACTCAGATCATCTTAGAATGGCTTAGAATCCTTCCCATCTGCAGCATGTTTGATTTCATTTGTCTTTGCAGCACGAAGCCTCTTTCATTTTCCTGAGAACATATCGAATCTAAATCTTGCATTTTCTGTAAGTCTGCCGTTTGATCGATGAGTCCCTATCATTTATCCATGCTTTGTGGGAGCTGTGCATTTGTTGTATTAACAGCTGGCGCTTGATGTTGTTATCATCAAAACACTACTAGTGCTTTTGAACAGGTAGTCGGAAAAGCTCCAGAGTGCCTTCCAAGATGATTCAATGTCCTCAGTAATCTCAACATTCGAGATCTGTGTCCAATTTGTTGCAGATCTTGGTTTATTCCCCATTGATTTTCAAAGGTTGAGTGTTAATACGCCACTCCTGTGGCCAAAACGGAATGAAGCCTTACTATGAAAGAAAGCATAATCCAAAAGATAATAGCTGCTGCGAAATAAGCGTATGATGTTAATATCTCTAAAATACCATTTATCTTTGAAAACAAAGCCTTTAAGGTGCCAATCCTTGGATCAAGGATGTCTAGTGGTGGTTTGGTGGTAAAATAGTGTTTCTGATGGTTAGATTGAATAGAAAGAAGGCTGAGACCATTTCAGTTCATTTGACTGATCTAGTACTTCCTGCCATCCTGCCAGGACTGATGATCTGTACCCACTCAAACATTGAAACACCCCATGAGAATGAGTTTACTCCTATGTTGACTATTAGATATGAAATTGTGGAGTTGGTCATAGTAGTTGTCTTTTTCCTGCTCAGAACTGGTCATGGCTGGAGCAACTGACTAATGTACCACCAGCATGTGGTCTGATATACATATGAGCAGAGTAGAAAGAGATCTCGCAATTTCTGATCTTATGGTTAATCCAACACTAGACTGGCATGGTTCATTCTGACTTTTCCCAGACAAGAGAACTACATACACTCCTTTCACTTCTCAGTGTGATGAACATGCAAAATATCTTTCACTGAGTGCAGCTATATCAATATTATATTTCCGTAGTGCAAGGGAGACAAATGCAATATTGCATACATTCCAAGAACCAAGATGTAGTCTGTTAATTTTAAGTTTCTTCATATTCTTACTGCAAGTACTGGATTGCCAGGCAGCTATGTGAGCAAGCAATATTTAGGGCTCCGTTTATCAGCCCCTCCCCTAATTGGGAAAAGAAGTGTTGTATCTCAGTAGACCTGCTTTGTCACCACTGGAAGACACAAACAGCACAAATGCTCCTGGATTTGTGCTAGAATGGCCACCAATCAGTGGTCACCCCTGTGTAAAGCTTCAGCTAGAGACTTCCAATAATATCCTTTATCTGTCTCCATCACATTCCTACTCTTGTCAGAGGACTTTGATGCAGATAGGTGAAGCTGTGTGTAACTAAACTGTTAGTTGATAGAGAACCTACAGGGAAATTCCTTTAAGTCACGATGGCTTGTGTAAACATCAACACTTTCAGGAACTGTTGATAGCATAGAATTAGTGCAAATTTTTGCAACCAAGATAAGAGTGTTTTGATTGTTTGAGTATCCTTCTCATTTTCGTATATATATATGTATACTAGCTGAGGTACCCGGTAATACCCGGGAGCGGGAGTATTCCCAGTTCCCAGTAAAATGCCCAATGCCTCTCAGACCAAAAATGAAATGAAAATATAGGACAGATAATCAAAATTGATGACAAATTCATTTGTGAAACAAACAAGTATTGTTGATTGCATTGGTCATGCGAAAAAATGTTGGTCAGAGAAGTTGGGTGTTGCTATAAGGAAAAAAATAGAACCCCCATTAGGAGGGTTACATTGCTGAAATTGTGTGAATAGTCATCATATCTTGTCATTTACCTATAGCTTAAATTTCATATAAATCGAGGGAAAACATTTTCAGCGGGGATTTTGTGCCCCCGGGGAACCCTTTGATTAAAATGAAATATACTTATCCAAGTACCCTGGGCAATGTAGTTTCTGAATATCTGGTTATCTCCAAAACCATAGGAGTTCGTGAAATCTTGTTCCATTTATTGGCCAAAATTGTCACTATAGGGGGTGTCTTAATATTATTGAAATTTTCTGAACTTTTGTGAATAGGCATCATGTCATTGACCTATGGTTTATATTTCATATAGCTCGAAGGGAAATAATTAAGTGGGGGTTCTCAGCCGGGGTTTGAACCCCCGGGGAACCCTTTGATTAAAATGAAATATACGCAAGTAATCAAATGGACATGAGCCCACACACGCGTAAAGTTTCATCAAGATCGGTTTGGTAGTTTTTGAGTTCTAGGTTCACAAACACACAGACAGAAATTGCCATTTATGTATTTATATATATATATATATATATATATATATATACATAAAGTAATAATAATAAATTTGAAGACTAAAATCCAAGGAGGGCTCGATAAGGATAAATATATATCAGATATATAAGAACCGTACAGCAAATATTTATTAAAATAACATATTAAAGTTTAAGCAAAGAATCGCTGCTTTCACCCTTAACGGGATCTTCTGAAACTAAAAAATGTCAATCTGTGAACGCAGAAGTAAATCTTTCAAAAAACGTTGCAACCGAAGGAAGACAGGAAGACGAACGCGCGCACATACATACCTACATGTAAATACACATATGTTCGCAGACGTACGTCAACCAAAACACAAAGTACACATATACACACACCCTACATACGTACGAACCCGCACACTCACACAGACGCAATCTCATGTATACACATAACCAAATGCACATGTACCACTATATATAATATACGTCATAACATAAACAAGCAAATATACGTACGAGAAAGTATACGTACCTTCACAAAACATACAGGTAATATATACTTACCTATACAAATAAGTAATGGTATAAGCATAACACACCTACCACATCAAGACGTAAAATATCCGCGTATAGTTCGTACTATCCGTTAGGCTATAATGCGGGGCTGTAATATAGGAAGGTTTGTGCAATTTATGTTTACAAGCCGAAATTGCCTCAGATTTTTTGTTTAAGATGTTGTCTTTGGCGTAGAGTATTTCCAAGGCCTCAGCAGCACAGAGGTCACATGGTCTTTTATTTCCCTTCTACGATCTAGCCTTAACTAGGATCTCCCAGTGTAACTTATATTGGGTGTGGTTGTCTTTTAGACTCCAGATATAAGATGAAAGTGACGTCATATTCCTTCTTAAAGGGTTAAGAAAATAATGGGTATGCATGTAAAGACGCTGCTTGAATCTATTGGCCGTTAACCCTATGTAGGCCCTACGGGACGTGGGTGTTTCAACCTTACATTTGTAGACAATGTTACTAGAGAGGCATTTCCCGGATAGAGGGCAGTCAACCCGATTCCTGCAAGTACAGTTAGTACTAGCTACAGGGTTGCATGTGTTCCTACGGCTAGGTAATTTAGCTAAATTTGAAGCTGTGATGTTATGTGCAAGGTTAGGAGTCGTAGAGTAAGAAATGTTAATGGTATTTCTATTAAAAATGTTACTATATTTATGTGCTGAGGGGAAATGCTTCATAAAAGACAACCACACCCAATATAAGTTACACTGGGAGATCCTAGCTAAGGCTAGATCGTATAACGGAAATAAAAGACCATGTGACCTATGTGCCGCTGAGACCCTGGAAATACTCTACGCCAAAGACCACATCTTAAACAAAAAATCTGAGGCAATTTCGGCTTGTAAACATAAATTGCGCAAAACTTTCCTGTATTACAGCCGCACATTATAACCTAACGGATAGTACGAACTATACGATGATATTTTACGTCTTTATGTGGTAGCTAAGTATATGTTATGTTTATACCATTACTTATTTTTATAGGTAAGTATATATTACCTGTATGTTTTGTGTTTTGTATATTGGCTTGTTTATGTTATGGTGTATATTATATATACTGGTACATCTGCATTTGGTTATGTGTATACGTGAGTTTGCGTCTGTGTGAGTATGCAGATTCGTACGTATGTAAGGTGTGTGTATATGTGTACTTTGTGTTTTGGTTGACGTACGTCTGCGAACATATGTGTATTTACAGATTGGTATGTGTGTGGGCGCGTTATATACGTATTTATGTGTGTATATTTTTATACGTTTATTTACTTATGTGTATACACGCACACACGCACACACACACACACACACACACACACACACACACACCACACACACACACACACACACACATATATATATATATATATATATATATATTTAATATATATTTTTATGTGTATTTGGTGTATACGTATGTGTGCGAGTACAGGCATTGCGTGGGTTCTGTATGTGCGTGCGTGTTGTTTTGTGTACGTGCTTGTATTTGCATACCCATGGCGAATGTTTTCACGTATGCCTGTGTATATACGCATATGGATACTTGTATATATATATTTAATTTCAATTACCTCTGTATTTTATTTACTTTATTCTTAACTCTGAAGCCGAGAATCATTCGGTTTCCTAAATAGAATTTTACCATTTACGTGGTTTTGTATTTGCGTGTAATTGTTCTCACAGTTCCACATAATGACGTGTTATCTTTGTTTTTTCCGTTCATTGCCTGAGAACGTCTCCATGAACCATCTAATAGAATATTAGTCTACGACTTCATTTATACCATAAACCTGGTTTTGTCTTTCTGCGTAATTGTTTTCCCGTTCCAAATAATGACGTATTATCTTCGTTTTTTTACGTTCTTTGCCAGGGAACGTTTCCACGAATCAAAATATCGTCTTCCTGTCTTCCTTCAGTTGCAACGTTTTTTTTAATATTTACTTCTGCCTTCACAGATTGACTTTTTAGTTTCAGAAGATCCCGTTAAGGGCGAGGGCAGCGATTCTTTGCTTAAACTTTAATCTGTTATTTTAATAAATATATATATATAGATACAATATATTAACAAATGGAAACTATATTTATAAAAGCATATTTATTTCATTATACCTATTTCAAATTATGTTGCGCTTTTATCAGATAAAATATAATATAGGATAATTTTATAAATAAATATTGATATACCCTGAAAAAATGCAACCATTCCGGTTGGAATCTCTGGTTGCATTTTTTCTGGGTATGTCAATATTTATTTATAAAACTAACCTATATTATATTTTATCTGATGAAAGCACACCATAATTTGCCTTGGTGGCACTTGAAATAGGTATAATGAAATAAATATGGTTTTATAAATATAGTTTCCATTTGTTAATATATTGTATATTTACTCCAATAATTTGTTGAGTGCTTTATATCAGTTATAAAAATAGTTTGCTTGTTGTATCCCAACAAATTAAATATAACCTCTACATATATATATATATTTATATATATGTAGATAAATCTACCAAAAGTTTTCGGTAGTGTCCAATCCGTATGAAGAACTCAATGTAATCCGGATATCATGAAAAGAAGAGATGCATTCAAAAATCACCTTCGGTGAAAGATAAACGGAAAACAGAGTCAAGATAAATTATTAAAAAAATAATGAATAAACAAAGAAACAGTTCCTTATATTAAACAAAAAAAGTTCATTATTTTACGATCGTTTCTAGGACATATATGTGTTAGAATTGGTATGCATATTCAAAAGATCTATGTACAAAATTATACAAACTATCAGAGAGAATATACATACCTTCACATATATATGCTGTCTTCAGAAATAATATTATTTCTGAAGACAGCATATATATGTGAAGGTATGTATATTCTCTCTGATAGTTTGTATAATTTTGTACATAGATCTTTTGAATATGCATACCAATTCTAACGCATATATGTCCTAGAAACGATCGTAAAATAATGAACTTTTTTTGTTTAATATAAGGAACTGTTTCTTTGTTTATTCATTATTGTTTTAATAATTTATATATATATATATATATATATATATATATATATATATATATATATATAATATTATTTCAAAATATTAATAAATATAGACATTCATGTGATCAAATATATTTTATTATACATATTTCAGAGATACTGAGCTATTTCAACAATACGTCCTCATCAGATAAAATAAGTTTATGCTTGACATACCTTGACTATGTTGATGTTTATAATTTAGTCATGGCAGTTATATATATATATATATATATATCAATGATATCAATGATATCAATGATGTTAAATAAATTATACTATATTATTTCTGTATAGCAATTCAAATTCAAAATCAAAATCAAAATTAAAATTAAAACAAAATTAAAACAAAATTAAAATGCATTTTAATTTTGTTTTAATTTTGTTTTAATTCTGTTTTAATTTTAATTTTGATTTTGATTTTGAATTTGAATTGCTATACAGAAATAATATAGTATAATATATGTCACTCCACTGTACATCAATATATATATATATGTATCTGTATGTCTCTTGCGTTGGAAAGGAGGTCAATTATGTATACAAATATTGAAAAATGTTCAGAAGAACCCAAGCCTAAGTCTGGATGAAACAATTGTAAGTGAATAAATGCTTTGAACATAGCTCTGATTCTTGTGAATTCTCTCTCTCTCTCTCTCTCTCTATATATATATATATATATATATATATATATATATATATATATATATATATAGTTATATTTGGGGAGGGTCATATTTGCGTAATATTGCCAGAATTAATAACAGAACACACTCACTGTTTGGTTGGTTTTCGCTTCTCGCTGTCTTTTATATATATATATCTGCGATCTAACTTACTCGGAGATGATCATTGAGAGTGAAGTGGAGTTCTGCGACGTCGACACAGACGAACTGGGCCTCCTACTTAGACTTACCTACGACACTGACTACCTAGACAGCCATGACCTTAGATGTTTCTGCCCTAGTAGACCTATAAGAGGTAGACCCCCCACCATAACCTCAATGGCTAAAAAGACTCCCATAGGAAGGTGGATTGGGTGGACCAAAGCTATACGGACCCCCCAAAACACTGATCAGGTAAGAAAAATGGTCGCACATGCAATAGGGGCTAGTATCAAAACTACCCTAAAGGTCCACATATTTAAGTTCAATGAGAAAATCTACACCCAAAATGAGGGAGCAGCCATCGGCGTCAGCATAGCTGGCGATGTTGCCAACCTTTTCATGGTATGGTGGGAAAGGAGACTTAAAGATCTCCTTAATGAAAGCTCCATAGACCTCATCATGTACTCTCGTTATGTAGACGATATCAATATAGTTATAAGAACACCCCCACTAGAGAGCACTAACAAGTTTGATTTAGAACGTAGCACGATGGAAAGCATCCAGCAGATAGCTAATTCCATACACCAGAGTATAACTGTAACTATAGACTTCCCTTCCAAACACCCTAACAATAGACTACCTGTATTAGACACAGAACTCTGGATTAACACTATAGACGAGAGAGCCCAAATTCTCCACTCACACTATGCTAAACCCATGGCCTCCAAATACCTGATACTCAAAAACTCAGCAATGTCCAGTAGTGCTAAGTTTAATATTCTGATCGCAGATTTGGTACGAGTGATGAAGAATGTGTCCAGCATGTGCGACCCAACAGAAATGGAAGGACACATCCAACACTTCATCAACCGCATGCAGTTCTCTGGCTACAACCAAAGAGACAGAGTCAGAGTATACGAAGGAGCCATGGAAAAGTATAAGACCCTCATAGAACTGGACATGAAAGGAATTTGCCCACTATACAGGAGCAAATCATGGAATAGCTTAGATAGGGCTAGACATAAGATAGGGAAGGCCACATCATGGTACGACAACCAGAGATATCAGAGTGTCATGTTTGTGGACGCCACCCCTGGAGGGAAATTAGCTAACCAGTGTAGAAAGGCCCTGAGAAAGACCCACTTAAAAATAAAGGTGGTAGAAAAGCCAGGAACCACCATAAAATCCCTGATCAGCAAAACCTACCCTTTTAAGAAAACCCACTGTACCAATAGGAAATGTATCATATGTAAGGTGAACCCCCGGATAAACTGTAAAACTAGAAACGTAGTCTATAGCATAAGATGTACAGAGGGTACTTGCAGAAACACGACAACAACATACATAGGTGAGACAGCTCGTAGCATAGGTGAAAGGATAGACCAACACTGGGGGGAACTAAAAGGACGAAAAAACGGGTCAGTACTATACGAACATGCTAGACAACATCATGACGGTAACATAGACAACATAGAAATTAGAATAATATCTAAACATAGGAATGACCCAGCAGATAGGCAAATCAGAGAGGCCAGTGAAATAGAAATTAGAAGACCAAAGCTAAACAGAAAGAATGAGTGGAACAACAACAACACCCAAACAAACAACACTGACCTAAGAGAAGTATAAATAAATAAGTAAATTAAATTAAATAAAATAAGATAAATAAATACATACACAAGCACATAAACACACACTAGTCACCCAGCAGACACAACACTATACACACTAGTCACACATCACACATAACACTATACACACACGCAAACGCATGCGCAAAGAAGACAAAATAAAATAAGATAAACAAACAAGCAAATAAATAAATAAATATATAGACAGACTGAACAAAAAAAATGGCGTAGACATACAACACAACAGGAGGAACAATGAATATAACACCACTGACGATGTTGCAGATGTGCAACGAAAGATTTATGTAAACTATATATATATGTGTTTGTCTATATTGTATCTGTATTATTTTTGACCGCCGGTCAGTCAATGGCAACATTGAGGACCGAGTAAGTTAGATCGCAGATATATATATATAAAAGACAGCGAGAAGCGAAAACCAACCAAACAGTGAGTGTGTTCTGTTATTAATTCTGGCAATATTACGCAAATATGACCCTCCCCAAATATAACAATATCTGTTTCGACACACGATTTCATATAAAAAACCTCGCAAAACTAATTCATCGCCGCTATATATATATATATATATATATATATATATATATAGAGAGAGAGAGAGAGAGAGAGAGAGAGGGGGAGAGGGGGAGAGAGAGAAAAAGAGATGAAATCGAAAATGCAACTGGAGACTTATTTTTAAAAAAATATATATATTTATTTTGGTTCCTTTACCGGTTTCGCAGTTCTTCTGTTTTTCAAAAGTAGAGTTGAGATGGAGGGTCTGTGGTTTCTCTCACATCTGTGTGAAAAACCACAGACCCTCCATCTCAACTCTACTTTTGAAAAGCAGAAGAACTGCGAAACCGGTAAAGGAACCAAATAAATATATATATTTTTTTAAAAATAAGACTCCAGTTGCATTTTCGATTTCATCTCTTTTTCTTTATACTTTCACTCGTGTAGGACACCTCGGTTATTTTTCAATTTGTAAAAAAAACCTCACTTTCTAATATATATATAATAACTAGAAATTGATTAACATATATATAGACATGAATAATCACAGGAGATAATTTTTACAAGTGTGTAACCACACATAGCTAGGTAGGTAACTAAATAAAGATGACTAGAACTTCAAAAATAGATACCTTATAATATGATTAATCTTCCCTGTATATATTCCATTAAAGAAATATATTTCACCAATTAATCAGATGGTAAACCACGGAAGTGGATATTTTGGATTTTCAACAAGGAAGAAAATTTCCATCAATCCGTGTTTACACTACAAGTTCAAATCTGCAACTGGTTATTACCACGTGTTGTATTTACAATAAATACACACATAATAGTAGCTTCGTCCCAGTGGCGTGAATAGGGTTATCGACAACTAGAAACCGCAGCCGAGTCCTTTCAACAGAGTTAGCTCTACAATTAAGGAGACATATTTATATATCTATATCCAAAATTAAGATAAATTAAATGAATTTAATCTAAATCAAAATTATGGGTGTCATGCCAGAAAGGCATGCGCCATATCACCCGGAAAATAAGCTCTAAGATTCTAACGAGTAGGTCCGAGCATTTTATAATAACTAGAAATTGATTAACATATATATAAACATGAATAATTACAGGAGATAATTTTTACAAGTGTGTAACCACACATAGCTAAGTGGGTAACTAAATAAAGTTGACTAGAACTTCAAAAATAGATACCTTATAATATGATTAATCTTCCCTGTATATATTCCATTAAAGAAATATATTTCACTAATTAATCAGATGGTAAACTACGGAAGTGGATATTTTGGTGATTATTGTGATTATTCATCTTTATATATATGTTAATCAATTTGTAGTTATTATAAAATGCTCGGACCTGCTCGTTAGAATCTTAGAGCTTATTTTCCGGGTGATATGGGGCATGCCTTTCTGGCATGACACCCATAATTTTGATTTAGATTAAATTCATTTAATTTATCTTAATTTTGGATATAGATATATAAATACGGCTCCTTAATTGTAGAGCTAACTCTGTTGAAAGGACTCGACTGCTGTTTCTAGTTGTCGATAACCCTATTCACGCCACAGGGACGAAGCTACTATTATGTGTGTATTTATTGTAAATACAACACGTGGTAATAGCCAGTTGCAGATTTGAACTTGTAGTGTAAACACGGATTGCTGGAAATGTTGATCCTTGTTGAAAATCCAAAATATCAACTTCCGTGATTTACCATGTGATTAATTGGTGAAATATATTTCTTTAATGGAATATATACAGGGAAGATTAATCATATTATAAGGTATCTATTTTTGAAGTTCTAGTCAACTTTATTTAGTTACCTACCTAGCTATGTGTGGTTACACACTTGTAAAAATTATCTCCTGTGATTATTCATGTTTATATATATGTTAATCAATTTTTAGTTATTATAAAATGCTCGGACCTACTCGTTAGAATCTTAGAGCTTACTTTCCGGGTGATAAGGCGCATGCCTTTCTGGCATGACACCCATAATTTTGATTTAGATTAAATTCATTTAATTTATCTTAATTTTGTATATATATATATATATATATATAATGAAAAGAAGAGCAGGAGATATCGTAGAGATGCTAGAGCGAAAGGATATTGATGTATGCTGTGTGCAAGAGAGTAGATAGAGAGGAGATTCTGCTAGATACCTTGTAGGCAAAAGTCAGTGCAACAAATTTTTCTGGTTGGGAAATGACGATGGGATGGGTGGTGTAGGTATCCTACTAGTTGACAAATGGATAGATAAGGTAATCTCAGTGAAGAGTGTGAATGCAAGAAACATTAAACTCAAACTAGTCCTGAATAAAACAATTATCACAATAATATCAGCTTACGCAACCCAATCGGGGTTGCCACACGAACTTAAATACAAGTTTTATGAGTCTCTAATGCACACTACTGCTCTAACAAATGACAATAACTTTCTAATCATTGCAGTAGATTTTAACAGACACATAGGTAAATACCGTGATGGCTTCTATAGAGTCCATGGAGGCCACGGGGTTGGCACAAGAAATGAAGAAGGCTTAAGGCTTCTAGAATTCTGCGACGCCAATGACCTGTCGATATGTAACTTAAAAAAACCTGACAACCATCTCATCACCTATAGATCAGGGGAGTTTCTGGTCAGATAGATTTTATCCTCATCAGGGGACGTAACAGATGGATGGTCGTAAACACAAAAACTTTCCCTAGTGAGATATGTACTTCCCAACATAACTTAGTTGTCAGCGACCTCACGGTCAGAACTAGACGACCCTTGAAACAGAAGCCAACCTGGAGAAGAAAGATCTGTAAGCTGAAAGACTCCTCAGCCAGTAACAGATTTAAAGATATTTTACTCGACGCCTACGACAGTAAAGAAGAACAGATAGAGACATTCAATGTAGAAGAGAACTGGGAGTTCCTACAAAATAACTTACTAAAGGCAACGGATGAGATATGTGGCTGGAGTAAGACCACATGCAGGAGGAGAGTGACTTGGTGGTGGAACAATAAGGTAGATGAGGCAGTAAAGGCCAAGAGACAGGCATGGAAAGAATGGAAGAACGGGGGAAGCAGGGTTAATTACATAGAGACCAAGAGGGAAGCTAGGTGACAAGTATATTTAACTAGGAGAGAAGCGGAGGATAGAGCATTCAAGCATGTTTTGCAACGTGAGGACCAGAAACAGGAGGTGTTCAATATTGCGAGGCAGTGTGTCAGAGAGAATTGTGATGTCATTAGAGAGAAGTGTATCTGGAATGATTTGGTGGGCATGCCCTCACAAGTGCTGAGAGAAAGATGCGTGGAACAGCCATTATGAAAGATTACTAAATGAGGAGAATGCATGGGAAGAAGAAACCCTACACCAAGTAGACCCTATAGAGGGTCCAGCAGTACATGACAGAAGCAGCGTAGCAAGTAAGGTAATAAAAGATATGAATACTGCGATGGCAACCATTCCATCAGGTATAGCTGCCGAGATGCTGAAGGCATCTGGGTTGGTAGGTCACACCGTAGCCACACGTATTGTTAACCAGGTAATACTAGAAGGTATTATACCAAAGGATTGGTGCAGCAGAATCATTGTCAAATCCTATAAGGTGATGCACTAGATAGAGGAAACTATAGAGGTATAAAGCTGATGGACCAGGTCATGAAAGTAACAGAAAGAGTTATAGCACAGCTGATTAGGGACCGGGTGAAACTAGATAAGATGCAATTTGGGTTTGTGCCAGGGAGAGGAATCACTGATGCCCTCTTCCTTGTGAGGCAGTTACAGGAAAAGTACCTATCTATAAGTAAGCCGCTCTACCTGGAATTCGTCGATCTCGAGAAAGCCTTTGACAGAGTTCCCTGTGCTATTATCTGGTGGGCTCTTAGACAACTAGGAGTAGATGAATGGCTTGTGAAAGCTGTACAAGCCATGTATAGGGGAGCAGTCAGCAAAGTAGGATTAGCAATGAGTATAGTGAGGAATTTAGCATACAGGTCGGTGTCCACCAGGGCTCTGTTCTTAACCCTCTCCTGTTCATCACAGTTTTGCAGGCAATAATGGAGGAGTTTAAGACAAGATGCCCATGGGAACTCCTGTATGCAGGTGAGCTTGTACTTATAGCTGAATCTATGTTAGAACTAGAGAAGAAATTCCAAACTTGGAAGCATGGACTTGAAAGAAAGGGTCCCAATGTCAACCTGACAGAGATTAAGGTCGTTGTAAATAGACGAGAAAACAGAACCCAGATCCCCTCAGGGAAATGGCCTTGCTCAGTATGTAGGAAAGGTGTAGGTAGCAACTCCATTCTCTGCCCCAAATGCAAACAATGGATTCACAAGAGATGTAGTGGGATCTCAGGAACCTTAACTAAGAATGTAGGCTTCACATGTAGCAGCTCTACTAGGACCGTAAACAGCGAACATCCACAGGAAACAAGTACCACCAAACTCTGGGAGGGCTCTGTAGAAACGGTAGACAGCTTCTGCTACCTAGGTGACCGAATTAGCAGCGGAGGTGGGTGTTCGGAAAATACAATAACTAGGGTAAGAACAGGATGGAAGAAGTTCAGGGAGCTACTGCCACTGCTAGATGCAAAAGGTTTTCCCTTAAAAAGAAAGCCAGACTGTATGATGCGTGTATACGAACAACAATGTTACATGGTAGTGAGACCTGGGCGATGTCTGTGTAAGACTTGCATAGATTAGAAAGAAACGAAGCCTGCATGCTCCGATGGATGTGTAATAGTAATATACATGAACAGCAAAGCATAGATGAATTGAGGGAGAGACTGAGCATAAGAGGAATCAAATGCTGTGAGCAGGAGAGGAGGTTGCGTTGGTATGGAGATGTGATATGTATGACGGATGACAGCTGCATAAAAAGGTGAAGAGTACTAGAAGTCGATGGAAACCTCGGAGTGGGGAGATCCAAGAAGACCTGGGGTGAGGTGATAAAAGCCGACTTTACCCACTTACACCTATCAAAGTTGATGACACATGACCATGATCTCTGGCATAACGCAGTAATACAGAAGACCCGACCCCCCATGGATATAAGCCGAAGCTGAAGCATATAGACAATATGCCCCCATACCCTCCCACTGCAAAGTGGACGTGTTGGTGCCATGGAAAAAAAGCACCCAGCACTCACTGTAAATGAGGTTGGTGTTAGGAAGGGCATCCAGCTGTAGAAATCAAGCCAGAATCAGTTCCCGTATGAGCAAGGTATGGTCAGCCGACCGGCTACTGCCCACAACAGGATAACCGGTCTAACCCATGATAGCGTGGAAGAACGGACGTAAAACGGTGATGATGATGTATATGTGCCTCTGTGTGTGTGTGTTTCCATAAATATATATTTATCAAAATCTCTTGACACAAGACAACATAATTATCACATTTTAAGATGAAATTATATGATTTTACTTCACGCTATATTTACAGTGAAGCATCTATATTTTTATTATTCACACTGTATCATTAATTATATTCTTGCTTTGCTTAGGTTGACCTTCTCTGTTGGCAATTCACCATTGAAATAATTCGGTCCCTTGAATATATCTACTCTGAGAACTCTTCATACATTTCATTAGACCTATCAACAATATCATTAGTTTCCCTACCAATAGGTTTACTTGGTATAATTGCTTATAACTAAATAGAACATCTAACTGAACTGTTTCATTTCATTCGTCAGTAAGTTCTTAATGTTCTTTCCTAGGTTGTTCTTTTTCTTTGTTTTCTTTTATTTTCCTTTCCTTTGTTTTTGGCATCTGTTTCGAAAAATAAAACCTTTAATGGTATTGTTTTCAACTTGCTTAATACAAACAACCTCAGGATTTGATGGTGCTGAATGTATGTAATCTAGCTGAGTTCACTTGTGTTTGAGTGGTTACACTTTGGAACAAAGATGGCACAATTTCAATCTTCATTGTTCTCACCTTCTATGTTATATTTATGTTTTGAATTTCTTGTCCCCATCATTGTTTTTTTTATATTTTGCATCTTCATCGCCATTCATCCTCATCAACTTCAAAATATTTATCACTACTTCTGGGATCAGCACCACAATAAGGACTACATCTGCCCAACATCATTAGCACCACTACTAACACTACAATCACCACCATTTAAAATGTAATACCATCATCATGATCATTATTTCACTTGCTATATAACTAAATTGAAAAAATAGCTTACTAGAAGTTCAACTTGTTATAGTTATTTACCCCCATGTTATCTCTGGTGGAGCAGGTTTATAATCAAATATCTTCTTGTGATGATCACCCTATCGTTGTTTAAGCACAATGTGATAGGACTACAAAATACAATGTACTTTCTTTTCTTAAAGATTACTGGATATATTAACAGTAGTGTTGTTGGCATGAAAACAAAACATTATTTATGAATAATCATTCAAAGACTCCAATCATGAGAAAAAGAAAAATAAGTGTGTGTTAACAAGTCTAATGTATGGAGCATTACAACTTTAAACTAGAAAAAAATATACAATAAGTATCAAAGAATATAATGCATAAGATATATTTTTCATTCTCATGGTAAATTCTTCACTTGAGTAAAATATATTATCCATAGGCAACAATTTTTATGCACTAAAGTTTCTGCCTCATTAAGGATTATCCTTAATTCCGTAAGTTATTTTGTTCAGTTTACTTTCGTGTACTTCTCATTTTGGAAGCTGGAAATATGTAACAAGTTTGTATCGTAATCTTGAAAGCAAGTGCACACAAGTAAGTAATCAAATAATTGTGCTGTGCACTCTATTCCTTTCACCCCCTTCCTCTCTCTCACTCTGCCCCTCTCCACCCTCTCTCTTTCTCTCCCTCTCCTTTCTTCGCTGGCTGCTCTTCAGTTCATTAAGGGGTTTCGTTTAACATGACTCTTTGCTGTGATCATTGTGACAGCCAGCTGTTTTACAGTTATTTCCACATTCGAGTTCCCTACAATTTTATGAAACAATTCTATATTTTTCCTATTTGGAGAAAATGTATATTGGTGTTCCTTGAAATTGGAAAAGAAATTATTACAATTAATCAAACCTTTTTTGGTTGTGGAAGATACCAGACAATGACCATTGTTATTCATATACCCAAAGAAAAATCTCATCCTAATATTTGTAATCCATTGTACACATAAAAATCTCAAGCTAACATTACAAGCCACAACAGCATGCACATTTCAGCATCCAATTAGCTTGCACACCACAAGCTCCAACCAACATGCACATCAATCTCACAGTTTCTGCCCAACATTGTACATTTTCATTGCCTTGCACATCACCATCACAATCTCCAACCAGCATGCATATCAACATTGTATTGCTCCATGATATCCTGAACCACACAGGGCTTCTTTTACCTCTTCTTCTCAACAGTTCTAGAGTTATTTCATGGAGTGCTTTTTATGTGTAATTGGTCAGAGCATTAATCTCTTCTTCTAGAAATTTGAGGACTACAACCCTACCACCTATGTTTGACTCAAACATTTCTGCAACCTTAGGAATTTTAGTTTGTTTAGACCAAACCTAATATGTGTGTCTTCCTACCTATAGTTTTTTTTTCAGCTTATACTTTAGTGACATCAGTTCTAAATCATAATAGCTGTTGACATCTGCACCAGAGAATGTTCTATTGATACTGAACATTTGAGGTGCAACAATAAAGCCAGTTTGGTTGTTAGTCCTGCCACTGGGTTCCTGCCATGTTGTTCTCCATGACGTCTTGTGTGGGGACAATCTGTTGGCTAGCAAATTATATGCATTGGAGTCCAATATCATTGGTTTTTCCCATCCAAAATCGTCCCACTGTTCCAGCTCATTAGTCATGATGCATAACTGAAGATTTTGAAAGGAAATGGTGTTTGTTTATTGTTCTAGTAATGAGTTCATTGAATATTAATTTTGTCTATATAAATGAAATCTGATTCTTTAAGAAATACATAACCTCTATCCTCCGGTCTCTTTCACTCACTTTAAGGATATAAAAATCTAATCAAAATATATTATATTTAATGTGAAATACATTAATATTTTATCTTTATATCACTATCTCTAAAATATCAGATATAGGATAATTATATGGCAAAAATGATAGTTGATGTCAATTCATTATTATGAAACCTTTAATTGTTTCTTCCACATAATTACAAATATGATATCTGCACAATCATCTGGATTACATGTTAACTGAAATTCAGATGATCTAATTGAAAGATTCCCAGTTTAATCAACATTTGGAGTCAGATGTTAATCATGTAAATTTTCTAGTGTTTTAAATTATTTTGAAGCTGTCCCTTTACTTATATAAAATTGAACAAGATATTTGGAAAATATTTTAACCAATATGCATATATCTATATTGATGCATATATTGCCATCAATTCACTAAGTTTTATTATATTCATATGGCTTTAACACCACAGAACAATGAAAGCAGAGATAGATGCAAAATATCATCCTCCTTAACAAATCTTCCACACAGTTGTTTTGTATTGTCACCATTACTATCATCACCACAACAACAAATCAACAAAAGCATGCATAATAAATGCTTAGAATATATCTTTGTAATTCTTTATATTTATTGCCTTTTATTTTGGCTATAGCTAACATGTCTGTAAAAGGGTATTCAACATATAATGACAGTTTTGCAATACATTATAAATAGTTTGGACATATCTTTGTAAGTGGTCACATTGCTTTATAACTAAATATATTAGGCTGCAAGTGTTTGCTACTGCTGCAGTAAAATTTATTGCTATCTCGCCTATAGAGATCTAAGATAATTTTTATACTGGTTGATTTCATATTTTCATAAAGTCCGGTGAAAATGTCTCTCGATTGACATCATTTAATATATTCCTGTGTATAACAAACACAGTAACATACAAATAAACAAAATAACAAAAAACAACCTAAATAATGCTTTCTGATTAATACACAAGTCAACAAGTTTTGAAGAAGGTAAAAGTCAATTAAATCGACCCCAGTGGTCAATTATGTTATCTACCTCGTAAGGATGAAAGGGAAAGTTAACCACGGCTGTATTTGAACTCAGAATATAAATGGATGTAACTAAATGCCGCAACACCTCTTGTCTGATACTACTAATACTGCCATTCTACAACCTAAATAATGATAGTTATATTAGAATCGATTGAAGCAATGTTTGACATAATCTCAAAAATGTATCATTAAGGAAATATTTAGTGTTAGCAAGGTTTTTATTATGCCCCTCCCCCAATATCTACAATAATACAAGCATTTCAGTTTTAGTAGCTACATATACATTGTTAAAATGAAACAAAATTCAGTACAAGCAAGCTGTACAGCAACCAATATTGCTTTTTCTATCACCCACCTCTCTCCATCTCTCTCTCTCACACACACACATGTATTAAGGCACCTATGTAGTTTCTAAATATTATTTATACTTTTTATAAAAGACGTAAATACATATTAGTTTTGAAGGAATATGTATTTTTAAGTATTACAAAATTCGTTTCATATCATCAATTCTCCAAACTTTAGATTCACCAATATGTGGCAATTATAGGCTGTCATTTTAACATGAACGTAGGGCTAATTAAGCATAATAGATGATATAACTCTAAATGATAGAATACAGCCAGTATTCCCCATTTAGTTCATCTGTCTTGGCTAGGAGCAAGATGCTTTGTATATGTGAGTGTTCTAAGATGGCCATTGGCATCCTTTGTCCACATGTGCATTGTTGATTTCACTATCTCAACAATGTTTAGTTTGTCAGTTGTATCAATTTCGGAATGTGTGAGACATAGATTTAAACTTGAATGCTTCTGGTGACACATGAAAACCAGGGTTTCTGGTCATACTGTGGCCATATGCAGCAGCCAGAGAATAATAAATCTCACAAAATTGATGTGTGTTGAGTGTAACATAAAGAGAAGAGAATTCTAATGTTTGACGCATTGGATCTATCTTTAAAAATAATATATTCTTCTCCCAATATACTGAAGTATTCTACTTTGTGAATCTTCTTCAATGGTAAATTAAGCCACCGATATAAATTAACAAAATGATGTGTTGGTTGAAGGCGATTGTACATGTGATCCTACAATAAAAGATCATCAAAAATGTAAGGCTTAGCAATTGTAGTGACTTTGAGAACTTTTTGGTGCTTCATAAGTAGTGAGAGTATGGTGCAAGACTGTTTCGTAATTATATGTTGTGATTATATGTTGTGATTATCTTAGTTATTTTGAAAGGAATTAAGTTGTCATGTGTTCATTGCAGGTTGTTTTTGAAGATATGGAACTTAATGGCAAAATTGTATTTTTCAGTTCCTGTTGACAGATTGTATTCCTCAGCAAGACATTTTATTTCACATTGCTCCAGTTTGCCCAGCTGGCAAAATTGAATTATTCGTATAAATCAAAGTGTTAGGTTTTTTCACATTAAGTGTCATGCTGAGTCCCACAGAGATGTACGTTAAAAATACATGTGTCTGTGGAATACACTACATCTGGCACATTAACTTCATAATCAGAGCCTTCTAGTGTTCCAAAACCTAAAACAATTGGTGTTGAAACCCATGGAATGGGATTAGACAGACGTTTCACATGCAATAACTAGGTTGGATGTGGAAGGTTAAGTTTGGACACACATAATCAGCAGAAATGATTATTTTGACTATATATAAGTCAACTAATTATATGCTAAGCGAGTTGCTAGTAAAGATGAATTATTACAAAGATACATCAAGAATGAAACAACAGTTTCTTTCACCAGCTAACCATAAGGTGAAGCATCATTTTAAGTGCATTTTCAAAAAATAAAAGGTTCAACAGATGAACATGTACATATGATATTTTTTCTTCAGATTTTAATGTCACAGAAATTGTAGAATTTTTAGGATAAGCCTCTTTACATTCTTTATATTCAATATGTGAGGCTGTACTGCACACATACACACATATAGATATATATATGAGTGTGTGTGTGTTTATGTGTATTTGTGTGTGTCTATGTATGTGTGTATATATATATATATATATATATATATATATATATATGTGTGTGTGTATGTATATATATATACATACATGTATATATATATATATATATATATATATATATATATATATATATATATACATACATATATACATATATATATATGTATATGTACGTATATATATATATATATATATATATATATATATATATATATATATATATATATATATATATATGTATGTTTATATATATATATATATATATATATGTATGTATATATATATATATAGATCTTTGTAGACACTGTCACAAATATATGTACAAAACACACCCCTCCAAAACCTGTGAACAAAACCAAGTGCAGTATCCCCCAAAACAGAAAAACAATTATCAGAAAAAAAAAGAACAAACAAAAAAATGAACACACTAAAATACTGCCAACAGCAACACACACATTCAATCGCTATCGCCCTGTTGAGTAAAAAAAATATAACCTCCAGCAATGCATGATGACCATCATCAATAACCAGAGAATAGCTGAAGAGAGCAGGGCCATTGAGAAAATCAAACTCAACCCCAAAGTGTTCTTCTCATTCGCTAAAAAAACACAAGGTCACCGTCTCCAATGTTGGCCCCCTAGTTGATGAAAGTGGCACACTCCAGGACAATGCCAAAACTATGGGCGAGATACTGCAGAAACAATACTGCTCTGTTTTCAGCAACCCTGATATGGCCGATCTGGGCCGTATCAGTGATATTAACCCCCAACACACTATATCAGACATAATGTTTGGTGCCACTGATGTCTTAGCGGCAATAAACGAAATTAAACACAATTCAGCAGTAGGCCCCGACAGGTTCCCTGATTGTGTCCTGAAGGTGTGTCGACACCAACTTGCAACTACTCTTGCTAATCTGTGGAGGAACTCACGGGACACTGGCTATATTCCTGAAAACCTTCTGTCCCAGTCCATTGTCCCAGTCTTCAAAAAGGGAAATAAGTCCCTTGCAGTGAACTACCGTCCGATCTCACTCACATCTCATACTATCAAGGTATTTGAGAGGTTGGTGAGATCACGAATAACCCACTTTCTTGAAAGCAACGACCTTCTGAACTCCAACCAACATGGGTTCCATAATGGAAGGGACTGCCTAACGCAGCTCCTGCATCACTTTGATGATGTTTTGAGAGCCTTGGGAGAGGGCTCCAACACTGATGTCATCTACCTTGATTTCAGCAAGGCCTTCGACAGGGTTAATCATAAGATTCTACTGAAAAAACTATCCAATGTTGGTGTCTCTGGAAAGTTACTACAGTGGACCAAATGTTTCCAGCATGATGTAGTCGAAGGAGTAAAATCAAGCCCTGTCAAAGTCAGCAGTGGCGTCCCACAAGGCACAGTGTTGGGCCCACTTCTTTTCATCATCTACATTAATGACATTACTGACATCATCAAACACAGCAACATCAGAATCTTCGCAGATGATTCCAAGCTCCAAAGGTTCATCAATGAGATGGGTGACCGGACTTGCCTTCAGTCAGACCTACTGGCTGTTATCCAATGGGCAGAGATGAATAATATGCTGTTGAATGACGATAAATTTGAACTAATCCACTTTGGAAAAAAGGATGCCCTGAAACTACCATACTCTCTTCCTTCGGGTGAAACTCTAGTGGCATCCAATAACATCAGAGACCTGGGAGTAATTGTGGACAACAATATAAGCTGGGCAACTCATATAAACAGCAAAGTTGATATGGCCCGCAGAGTGTGTTCCTGGATTCTCAGAACTTTCCAGTTGAGAGATATCCACACTGTTGTCCATCTCTTCTCCACTTTCGCCCGACCCCACCTTCAATACTGTTGTCCACTGTGCTCACCCCAGACGAAAGTATCATGAAAGTATCACGAAAGTATCATGAAAGTTGAAGCACCCTACAGGTCAATTACAAAATAGATAGTTGGCATGACAGGTTTTGACTATTGGGGTCGATTAGAAAAGCTCAAATTTTATTCTCTTCAACGTCGCCGTGAGCGCTGCATTATCTGTATGATGTGGAAAATATTCCATCAGCTTAGTCCAAATGATGTTGGAATCACCTTTAGTGTACACCCAAGGCTTGGGCCCTGTGCTATCCACCCACGACAAAAATTCCACTCGCATCACATAACAACAATACGGCACAATTATTTTAGCTCATTTGGCCCTACACTCTTTAACATTACACCAAAACACATCAATGCAGAGACAAACCACATCAAGTTCAAGAAGTCTTTGGATAAATTCCTTCAAGAAATCCCGGATAAGCCTCCTACACCCGGATATGCCTCCGTAAACAATAACTCTCTGCTCGAGTGGGCCATGGTGCCCAAACACTGATTTGTAAGACTTCGCCAGGTGGTGCTATTAAGTTAGACATGGCCTGGGCCAATACTGGCCGAAACCTATCAAAGTTTTCAAAGTTATATATATATGTATGTATATATATATATATATATATATATATATATATATATGCGTATATATATATATATATATATGTGTATATATATATATATATATATATATATGTATATATATAGTTTTAATATAGATGAGATTCTACAGGACTAGAACTGTTTCATTCTTTAGAAATCATCAGGAATTCCTGATGATTTCTAAAGAATGAAACAGTTCTAGTCCTGCAGAATCTCATCTATATTAAAACTTTTATACTCTGCAATGTATTGAGTACCTTACTTACTGTGGTTACCTCCGATTCAGCCCGGAATAACGTATGTATATATATATATATATATATATATATATATATATATATAATAATGGAATGACAGGAGGCTGGATTTGTGTAAATCCTTGAAAGGTTTATTATACTATGATCATTTCAATGACCGGGTTCCGTATGAATCCGGTGATATCATCAGGTATTCGAAATATAATACGTTAATGTAATAGATAAAATCCATGGGGCCGAAAATCGAGGACCCGAGGGCGACCGCTATTCTGTTCCTTCAACCTCAGCCGGTCGCCCTGGAGTGACGTGTCTAAAGTTTATAGTATGCTACTACCGGTCAGATAAGCGAAAACAGAAAGGGATGGGAACATAAGTTAACGTCAATCTCATGACACAAGGTAAAAGAAAGAAGGAAGGAAGGAGAGAGAAGAAGGGGAAAGAAAGAAGAAGAGAAGCCAGGGTTAATGTCAGCTAAAAGAAGAAAGGCAACGACTACCGGTCAGATATAGGCAAGCAAGAGGGGGAAGGAAGATAAGTCTGCGGGCGACCGACTGAGGTTGAAGGAACAGAATAGCGGTCGCCCTCGGGTCCTCGATGTTCGGCCCCATGGATTTTATCTATTACATTCACGTATTATATTTCGAATACCTGATGATATCACCAGATTCATACGGAACCCGGTCATTGAAATGATCATAGTATAATAAACCTTTCAAGGATTTACACAAATCCAGCCTCCTGTCATTTCATTATAATATTTAACTCCGTAATAGCACCACCAACTACAAAAACAAAGACGGTTGAACTGCCTTACGTTGAGTACTCTCTATATTATTGCATTACGATTGACCATACGGAATAGACCAGCTCTATACAGTGGTGAACCTCAAACCTGAATAAATAATGCTCCTGAAATGTTGAGCACTTCAAAATGTAATAATGAACAGCGGCATGGGACTGAATATATCTAACCACAATTCGAACTTTGGCTACCCGGTGTTTTCGCCTGGCCCATTGCTACTCCCGTCTCTGTAAATTCGAACTTCGACGAAACTCCACGGATTAGACCATTACATGTATTGTACTGCACTGCATTAACTAAATCGCTACCCTATACTTCTGGGCATGTATAACTCACACTGAATTCCCAGACTCGAACACACACTGTTTCCACATGTATATGCATTATCTGACTGCAACTTGAACTATATTGTATTTCTCCTGTGTCTTGAACTCTCCATTTAATAGACAACGACTCTTGTTTGTTTATTTATATCTTTACATCTTTATTTGCTGTATTAATGCCCCTCCACGTATTCTACCTCTATACATCCATGTACTGTTTACTTCCCTTATTCGGACTTTTATTCGCGTGTACCCTTAGCACACGTCACTGGAATATCTCCCCCTGGGAACATAAATACCGCAACCTGAACTATATTGTATTTCTCCTGGGTCTTGAACTCTACATTTACTAGACAACGACAATTGTTTGTTTATTTATATCTTCACATCTTTATTTGCTGTATTAATGCCTTTCCACGTACTCTACCTCTATACATCCATGTACTTTTCACTTCCCTTATTCGGACTTTTACTCGCGTGCACCCTTAGCACACGACACAGGACCCCTCCCCCCCCCGGGAACATAAATACTGCAACCTGAACTATATTGTAATTCTCCTATGTCTTGATTTCTCCATCTTACTCCAACACCACTCTTGTTGGTTTATTTACATATTTATACCTATATATTGATATGTTTATATATTTATACCTCTGCTGTACCAATGTGCTCTTCCACGTATTCCACTTCTATGTATCCATCTATTTCTACTCCTCATATTAGGACCTGTACCCATTAGCACACGACACTAGAATGTCTCCTCCTGAGAACAAAAATTAAACATTACACGACCATATCCCGTACTCTACATCCCACTAGGATAAATTACAGATCTACATAATACAATTAACGTTTCTTCATAAAGACTCTATTTAATTAAACCCTGCAACCCAAAACCTCATAGAAGTTATTTGAATGTTTAATCTTCAATTTTCTGTTTGTTCAATTCTCAAACTTCTTACTCCTTAGTTTTATAATGTTATTCTGAATTCTTTCAACTTCATCCGATAGAGTTAAGCAAAATTCTGAAGTTCCAACTTTCTGTCGGACTGTTGTGTGGGTTTTAATGGCGGCGCGACCAGCTCCCTGGCGCACGAGCTGACCTGGAGTCCTTGGAAAAATAAATTTCCCCTTCTTTCGGTAAATGAAAATACTCGGCGTGGCTTAATTCGCCATGGGGCCCGGGGCGCGGCCGGTGTTTTAACAGCCACATAGTACCTTTAAATTACAGAACAAATCGGAACTATTAGATATATCAACCTGAAGGTGTTAAACTGTTTAAATTTTCTAACCTCTTTGATATTGAATATTGATTATTAATTTTTTAACTTCATCCTATAAGTCTAAACATTGTAACACACTGACCCCCAATATATTCACCTCTGCTAAGATGCGGGTCCCTGTGAAAATGATCTCGCGCTACTCCAGGCCCGACTGTGGTCTGACATTAATATCGACCTTTCCTCCTCTTTCTTTCTATCTTCCTTCTTGTAGCCATCAACCCTTACTTTTCTACTTCTCTCACTCTTCCTTCTCTTCTCCCCTCTTCCTGTCTTCCTCCCGCAGACTTATCTTCCTTCCCCCTCTTGCTTGCCTATATCTGACCGCTAGTAGTTGCCTTTCTTCTTTTAGCTGACATTAACCCTGGCTTCTCTTCTTCTTGCTTCCCCCTTCTTATCTCTCCTTCCTTCCTTCTTTTTTTTACCTTGTGTCATGAGATTGACGTTAACTTATGTTCCTATCCCTTTCTGTTTTCGCTTATCTGACCGGTAGTAGCATACTATAAACTTTAGCCACGTCACTCCAGGGCGACCGGCTGAGGTTGAAGGAACAGAATAGCGGTCGCCCTCGGGTCCTCGATTTTCGGCCCCATGGATTTTATCTATTACATTCACGTATTATATTTCGAATACCTGATGATATCACTGGATTCATACGGAACCCGGTCATTGAAATGATCATAGTACAATAAACACAAGTCCAGCCTCCTGTCATTTCATTATAATATTTAAGTCCGTAATAGCACCACCAACTACAAAAACAAAGACGGTTGAACTGCCTTACGTTGAGTACTCTCTATATTATTGCATTACGATTGACCATACGGAATAGACCAGCTCTATACAGTGGTGAACCTCAAACCTGAATATATATATATATATATATGTATATATATATATATATGTATATTTATATATATGCGTGTTTAATATATATATATATATATATATATGTATATATATATATATATATATATATATATATATATATATATATATATATATATATATATATATATATATATATATATATATGGTGGCTGCCAACTCGTTTTCGAGTACGGCCACTACTTTATATCCATGTAGGAGAATCCCTACCGGTGCGCTGTACGAATGTGACTTTTTAGTCCAGCCAGCGACTTGAAAACTCTGGTACAAACACTACACTTGTGACCATTATTGACACAGTGCTGGGCCCATGGTTCCATGTGACGACAAGTGCAGAGAGATCTCTAGATATAAAGCAATGCATGTGCCGTGAAGCTTTTATAGTGAGCAAAGGCACTGCACAAAGCCAGCCACACTCTCTTAACCAAGATGATATTTACCAAAAAAGAAGAACAAGTCAACATCATTGGATACCATCCGGGTTGCAGTTCCCGGTTGCCGGGTATCAGAGTTTTCCTTCTCCTAGAATTCTGTCTTGACAAAGGCTAAGGTGTCATCTCTCCCGGTGATTTTGGATGGCCATTGACTCTTAAGAGCTCCGTTGCACTTTGACAGGTTTTGTTTTTAGTCCTGCAGGATGTCCAAAATCACCCTCCTCACCAAGAAACCTTGGTAGGGTTGCCAGTTAAGTCGTCAACGACCTGACCATGGGACAGGTTGTACTGGGATACATGTCAGCAGTAGCACCAACTGGTGTCCTGACACATATATGTATATATATATATATACATATATATATACATACATATAAGTATATATATATATACATACATATATACATATATATATATATATATATATATATATATGTATATATATATATATATATATATATATATATATATATATATATATATATATGTATGTATGTATATATATATATATATGTCTATATATATATATGTATGTATATATATATATATATATATATATGTATATGAAGTTATTCTGTCGGTTAGTTTGTTAGCCTTGACGGCGACCCTCTCTCTATGATGGCTACCCTCTCTCTATCTCTCTATCTCTCTATCTATCTCTAAGCCACCTATTACCTCCCGTCCCCTCTTCACCCATTCCTCCTCACTCATCTTGAAGTTATTCTATCGGTTAGTTTGTTTGCCTTGACGGCGACCCTCACTGCCCACCTCACAATTTCCCTCCCACCCACTCCCTCACACCACCATAGCCTATTCGACCAATCAAACCTCAGCATGCCATTTCTTCTACTACTACTACTACTACTACTACTACTACTACTACTACCTAACTCTCTCCTTCCACGTCCCAGCCCAACACACCCTGCCATTATTACCACCACCACTGTTCTTCTAGCCCTGAATTTTCCTACCGTTATTTATGGATGAGCTGAGAATAAATTGTAGCAACTCTGAATTAATAGATGAAATGAATATGAATCCGCGAGCTACCAAGCACCCATGTGAAGCCCCAATCCAGAGAGAGGAAGCACACACACACCCCTGCAAAAATCGACCCTTCCCTACGAGTGTCGACAAATGCCCAATACTCCGAGTTGGTGCCATCAATGTAAGCACAATGAAAGGAAGAGCAGGAGAAATCGTAGAAATGCTAGAGCGAAAGGAAATTGATGTATGCTGTGTGCAAGAGACTAGATGGAGAGGAGAGTCCGCTAGAGTCTCTGTAGGAAAAAGTCAGTGCTACAAATTTTTCTGGGTGGGAAATGACGATGGGATGGGTGGTGTAGGTATAATACTAGCTGACAAGTGGGAAGATAAAGTAATCTCAGTGTACAGGGTAAATGCAAGAATCATTAAACTCAGACTAGTCCTGAATAAAACAATTACCACAATAATATCAGCTTACGCACCCCAATCGGGGTTGCCAGACGAACTTAAGGATAGATTGTACGAGTCCCTAATGCACAATGCTGCTCTAACAAACGACAATGACTTCCTAATCATCGCAGGAGATTTTAACGGTCACGTAGGTAAACAATGTGACGGCTTCAATAGAGTCCATGGATGCCATGGGTTTGGCACAAGAATTGAAGAAGGATTCAGACTTCTAGAATTCTGCGACGCCAATGACATGTCGATATGTAACACAAATTTCAAAAAACCCGACAACCACCTGATCACCTATAGATCAGGGGAGCATTCTAGTCAGATAGATTTTATCCTCATCAGAGGACGTGACAGATGGACGGTCGTAAACACAAAAGCCTTCCCTAGTGAGGAATGTACTTCGCAACATAGCTTAGTTGTCAACGACCTCACGGTCAGAACTAGACGAACCTGGAAACAGAGGCCAACCTGGAGAAGAAAGATCTGGAAGCTAAAAGACCCCTCAGCCAGTAACAGATTTAAAGATATTTTACTCAACTCCTACCACAGTAGAGAAGAACAGATAGAGACATTCAATGTAGAAGAGCACTGGGAGTTCCTAAAAATAACTTACTAGAGGCGACGGATGAGGTCTGTGGCTGGAGTAAGACCACAACTTGGAGGAGAGTGACTTGGTGGTGGAACAATAAGATAGATGAGGCAGTTAAGGCCAAGAGACAGGCATGGAAAGAATGGAAGAACGGGGGAAGCAGAGTACATTACATAGAGACCAAGAGGGAAGCTAGGCGACATGTATACTTAGCTAGGAGGGAAGCAGAGGAGAGAAAATTCAAGCATGTTTTGCAACGTGAGGACCAGAAACAGGAGGTGTTCAAGATTGCAAGGCAGTGTGTCAGAGAGAATTGTTATGTCATTGGAGAGAAGTGTATCTGGAATGAAAAAGGTGAGCTTGCTCTCACAAGTGCTGAGAAGAAAGATGCATGGAAGAGTCATTATGAACGATTACTAAATGAGGCGAATGCATGGGAAGAAGAGACCCTACCCCAAGTAGACCCTATAGAGGGGCCAGCAGTACAAGTCAGCAGCAGCGTAGTAAGTAAGGCAATCAAAGATATAAAGATTGGGAAGGCAACCGGTCCATCGGGTATAACTGCCGAGATGCTGAAGGCATCTGGGTCTGTAGGTCACACTATAACCACACGTATTGTTTAATACTAGGTTTCATACCAAAAGATTGGTGCAGCAGCTTCATTGTCAACTGCTACAAAGGTAAAGGTGATGCACTCGATAGAGGAAACTATAGAGGTACAAACCTGATGGACCAGGTCATGAAAGTAACAGAAAGAGTTATAGCACAGTTGATTAGGGACCGGGTGAAAGTAGATGAGGTGCAATTTGGGTTTGTACCAGGAAGAGGCACTACTAATGCCCTTTTCCTTGTGAGGCAGTTACAGGAAAAGTACCTAGCTAAAAGTAAGCCACTCTACCTGGCATTCGTCGATCAGGAGAAAGCCTTTTGACAGAGTTCCACGTGCTGTAATCTGGTGGGCTCTTAGAGAACTAGGAGTAGATGAATCGCTTGTGAAAGCTGTACAAACCATGTATAGGGGAGCAGTCAGCAAAGTTAGGATTAGCAATGAGTATAGCGAGGAATTTAGCGTACAGGTTGGTGTCCTCCAGGGCTCTGCTCTTAGCCCTCTCCTGTTCATCATAGTCCTGCAGGAAATAACGGAGGAGTTTAAGACCGGATGCCCATGGGAACTCCTGTATGCTGATGACCTCGCACTTATAGCTGAATCTATGGAAGAACTAGAGAAGAAATTCCAAACTTGGAAGCAGGGACTAGAAAGAAAGGGTCTCAAAGTCAACATGACAAAGACTAAGGACCTTGTAAGTAGACGAGAAAACAGAACCCAGATCCCCTCAGGGAAATGGCCTTGATCAATATGTAAGGAAGGTGTAGGTAGTAACTCCATTCTCTGCCCCAAATGCAAAAAATGGATACACAAGAGATGTAGTGGGATCTCAGGAAGCTTAATTAAGAATGTAGGCTTCACATACAGCAGCTGTGCTGGGACAGCAAGCAGCAAACAGCCACAGGAAAAAAGTACCACCAATCTCTGGGAGGGCTCTGTAGAGACAGTAGACAGCTTCTGCTACCTAGGTGACCAAATTAGCAGCGGAGGTGGGTGTTCAGAAAGTACAATAACTAGGGTAAGAACGGGATGGAAGAAATTCAGGGAACTACTGCCACTGCTAGCTGCAAAAGGCTTCTCCCTCAAAATGAAAGGCAGACAGTATGATGCGTGTATCCGAACAGCAATGTAAAATCGTAGTGAGACCTGGGCGCTGAAGGTGGAAGACTTACGTAGATTAGAGTGAAACGAAGCCTGCATGCTCCGATGGATGTGTAATAGTAATATACGCTACCGGCAAAGCATAAATGAATTGCGAGAGAGACTGAGCATCAGAGGAATCAAATGCTGTACGGAGGAGAGCGGTTGCGTTGGTATGGACATGTGATGCGTATAAAGGATGACAGCTGCATAAAAAGGTGCAGAGCACTAGAAGTTGATGGAAACCGCGGAGTGGTGAGACCCAAGATGACCTGGGATGAGGTGATAAAAGCCGCCCTTACCTAATTACAGCTCTCAAAGGCGATGACACACGGCCTTGACCTCTGGCGTTACGCAGTAATACAGACTAGCCGACCTCCCAAGGGTACTAGCTGAAGCATATAGACTATATGCCCCCAAAACCAACCACTGCAAGGTGGTCGTGGAGGTGCAACGGCAAAAAAGCACCCAGTCCACACTGTAAAGTGGACGTGTAGGCGCCACGAAAAAGCAGCCAGCACTCACTGTAAATGAGGTTGGTGTTAGGAAGGACATCCAGCTGTAGAAATCAAGCCAAATCAATTCATGTATGAGCAAGGCATGGTCAGCCGACCAGACACTGCCCACAATAGGACAACCCGCCCTTTTTCAGTCATATATATTTTTATTTGTCTGACCCGAATTCTGTTGGTCGCGTTTTTCGGCTGTGCGAATGATTGTTTAAGCATCGACTCAGTGTGTTGGTATTTAAACGTTAGTTATAGCTCTGGTTTATCCAAACTATTGAGCACTTTGCCACACATTTCGAAGATTGTGTTTCGTTATTTCGTGGGCTGAGGTTCTGATTCTCGATAATTTAAATGTATATATATATATATATATATATATATATATATATATATATATATATATATATATATATATATATATATATATGTATGTATATATATATGTATGTATGTATGTATATATATATATATATATATATATATAAATATATATATATATATATATATATATATATATATATATATATATATATATATATATATATGTATATATATACATATACATATATATATATATATATATATATATATATATATATATATACATATATATATATATATATATATATATATATATACATATATATATATATATATATATATATATATATATATATATATATATATATATATATATATATATATATATATATATATGTATGTATTTAATATTAAGTATACTATTTATGGTTATGTATATATTAAACTTTTTATAGTTATGTATATGTCAAACCTTAAACAGTGAAGGTCAGTAATGTATTACTACCTTATTACCAGTAAGATAAATAGCTGAATGTAATAACATCAGTTATTCTACATAGCAGTTATATAGAATTCACAAGAATCAAAGCTATGTTCAAAGCATTTATTCACTTACAATTGTTTCAACCAAACCTAGGATTGGGTTTCGGAGCATTTTTCAATGTTTGCACATATAATTGACCTCCTTTCCGACGCAAGAGTCATACAGATACATATATATATATATATATATTGATGTACAGTGGAGTGACATATATTATACTATACTATATTTGTGCAGCAATTCAAATTCAAGATCAAAATCAAAATTAAAATTAGAATAAATATCAAAATTAAAATACATTCGGCAGATAACACAGATAATGCAGGAGGATAGTTTGATAGTCAGATCTAGTAGGTAGTGTATGCGTTAGTTACACATGGAGCATGCAAGTGTGTCTCATTTTTATACGATTATTGTGCGGCAAGGTGTTATATGCAATGCAAGCACTTTAAGCGGGTAAGCAAGAGTATTATGGTGTTTGTAGTGGTAGGGTATTTTTAGTATAGATCAAAAAACTATGTGTGCAGAATAAGAAAAAGAAGAAGCAAAATAAAGTTATAGTTTTCGTATTCACCACCATTTTCACATTCAGAAAAGGAAAAATATTGTTTACATCCATCACATAAGTAACGATGATTCCGTAGTGAATATTTGATGCATTAAATTATTGTAGTGTATTGAGGCTCGGTGTTATTTAATCCATATTTATAGAATAGGTTCTTTCTGCTGCGAGAATTTACAGTGGTTTATTACCCGGGAGTATGTGTGTAATTAAGGGGAGTTAATGCGTAAGGGGAGGTAACTAGCTCATAACTAAATTCATTGTTCTAACATACATTATATGGTGCCTCAATTGAGTCCCTTATATAAACGGTTATATATTTATATCTAGTTTTAAATTTTAAATACAGTCTACTCTATCATAATGTACTAAAGGTATCTATAATAAGTTGATTACTCCTTATTATATAGTGCTACAATTTAATTTCCCATACAAAGTGCCATATCTTTATATCAAAGTTCACTGTAAATACAGTCTACTCTCAAAACACATCAGAGGACCTATTAGAATTTTGTCTACATAACCCCTGGTAAGTTATGGAGCAGCGTATGGCTGTTGGCACGACAAAACCAAATACATCTCTAGGGCAGACAAATACATCCCTCATTTACAATGTCATTAATCTATCTATCAAGTTATACTTGCATATATAATTCTTATATAATTCATATATAATTCATTGCAGCACCCTACATATAAGTTAGACAGATCCCTTATGTTAATAAATTAATCCTATATATATCCAATGTTATTACTCCATACAGTTAATTGCAATTGCATATATAATTCACTGCCGTATCTAGTATTTAAAGTTTATATAGACTGTATTATATCACTACATAATTATAAGTAATTGAAAGTAATTATATTAAAAGTAGGTGTTTATGTGGATATTTCTAGGGTATAAAGTTATAGATGGAATGATTTGTGTCGAGATAGGGTGGATCAGAGAGTGTGGTCTTTCTGGTGTAAGACGTGCCCTTGAGGTGTGGTGTTAGAAGCGGTGATGGGTTCAAGTCTGGTATTGTTATATATTGGGTTCAAAGTTTCGGAAGGAGTGCCAGAAGCGGTGCTGGCACGACGCAAACACTTCCGATTTTTTTATTAAGGAGGTTAAGGTTCGAGAAGATTATAGTATGGGTCTCTAGTAGACAAAGGTTACAGAATTTATTAGGTGGTCTGTACGATGCCGCCTTACCTATCACTTCCCATTGAAGTGTATAAGATCTATTTCTAGTTTTTAGACAGTGTATGTAGCTAGATAGTGAAGTGGAGTTGGCTAGACTGTGCTTTTTTGAAAGAATGGAGGTGTGAATTGTATCTGGTTTTGAAGCAGTTCGAAGTAGAGCCTATATAGTTTTCAGAAGAGTTGCTAGTTCTGACGGTGCATGAGTATATGATGTCCTTGATTAAGCAGCTTTTATCTAAAGGGCAGGTTCTATTAGATCTAGTTACAATTTTTTTTTATGTTTTTTATTATGTTGTATAGAAGTCTGGTTGCTAGGTATTGCATTATGGCTAAGGGGGCTGTCGCTCCCAGTGTTATTGATTTCACTAGTGTTATTACTATTATTACTATTGATATCAGGGTTTGCAGATATTACGTTGTTTTGAAAGTTTACCCCTGCTGTCTTTTAGTTTGTTGAAAGTAAGTATTAATCTTTCTTTTATTGCTACTAGCTATGTGCTATGCTATGTTAGGCGTGGTAAAGTAGGAGATTTTAATGGTGTTTTTATTTATAAGACTATGTTACTTGTGGCCAGATGGGAAGTTTTTATCCAGGAGTGAGAAGAAAGCCTTAGGTAGGTCGGTAGAGACGTTTAGATTGAAAGGGGGGTTGAAAAATGTATTAGTTCTATTTTTGTTTTTTATGTCTGGTGAGATGTTTTCGTTTATGGTATGTTGGTGTCCTCTCTGGTGTGAGTTACGTTTGTTGCCACCCTTCGTACTAGTGTGTGTGTGGTTATTATACTTATTACTATGTTTCCTCATGGACATATTGTGCGAAATAATGTTGTAACTATGTGTTTTTATAGGTAGGAACTCGATCTCATTATTATGTCCTGATCTAGCTAATGCCTGTATTGTGAGTTTTTGCTAAATAAGGTTTCGTCATAAGATAGATTAGAGATTCTTTTGGATATTCCTTTAGAGATAGAGTTTCATATTGATCTAGGGTGGTTAGACTTGCTATCTACGTAAATCAGTTTTTCGTTAGGTTTATGGAATGGTCTATATATGTTAGAGTCTAGGTAAAGGGTGGCATCTAGGAAGTTAACGTTTTTAGTGTTTTTGTCTATGGTGATACTTATGTTATAATTTTTGAAAGTCTTGTGCAATAGTTTTCTAGTTGTTTCTATATTAAATTTGTTATAGTCTATAAGGAGTAGTGCATCGTCGCGGTACAAACCACCGTTGAGGTATGGAAGGTCCTTATGGATTTCGTTTAGTAGGTAAAGGCCCACCAAATCAGTGACCTGCGCCGAGTCACTAGATCCCATGGTTATGTCAAAGTTGTTATGCGTATCCTTGCGTGTCCATAACTGGTCTTCAAAAGTGATTACGGTTTTGCGGGCCGCAAGTATGACATCAATCTGGGGTCTAGTCAGGTCACTATTGTTCATGGCCATAATTAGTGCCTTATTTAATAGGATAGGGGAAATAGATGTGTAGTATGAATTGATATCAAATTGAATAAATGTTTTATTTTTGTTTTCCTTGATATCCTTAAACCATTCAATAACTACACCTGTATTTCCCCACTGTTTAAGGTATATTTTGTGTTTAATCTGTGGGATGATTTTATCTAAACTTTTCTTACTGATAATGCCAATGTCAGACTTGGAAGGGCAGATTAGTCTAATCGAAGGGTTACTAATGAAATCCTCCTTATGGTCCTTCAGGGAGAATCTAGGGGGGGGGGGGGGTATATGGTTGTGTATGTCTCTGAAGTCCCAGTTTGTACACTATATTACGGCCTTCTAAATTAATATCTTCTAGGTTTTTTTATAGTAGTTTTCTTCTAGCTCTTGTGTCGTTCATTATATATACACTTTCTATATGTATCATAATCTAGGCTGTATATGTTATTAGTTTTGTCCGCATGCTCAATAATTTTACTACTTGTTTTGAATCCATTAATAGAGGCGTTAAGTTTGTTTAAGAAGGTGTTGTTTCTATTACGATGCTTTTTGTATTTAATTTTCTTAACTAGTTTTATTAGGTCATTTTCAAAGGAATTTAGTAGTATGTTGTGAGGGGGGCTTCTAAAAGTTTTAAAGCCGAAGGAGTCGAATTTGTTAGTATCATCTATTTTGTTAGATTTGTTTTTATCATAATGGAATGTCCTCCATCTCACTCTATTGATAAAGGAGTTGACACTATTGATCAATAATTTTTCGTGTGTATCTTTGGATGGTATTGATGTGTTCTTAGATGACATAGGAAGTTGGTCTTTGATCAGCATACTGGTAATTTAATGTATGTCAGCTCAACAGTATGGAGCAGTTAATAATATTAAGGATACTATTTATGGTTATGTATATATTAAACTTTTTATAGTTATGAATATTATGCGTGTGTGTATAGTGTTTGTTGTTGTTGTGCTTGTGTATGTATTTATATATTTATTTATACTTCTCTTAGGTCAGTGTTGTTTGTTTATATATATGTGTGTATGCATATATATATATATATATATATATATATATATATATATATATATATATATATATATACATACATATATATATATACATACATATATACATATATATATATATATAGTTATGTAATAAACAACATAAGGCAATTATTTCATTTACCAGTGGTTTCTTAAAAGCAAAAAAATGTTGCTTTCAATCATCAGAATGAAAAAATCCTGGCGTCTTTTCTTTCATTCTGATGATTGAAAGCAACATTTTTTTGCTTTTAAGAAACCACTGGTAAATGAAATAATTGCCTTATGTTGTTTATTACATAACTATTAAGCTCTGTTACCTACATAGAGCACTCTTTTTTCCTGGACTTTTCCGACGGAATTATTTCATTTATATATATATATATATATATATATATATATATATATATATATATATACATACATATATAAATATATATATATATATATATATGTAGATAAATCTACCAAAATATACGATAGTATCCAATCCGTATGAGGAATTCAATGTAACCCAAATATCAAGAAAAGAAAATATGTATTCAAATTTTTTTCGATGGAAAACAGGGTCAAGATAAATTAATAAAGACAATGAATAAAAACAAAGAAACATTTCCTTATATTAAAAATTCATCATTTTACGATCGTTTCTAGGATATATATGTGTGTGTTGGTATGTATATCATATAGATCTATGTAAAAATTTTACACACTATCAGATGGAATATACATACCTACACATATACATGCGGTCTTCAGAATTAAATATATATATATATATATATATATATATATATATATATATATATATATATATATATATATATATATATGTATATATATATAGTGCTTTTCCTTACTATAAAAGCTTCACGGCACAGGCAT